>SMGT01013930.1:279742-305156 GCA_004794575.1 Lanistes nyassanus | reverse complement strand
ATTCCTGACCTTTGCTGCATGTCGTTGTGCTCCTGCTGCGATACATCCCAAAAATATCTGTTGGGGTTAATATCAGGGCTGCGTACTGGCCATTGCGTCAGCTGAATATGATCCTGCCGTAAACCAGGCGGTATGTGGCTTGGAATTATCGTGCTGCAGGATGAAGTTCCTGTGTTGTTGGAAGAACGGAACAACAGCTGGCCTCAACACCTGGTCCACGTAAGGTCACTCTGTTGCCTCGCCCTGTTCATATGTTTTTAGAAGACTATAGGTCCCAAGACTTATTCCGTGCAGATGTCACTCCATATCATCTTTCTGAGGCCTGTCCAGCAATCCAGCTCTGGATATTTTTAGCAGCATACCGCTTATTTCTTCGCCTCCAGACCCTGATATGTCCACCGGCAGCAGAGCACGTTTCTGTAAGGGCTTTTCTCACAAAACAAGAGTGGATAACGTTCAAGCTACTGCACGTTTTCAAGCACGAGCGCATGATAAGGAAAAATACTGTGGAAATACAATAAAACAAAAATGCGTTTCTTTTGTCAGTGACTAGACTTTCCTTACCACGAAAGCTTTTTTTTACTAATCACAACACTCACTGAAGAATCTCTTCTATAATCTATTCGCTGTAAATTTTGTATTAGAAAGAAATTGAAATGTTTTAAGCCTGATGTCGTACCGATAAAGTTAGCTTGTGCAGGATGAGCCATCCTTGTATCTTTAATGTTGCATTTTTATGTATAGTTCAACTTAAGTTATTAAAATGATTTTTTGTACAAAAATACTTGGGATTAAAACAAGACAGAGATACAGACAGATTTGTCATCAGCTCTGGTTGTTGAAAATTAGTTTCTCTTGTTTTACTCTGATTTGAATTTTTTACGGTCGGAAGTCGCTATACTTCAGTATGTGCAATTTTGCCAAGGGCAGTTTTCTGGTTTTGTAACTCTACATTGTCTATTCTTATAAACCTCTTCCTTGTAAAAATCGTGAGCCGCAGATAATTCCAAGATTTATCTTCTTAATCCCAACCATACAAAAAAATCTGATCTCCCTCTCTAACGTTCTTTTTCTCCAAGACTCTCATAAGAATTCTTTTTTTATTTTTTTTAATGGACTGATGCTTGAAAATATGTTGATGTATAGACGGGTGCATAATAATATTTCTTTACAGTCAGCGAGAGAGGTTGGTTGTGAAAAATGCTGCTAAGCATTTTTTAAAATAAAAATATTGAATGTGTAGCCTCGTTTGTCTTTCTCTATACTGCGCAGTGTGTGGGATGTCTTGAATGGAATTTTCGAACAGATCTTCAGAAGTCGAACAGATGTTCAGAAGGCGAACAGATGAGAAGAGATTTCCCGTGGCATTAACACTGCCGAAATGTCTAGATGTTTTCATTACCATTTTCATGTTTATTTTCATCAGAAATTTCATTCAGACGATCATTATTTACGAAATTAGCGAGTAAGCAAAACAGTAATAACAAGTGTACTGTTATACCACACCTACCGTGCAAGTGGGGAGACTCGTATGTAACTATTTCACTCTCACTGACCTCAGCATAAGGACAACAAGGATGTAACAGATACAAAGGACTCCTCGTCCTTTTTATTTTACTCAGTCTCTTTCTCTGTTTCACACTCGCTTACTATTGTCATCGGAAAAGAACTTAACGCATAAGATGATAACATTTGCAGCTACTGTGACAACAAAAGTCATCACAGCTATCTCAGGCAATCTTAATGTTACAAAACCTTCTAAGATAATTCTTTTTTCTTCTAACAAAGCTCATTTCTCGTCTCAGCAACACAAGTAATTCTGTATTATTTCTTAATACTAAAGTTCTATTCCACTTAAATAATATCTGGATAAAACAATAAAATAAGCATTATTTCACCCAGCCCACAATATGCACATATGTACAATTAGTGTTTCGATAATGTTATTGTTTTCTCTACAACCTATTCTTCGTTTGTTCCTGAATATTTTTGAAATTAATAAATGCCGAATTATGTGACACATCCAGTGACATATTTTGAAATGAATAATTCCGTTAAGTCCATTCAACTGTTCCAACACTGAAATGTTTTACTGTTCAATACATTCAATACACATGTAATAAAAGATATTAAGTGGCTGGCTATTGTTTGTGAACATTAAGGAAAAGTCTTGTTTAAAAGCACACCGCACACTTGCACAGCTTATGTAAACATGATTATACAGTTACATGCGGTTGCAAATCAATAATTATTTCAGTAGTTAGAATACCAACAACTTCGCAAAGGCACAGTAATTAAATGATCGAGCCAGTTTGAGATGCAACAGATGTGATTTAAAACCCCTATTCAAACTGATGTAAAACGAGTGATCAGACGCCTGGCAGTTTGTTGAAGATATTGCACAGCTGGTCACTCGTTTTACATCAGCACAGTCTCGCCAAAAGTAGAGGAAAATAGAGTGTAGCTACCAGCTTGTTTCTATTTAAGCAAGTCGCTACCACTGAAGTCGTGACGTCACACAGTATATTAAACTTCGCCCTTATAGACATCAACTGGCAATTTATTTGTTTGGAGTCCTACTCGCTCTGCTTAGCCATTCCATTGCGAATGAGCAGACGACTCTGAGCACCTAATTGAGATCGTCACTTCCCGTTTTATGACTGCAAGAGCTTCTAACAGGTGCGTCATGGCAACTGTTATCAAATTTCTAGAGCCGTTTCCTGTCTGCGATTTGGTGTTCGAGACCTAACGAATGATCTGAAATTAGATTTAGGGCAGAATTTGTTTGTGTCGAGCAGCCACTACAGAAATTGTAGTAGTGGAGAGTAGAGGGAATTAGTGTTCGACGTTTGCGTTTCGAATTGAAGTAGAAGTCTGAATTTCCAGATTGTTCTTGAGGTAACTGTGTCAAACCATGAGCCTTTATTGTGAACTAGTTTGAGAGTGAGTTTTTCTGGTTGTTTATCTCGAAGTGAAACAGTAAAGGTACTAAGTTACGTCCAGTGCTCCTGGGTGATAATAAATAGTGGTGGGTCCTATTTATGTCACCCAGTGTTGAGTTTTGTCTAAGTTACAGGAGAGTGAACGAACACAAGCACGTGCTCCCACTAGTCGTCTGACATGGACGGGGGTGGGGGTCTTGACAGGTTCATGGCAAACACATCACAGACTTCCGACACTCGCGACAACAAAAACGAATTAAGCCCCACGTGTGTAAAACTGAAATGCAGATTTAACAGGCTGTGATGACTGGGTCACTGTAAGGACGCTGGCTCTGTTTTCTTGCTCTTGCTCGGTGCAAGACCTGAAAAGAGAAATTATATCGATAAGGTGTATCGTCTGGTGAACTCAAAACCCACATGCCCTATTTCCCATTACCTGTCAACTTCATTACTTTCAACTTCTGCAAGACTTACCTGAAACTAGGGTTCCCCAGCACTATACAATTGATCAAATTCCTGTACTGAATAGTAATTTATCGGATCAAGTATAAATACTGCATAGAGAAGAAAGATTTCTTTAAATCTGTGACACAAAGGTCATTTACTTGGGGAAGTTTAATAATTTATTATGTTGTAAATTTAATACTGATTGTTGCCAAAATATTATAGAAAGTGCCCAAAATCTCTACGCTTAAACTTTTGTTAACGCCAATTTAAAATTGTATATATATATATATATGTTATTATATATTTTTAAATATAATCTATATAATCTATGAACCCTAATCACACTAAATATTTATGATCTGAGTGAAATAAAACGTTTAGCTGTGAAGAGATATTACAATGTTCAAGGGATATGCGATTACCCTCTGCACGGTGTTTAACTCCAGGAAAAAATCTTTGGCCATACCTGAATTCGAATCAGCAACCTTCCACGCACTATAGTCCGCAACTCTACCCGCAGAACTATCCAGGCCCCCTGCTATTCTCAGTGAGCAGTCTGAACAACTGCAATAGGTACAGTATCGGTCTTATACAAGTCTTATGCTTTTAGAGTAAACTTTGTGCAAATGGAATGATACGTTATTTTTCAGTGTAAATTTTAAATATTTTGTGTCAATATTAAATACATTAATTAATTTTTGACACTATAAAATGATAAAGCAGTACATTTCACCGGGTTAAAAAGAAAAAGGCTTTCATAATCTAGAGATGGTCACATTGCAGAGCATGCATACAGAGAATGGATTTGTATAAATAAATATCAAAACATTAAATGTACACACGCCATCCCCGGCGGTGGTGGTGGCGGCGGTGGTGGTTATGATTGTGATAATGAAAATATCGTGAAAATATGTAGTTGCTGGCCTGGCCTGATACAGCTGCCACAAGTGCGAAGTCCTAAGCATCACATCGTTACGCAATACCAAGACGCAAAACCAATTTTGTTTCAAATCAGAACACTTTAAATAATCATTAAAGCGAAATCTAAGGGCTTATTTTTACGCTTGTAAGCGACAACAAAGCCGTCGAAGAAAAACATCCCTAGGACCACAGCTGCACTTAGGATCCATATACGTGAGAGTCATTGGAACATTCTTAAGTAGGCTCACCCCACGGGGAATCTTACATTTTCATCCGCCCTAAACTAGAGAAAAAAAGAAAGGAAAGGTGTGCTGACATCGACTGATACTATCAGTGTCACACAAAATTCGACAAATGTCTTGACAACTGACAAGGGATCTAACCACGGTCCGTTCCGTGCTTGTAGCCTGGAACACTTGATGTCCATAGTGTTCGTCCTTGCATTAGATCCAAGACTTGCGTCTCACTACACGAAAGGCTTAGTATGCGCAAAGGATAAACATTTGTCTCGTCTTTGCGTTGATTTTTGTAGAAGACATTGATTGCTGGTCCCAAGCAAGTCAAATCTTCGCATGACAAAGTTTTAGGAAAGAAAGAAAGGAAGGAAATAGAGAACGAACGAAGGAATGAAAAAAATCGATTTGATAGGCTATGAAATGAATCAACTTTTGATGAAAGAATTAGACTGAAAGAATACTGTAGTAAGTACCTGTCAATGAGATGTCTGGCAAACTGGATTTATGTGGAGGAAACCTTTGGTGTCGATGCTTATGAAAATGCTTTGACCACTACAAATTGGATCTCCGGTTTAATGAAAAAATGAGAAAAATATTTTTAAATAGTCAGTCCATGAATATGCAACAAGTGCTTCATTAAAAAGCATTACAAAGGTCACATAAATCTTGATGAAGCTTTTTAAAAAAAAGCCTTTAGCTACAGGAACACTTTTAATCAAATATAATACATGTAGCAGACACTGAGTGAAAGAGTAATTATTCCACACATGCATATGCGAGATCTGCTATATGATTGAAGACGATGCTTTTGTTCCAAATGTGACCTTAGTTTCCCCCCATAAATAAGCAATACTGTCATTGCCACAGAGTTGATGTCTTACGTTAAACGCGATTCGTTATACAGCAGCGCAATCACTGTTTCTAAGTCATTGAGTGTGGAAGCCCTGTATGGAAAACTCAAGCAGTGCCGTTACTCTGAACAACCAGCTGAGAAGGCGATCTTTTCCCAACCCCAGTTGGTGTCCGATAAGACTGTTTACATGCCGTCTCCAGTCCCCTCTTCAACCCCTTCCTTAAAAAGATCATGCGTGAGACCATTAACGAACACACATAAACTAGAAAAGAAGTCGTTACAAGGAAACGGCTTATCTTAATTTTGACATAATATATAGCCGACGCTCACTATTTCCACATGGATCTGTAAGTGCAGTCGATATTCCTGCAGTGCTTAAACACAAAGTTTGATGTGAAAAGCTGCAGATACCCCACTGCTATGAGACCAGGCAGAAGCTTATAAAGATTTTGTCGAGTGCGTGTTAGCGTCACAGAAATTATGGGGCCACCACTAAGGTTGATTCTAGAGACTACAACGATAGCATGCGAAATGGCACTCGTGTTCGCACTCAGTGACACTGCTATGGATTTCTCGAGAATTCACCATAAAATCTCATCCTCAGTTCTGCAATAACAAAGAAGCTGGTGATAACTCCAACAAAGGTACTGGCAGCGCTCAAACATAGCCGTAAGTCCAAGCGCTCCAATTTAAGCGCTCGGTCCTCATTTGTTCTTTATTAAAGAAGCTAGTGAGTATAAAATTCATACTTGGTTTAAATTTTTATCCCGTCATATTTGTGTGCCCCTTATAGTTCCAAAAAGAATTAGAGTCTATTGTACAACTTATATGTCAGGAATGTTATTTGTCGTTTTCTACTGAGATCAGTCAGTGAAAATGGCAGTGTTTTTTTTTAACGAATATTTTCTTACATCTGTGAAGACAGACATGAAGATTTAAACAAAACGATTAATGAAAGTGCATTTCATATAAATATATAATAATATCGAAAAAATTTACAGGGTTAAGATATCTATATTCACTGTATTATTTGTTGACTCAAATCATACAAAGGAAGCTATTTCGACAGACAAGCTATAGAAGGTTTTGAATGAAACGAGCTGTTCTTGCTAAAAGTTTTATTTTTAGGAGTCGTGAACAGAAGACGAAACCTGCAGGCATTTCGACACTTTCTATAATATTTAGGTAACTTGTGTTAAAATTAAATTTACCACAGTAGAATACATATTGACATTTTTCCATGAAGTCATTTACCACCGATTTGGCGAAATCTTTCTTACAAATGTATTCTTCATAATTTTACCGATAAATTATTCTTCAATGTTCGGCATTTGATCAATGGCATAGTGGTTTGTCACAACTGGGAGATTTCCTTTCGCTCTTGACGGGTCGTCTACTCTGCTCGCTTGCACGACCACCGTCAAGAGTGTGACATATGCGTAGGTGGAACTATCACTGTATTACTAACATTAATTAATATGATTTCTTAATCATATGGCCGAGCCCCCACCACCTACAGTCTCCCATAAAGAACAACAAAAGACTGTAATACAGTGAACACAAAAAACAAGAATGTATTGTTGATATAAACAGCGAGTATTTACAATCAAGACAATATATGTTACAACTTGTTTCAACTCTGTTTGAACTAGGTTTACAATAACATCTAATACCACCCTACATCACCCCCCCCCCTCGTCATTAAACACAATCACAAACCACGTACCTCAATCTCGCCTATGCTTACGTCTCTTATGATACTTTTCCACCCATCTGTGACTGAAGGACGATCTTTTTCCCAACCTGTTGGTCAGTGGTGCGTTCATCTCTCCCTCTGTGTGTGTTCGTTGTTTTCACTAGAGTGTCTGTGTCCATCGTCCGCGCGAAGTGTGCATGAAATGTGTTCTCGCGCGTTAAAAATCCACATTTTATTTTATTTATTTATTTTTACGAGAAAAGAATGACCGTGATGCACAACACTTACAGAACACAACACTCGTTCCCGAATGCTTCTTACAGTCCGCACGACAGTCTGTACGTTGGAGCGCTCCTTCCTTTGATATATTCCAGTAGATACCCTGAAGACCTCTCGAACACTTCCACGTAACAGCAGACTTCGATGCCGACGATCACACACGCCACAGAGGATATGACGTTTTCCAAAGGCTGACAAACAGCCCCTTGAGCTCACACAAAGAGCTCGGTTACAGACAGCCTCCTTGTAAGGCTGGACCTTCGCCCCCTGCTTCAGACGGTTGTCTTATCCGCAGTCTTCGGTCTCCCTCCTTTACGTTCTGCAGTCCTCTCCCGCCCGGTCAGCATAGAGGTTTCCCACAGCAGAGGAACACGTGCTAAGGTCTCACACCAGTCTGGAGGTATCCAACACCCTCGCAGAGTCCCTTGCGCTATGCAACTGGTCTACTCAAGACACGCGCCGTTGATACCAGACTTCCACACGTCCAGTACAACGAGACACCTCAATTCTGCAGTTGAACCCTTCAGCCTTCAGCAGACTTGTACCACAAGACACATACGTCTCACCACAGCAGCTCTTCTTTACGGGAGTTCAGGCTAAGGTTGCCCTCACTGTAGTTTTCGCTGAAGATGCTCTCTTGGGCGGAAGATGCCCTCTCGCAGGATAGTTTGGCGGAAGATGATTTGACGGTCTAAACCAGTCCTTTTATTACCAACTTTCGTCCATAGATTCTTTCATTCACACGCACGTGGTCAACAAGGCGGCTACACGTATCAACCAATCAGGCCAGAGACAGCAGAAGCCACACCCCGCGTCAACTACTAGAACACGCCCCTAAGTGAACACCTAGAGTGGACATAGCTACCCCCTCCCCTTCCTGGTTGTTTACATCTCTCAGCTACATCAAAGCCCCCGGTGCTCGATACTACGCATCAGCAGGTTCCTCCCGATATGTAATCCTCCCCTGTCCCTAACCCACACCTGGCCAGCCTCAGGACGAGTAACACCTTGCCCCTTGCTTCTACTGCCAGCACCCCTGATCAGAAGTGTGAACAGGAACCTAACCTGGGCTGGTGATGACGTGAGCGGCCAGATGGCGGCTTGAACAAGGAATAGTGGACCTTAATTAGGGCCTAAGGGTCGTGAATGGGTCACGCCTAAAATCTATGGTGCAATATCCTTGACACACCAGACCCCAAAACGTGACATGGTTAAATGATAATATTTTGAGATAGGTCTCGAAGAAGTGAGTAATTAAGTTAATAGATAGGAAACAAGGCAAACATGTATGCCTTCGTCAGATTGAAAACGTTGCTAAGCTCTCGTCTTCAGGGCTTGGAGACATTGAACTTTGTTTCTTTACAGTGATTCAGTAGTCTCAATCTATTAAATCTCCATTTTCAGTATAGCGTAACACACTTGAGGTCATATTATTTTTCATGTTTGTTGTCGCGGATGTCACAGGTCTTTGAAGACGTCCTTAATTGGTATGAACCAGCAGAACCAAAGGTCTGTAGGGGACAGGGTGAGTATCTCCGTGCTATTCTTCCACCGCGCATGTCAGTGATAGAAAGTTTACTCGACACTTCCGTTGTCTTCGTTGAGCTTTTAGAGAACTGCTTGTTTGGCTCACAGTTCGAACTTTTACGCACATTTGTTTGACTGTATAGTGAGAAATATACCATGCCTGGTTCAGATTGCGCAATAGTAAACTGTGGAACACACCGCGGGACGAACAAGTGTTTATCTTTCTTTAAAATTCGACCACCGAGACATCTGGAGCGGGAGCAAGCTCGATCTCGTCAAAGCGGCGAATCGATGCGATGCAAGTTTCAACAAAGATCAAGCCACGATATGCTCAAGGAATTTTTACTCCGGACTGCATCAAAGAGTCGAGTAAGTTTTAAAAGTGTTTTTTTTAAATATAATTTGTTGAATATTCTGATGTGCAAATTTTAATATGATCCGTGTTCTTTTGAACAGGGTAGGTAGGTAGGTCTTCAGACGTCCTTAATTTCTATGAACCAGCAGAACAAGCTCGACAGCCAACCCAACAGATCAGAGGAAAGGTTGAGTGTAGGTGGTGGTAGTGCATTATAATATGTCTTAAACATTAAATAGTTTTAGACAAAACCAAGATACAAAGCAGATATTTTATTTCAAATCATTAAGCTTTATAAATATAACGCTGCAGTCACGTGTTAGACTGTAAGTGGCATCAAAGATGTCGAAGAAAGACCGCAGGATCTTCAGGATCAACGTAAGGGTCTCTGGATACATTCTTAAACAGGTTCAGGCCACGAGAATCTGAAATTTTTATCAACAGAAACACACACGAAACAACCATAGGTGGGCGGGAGCTTATACGTGAACTGATAACCTCAGTCGCACAAGGATTGTTGACAAACGTGTTGATGAAAGATTTAGGTGGAGTCCTTCACGTATTGCCTCAGCCACTGGCCATACCACCAGTTCATGTACAAGGTCCAAAATTTCCGTCTCACTGCGCGAAAGCATGGGTGCAAACAAAGACGCGACAAATAACGAAGTTTTTTTTCTCGGCTTCCAGTCAACGTACAAGTAATGCCTTGTGTTTGACATGCCCTTCTGAGGTCAAGAAGAAAATCAATGTGTAAACTTAAACCTTTGCATTTTTTGGACACAAGCCAGTCAAGTCTTCATATGACAAAGTTTTAAGAAAGAAGGGTTCACCACATAATTAAGCTATAAAAATAATCAACTTTTGATGACGCAGTGTTAAACTGAAAGCATAAGACAGAGAACTGATCAGGACTTTATCGATGAGGTATCTGTTTGGTACATGTCACTCCGCGTCTATGAGACGACCGTTTGCATTAACGTGGGGCCAGTGGTGTGAGGAAATGATTGAGTTAGGGAAGATGGATGAGTGACGACGATTTAAAATTTCAGTTGCAAAACTGTCTTTCTCTCTCCCTTGTTTTATGTTGATCTTTTTTACGTCTGCTCTCACCTGTGTGAACTTGTAATTGATTATAAGTGGTAGTGGTTGTGGTGGGAGGGGGCTAGGACTGTCCATAAAAGTACCTGTTTTCAATACACTGGTCGGTAGATTCGCGCTGACTACAAACGTACATATACTTGGCAGTCAGCTCGGCTACCTGTCAGCGTAGACTGTGCCATATTCAATCTATTAGCGTTGGCTGTATTGTGGTCCTGGCAAGTCTCTGATAAAAGGAAGAATTACTGGGACTACAGATGTCATCGTCCGGGAAATTACAAGCTGAAAAAAGAAACATCCTGGGCCATACTTTTTTTAAACGAGCTGCTGCAAAGTAGGCTCATACCTTTTTGTGGATACCGGTGAATCTTGATACAGTCTGATGTATCGCTGTAGCCGTGCAGGTGTTGTTTTCAATCGTTATTGAGTCTTCGGAATTACCTGTGCCTAGGTATGGATACTACAGGTGTTTCTTCTTGTGAATGTAACTTGTGATTGCTGTCGCAATTGTACTGTCAAATCTTATGCAGCTTCTGATGTATTTGTTAGAGCGGAGGAATGTTAGCTGAGAGGGAGTGCCATGAGGATTATTAGTGGAAGAAACATGAATCGTAATTGTTGTATTGAGGAAGAGCTACTATGTTTCCCCGAAAATAAGAAAGGGCTTATATTAATTTTCATTCCGAAATATGACACTAGGGCTTATTTTCGGGGATGTCTTATTTTGATATATCAAAAAATGAACTTAGTAAAAATTACGAGATTTCTAAATAAACAGGAATTAAGAAAAACGATGCATATTTACTTACTATTAACATGGGTTTTATTCAGAAACTCGTTAGCATACACCGCTTTAAAGCAGTTTAAATAAATATATAAAGAGGAAGGTTTGTTTCTTTCGTCTTTCTGCCGCTCTCAACTAGGGCTTATTTTAAGGGTAGGGCTTATATTAAAATCATACTCAAAAATCACGCTAGGTCTTATTTTGCGGGTACGTCTTATTATCGAGGAAACACGGTACTTTAAAGAAGGTAGTGAGATAGTGCGCGTAGCAGGCAAAGGAGTCACAGAATTAGATTATAGTCTGCTCGTGAATCAGTGAGGTTGCCGGAGTGTAGGTAATAAATCGCGGGTCCTTTTTATTTATCTCCACTGTCTCGTGTTTTCCGTCGTGTTATTTTGTGAGAACGAACACGCCCACATACACCTGGTCGCGTGGTGAGTGATTGACGTGCGGCTGGTAAGGTGGTGGCATGTGACACAGTGACTGCTGAAGATTTAGTTTAGTGTGGTAAGTCAGGAGTGTGAACATTGTGCATTTCCATTAATGAATACAGAAGAAAGATTACAGATGGGTCCTTTAAATTTTGCTTTAGTACTGGGTGGAGTTTTCCTCCATACCTGTATTTTTAAAATTAAAACTTGACCGTGCTAGGTGAAAGTCCCTGTAGATCTATTTCAAATCGACAAATGTTATCGTAACATAAAACATACCTGCTGCTGGCGATCCTGACTTGTAAGCTTAAACTACAATGGGTATAATCTTTCCATACCCATGCGCGGAAAATAATGGGCCACAAACCGAAATAAATGATTCGCCACTAGATCTATCTCAAGCAGACAGCTGGAGTCGATGTGACCCAGACGCTGGAGTCTGGTTTTAATTAATTAAATAATCGGCTCCTTATCATTGAATTTAGAGATTAGCAAATAATCGAAAGATCACTTACATACACACTTTGTTGGAGCCTGGTGAATCTGAAAATTTTTATCGCATCGTATCACTAATGAGATTCACCATGATCATGGTTTTGATCGAGATTTACAAAAAAAAAATGTATGAACATTTTTTTATAAGCCTGTAATCTGTAGTAGCAGTCCTTCTCTAAACCGTATATATTGTATTAAATTTACTAAATTACTTAAAATTACAGTTGAGTTAGCCTAGCTTGGTGCGCTTGCACTACAACGGGAAGCACCTTGTGGTAACTCGTCTATTGGCAGATCAGAGATCAAATGCTGAACCCTGCAGGGGACTGGGCTACACGCGTTCAAAACGAGGGAACCCACGTGCAGCGAGGGAAACAGCTTAGGTGTAGGATTGTAACGCCCGCGATGCTACCCAAGTCAAGCCGTAAGTACGCAAGATTAAGTGGGGCCCCACTTTTGCCTTCAACTCATGCAGGCTGGGTCACTTTGCTTCATCCTTCCATGGAAAGAGGAACATGATTTTGTTGCCATAAGGCCTTACATGGTAAATTTTATTGCACTTATGGCACTGCAGTCTTGTCATTCTAACGTTTCTTGTTTTGCTTCATGTCTGCCACGGCAAAAGCAAGGATTCCGCGTGGGGGTGCTTGCGTTCTCTTCTCTACCTTCCTGCTGACAAGATCTTCTTGACCCATCTTGGTCTCGAGATCTTTGACTTATTAAACGTGACACTGTTTACACATGAGGTCACCAGAGAAGAGCATCATTGTATGTTTGACGTCATCAGCAAGACTACTGAGACAAGACATGGCCGCACCGTCTGGCAGCCACTGAAGTGACAGATCAGAAAACCAGTGAGTTTTAATTTGCTACAGACCCGTTGAATTCTTCTATTCGTAATGATATGTGCATGGGAAAGTTGTGGGAATGGACGAAGTGTAAATATTATACAGTAAAACCTCGTTTATAAGACCTTCCCATATACTACTTCCTCTGGCAAATGAACCCAAAATTTCCGACGGAGACCATTTACTATATATAGGTACGTGACAATCTAGGTCAGAGAGGGGCGGGCGCAGGGTGCGAAACTCTCGTGAGAATTTGAAGCCAAGTTTTTTCACAAGTGCGTTGGGGTACCGAAGTTTTTAATTATATGTGAAATATTTTAAAAATATTTTTAAAAATCCATCAAATGATGATAACCAATAATTGTTTTTATCGTTTAATCGTCTCTCTCCAGTGACGCTTGTTTGTAAGCCCACTTCGAGCAGGTCAAAAAATACACTCCCCAAAACAACCTTGCGATACAGAAGCTAAGTAACCATAACAAAAACTATTGATATATCTCGACTAACTAAGCATTTTTGACTGCATCTTCTTAATTTTGTGAGGTTTCTACTTCTGACTATTTTAAAATTCTTTATTTTCAAAAGTACAGTTTGCACTTTTGGCCTATTTTAATAAATCTTATGTCATTTTGTTTGTATTTTTAAGCTCTTTATAATGATATACGTTACTTTCGAAACAAAATTAGAATTTTTTTTGTCACGTACCTATTATATAAATGAACTCCCATTTACGACTCCCTCCTTAACCCGACCACCGACCGACGAAAGTGGCCAGTTTTGCACAGTACACGACTTTTCCTGGTCGAGCGGAAAAGGGTTAGCAGACTTCCTTTTGCAAAAAATGTTCACTGAGAAACGCTAAATGTCGACCCCAAATCCCATGAATGGCGCAAAAGAACTGTTTCAAATCTAGAAAAGACATTGAAAGTGCTCCGAACAAAGAAGCAGCTAAAGGAAGTCGGCAATAAATATTGTATCTGACATCCATTTACGACTTTACGCCTAACAGACTGACGGAAGTGACCAGTTTTGTACAGTGTACGACTTCTGTGTCTTTTAGACATTTCTGATTTCACAGTGGGACAATAGTTATATCACAGATTTTCTTGTAATTATTTCCGGAAAGTCTTATTTCATATTCTGTGTTTAAGCCTTTGTCTGGGCCAATTCGCCGCATTCGGTAACAAGGTCAGGTCGACACAGTTACGTCTTGTTTACACTTTCTAGCCTAGCGAAAGCTAGGTTAGCCGCAGGTGTCCAGACTTTACTTATTTGATGTGTTGCCGCTGGCCTGCAGGGATCGGGTCTCGGTTCTTTGTTGTGAGGAATGTCACGTCTCGGCGGTCTCGGAGATCTGTGATCTACAGCATCACGCAGTTCACAACTTGATGACTTTTTTAATTTGATAAAATTTTGATTCTGTAATTCATTGGCAACACCAGAAAGAAAGTTTTACTAATGATGTTTGGTAGGAGGAAACTATATGATGAGATAAAGTAAGTCTGATGTGTGATAAAACTACATGTTCAGTAATCGAGATGCGAAAAATATTTTCACATGTAGTTCATTGGTAAATAAAAATAATTTCAAAACACATGTTGGCTTCCATGATAACATACATGCAGATGTGTTTATTTCTCACCCCATCCATCACGGTACATGTTGTACTAACGGTTCATCGCAACTAGTCCTCCGTTATACTACCCCTCCAATAAAAGACCTGATTTTGGCTTTTTTCTAAGTCGTATATTGGAGGTTTTATATCACAATGAAGAGTTGCACTTGATCTTGAAATTCACTAGGTGGTGCCTGTGTCACTATCGGTCTGTCGCCAAACGTTTCGTTTCATCGATTCCGTATAGAAGTAGAACCCACATTTTCAAGGAGCTGTTAAAACTATTACGAAACAGATGTTGATACACGTGTAGCATTACACGACCAGAATCTAATGTTCTATTCATCGCTTATCGATGGGTAAAGTATACAGCAGTTTTATACCAGGTTTGAAAATTTTCTAAATTACACCTCGCAAGCTTATTCCTGGTGTGGTATTGAAGTCATTAGAGCAATGTCTAACGACAGACTCGGTCCCACTGCGTCCTTATATTAAATATGTATCGGGGGTTCTTTATTGCGTTGTCGCGCAGCTATGATTATCTGGCAGGAATCTCGAAGCATTCACACTTACGTATCTTTTTATTGCTTTCCCAATCTTGTGTTGAGTTCACTTTTGAAACGAATGGCTGACCATTCAATTACAGTCCTTCCTACTTGAGTAGGCTTATAGCATTGTTCACATGTTTAAACATGAATAGTAATATTGCTTCTTTTGTTGGTTGTATTTGTAACTGAATATGCATGTGGAATGTGTGGAAATGGAAGAAAGGTAAAATATTAGTCCGTGAGCCAAAACCTTGTCAGTACCACCGGAGGATGGGCCCAGATGATTGTGAGATGATACATGTCCCTAGATATCAGAATTGCTTGTTATAAATGGAGGGCTGGTGTCTTCAGCCGTATGCTAAATGACTGTGAAGCATGGATTCTCACAAGGGACATAGAACGACGGGCGCTGGCCTTTAAGAGGAGGTGCTATAGAAAACTGGTGCACGTCGGATGGATAGATAAAGTGACAAACGAACTCTGAACAGCAAGGTAGCCATTAAAACACTCGAAGAGTACTCGAGGAGTTCTGTAACTCTGAACAGCAAGGTAGGCGTCTTCTTGCTAATCACAGTAGGGGTCCTACAGGTGGTTCACGATTAGACTATAGCCCTTGTGACAGCAACACTTTAAATCTCAGCGAATAACAACATCAGCTTCCCCACCAAGATCAAGCTTTACAATGCCCTACTCCTCTCCATTCTGCTGTACCGCTGTGAAAGCAGGACGATGACAGCTCAAAAAAAAAAAAAAGAAAAAAAAAAAGAAGAAGATCGAAGCCTTTAGGACCAGAATAATACTTCAACAAGGTCATCAGAATCTGGACTGAACACATTTCCAAGACAATGTAAACAGACTGGCTGGTCCCCAGGAGCCTGTCCTCGCCACCACCAAGACAAGAAAGATGCTATAGTCTCGGCCACCCAGCACGTCATGATATACTTGCCAAGACCACCTTTCAAGACACACTGAAGAAAGACAAGAAAAAAGCAAACGAAAAACTGGCTTGAAAACATAAAGGAATGGACCAGTTTTGGCATCTAAGGTCTTTCAATTGTTTTGAGCACTGTTAAATGTCTCACACGGGTTTCGAAACCTTGTACACTGCTTACTTTGAGAACGTACTCTTTACTCAAGTCAAGACGCAAATCAAGAGATATGTGTTGAACAAGAAAAAATGTTTCAGGAAGGGTGAAAAACAACTCACATTTTGAAACCGAATCAAATGCGCCTACAGCTTCAGGTGACTTCACAGTATTTCTCATTTCGTGACAGATACATAGAAAACCTACCAGACATTTCTCACTTCTAAAGACTAGACCATCTACAATTATTCTTTCCCCCTACCCACCCGCCACCACCTTAGGCGGTACTGACCAATGTGCCTGGCTCATGGACTATGTAGTTTAGACAGGGAAATTGCCGTGTTTGCTCTCTTGCTGGCTCGCGGGTCACGAGAAATGACTAGAACCTAGCACATATCTCTAGCGCACCAAGGTTTTATGTTTCAGACACCATGAATCTTGTCAAACCTTTCATCGCCTGGACCATCTCGTCATACGCCTGTCATCACATGGCCAAGGTCTTTGTCACAGAAGTCGCTATATTGGCTCCGTCCTGGACCCCAGCTGCCAGAGCTGCAGCCTTATCTTTACTTCAGTTACTGATCTGCTACCTGATGACTAAAGTTTCGTTGGAGGTAACAGACATCGTCGACACCAGCCAGAGAGGAGACACAACGAAGAAACAAGTCAGACTCTGCTATTATGTCGCATTGACAATGCACGTGCTGTCCACGTTTCTGACCAACTGGAGTTTAGCCAGAATGGAGGCGGCCTCTACACTGGCCATCAAGTTGACGGAGCCCGTGGTGTCCGCGATAGTGCAGTGGTTATGGCTGCGAAAGGGGATGAACTGCCACGTGTGGGTAAGTCTTCCTCTAGTGGTTGGCGGTGCGCTGGTGTTTGTGTCCGACCACTCCACTCACGTGCAGCAGACGCTGAGCGCAGGTGTGGTTCTAGCCATGGGCTCAAATGTATTTGTGGCCATCAGAAACCTGGCCGTCAAGGGACTTCACTCTGGCCAGCTGAACGTGAATCTAAGGGTCAGCGGAGGAGGGCTTGTGAGTCAGACGCTGGTGTTGTGGTGTGTCATTCTGCTGGCGATGTCAACGACTGCACTCCGCCACATGGTGGCGCCAGGGGTTAGCCTCGCCCTGACGTCACTGCTGCTGTCTGGGGTGTTTCACGTGACGTACTCACTGATCAGCACGTCCGTGATTCTGCGCGCGCTGGACGTGGTGAGTCACGCCATGGCCAACGTCATCAAGCGCGTGCTGGTGGTGGCGCTGCTGTACGTCAGCGGCTCACGCAGTGCGTCAGGCGTCAATGCTGTGGGCCTGAGTGTGGCGGCAGTGGGGCTGGCTGTCTACGTCAGAGGAAAGGTTAAGGGGACAGCATGTGGTTTTTACAGTCAAACTCCGATAAATTTTAAAGGTAAGGACACACACAGTTTGTCTGGAATGTCCACAAACACAGTTAACAACTCAGGTGATATAAACTTTTACTTTGAGTCTGAATAACTACAAGAAACTAATACGGAAATCGTAAGCACTTTATAATTCCTTTCCGTTCGCGAGATTCACGGAGCTCAAAACTTTGGACGACAGATTGGGAGGTTGCTACTGTGGTATTACAGGAGAAGAAGCAGGTACACACATTGGTGCAGAGAGAAAAGTGAGGGAAAAAACTTATTCTATACATGAAACGCAGCATCCTATCCAATTCAATGATCGCAAACTAATGTAAAACCCTATTGTCTCCAGTGATTCTACACTGTGTACAGCCGTGTTATCTGCAATCGTTCCACTTTCTTTCCAGGTCTTGCATATCAAACAACTCAAGGTCGACCCATAGAACGTGTCATACTGACAGTAAAGGTCATCAGCGTTGCATCCCTTATGTATTTCGGATCATCGTGGATGTTACCGTTTCTTCAGAAGGGAGAGTATGAAGTATACACGCTCCCACAGAGACCAGAGTGGGGTTCAGGCAATGCTCCGTTTGGCCTGAACTGGCCGGGACCTCCTGACAACGCCACCTTACTGTCCGAATGGGCCGACTTTCTATCCTGGGACTACACCCAGCATCCCTTTGATACAGACCGCCTGGCTCCTAGTCTCCAAACGAACGATGACGTCATATGGGAGATACAACGCCTGCACGTGCAGGTCTTGACGGCAGTTTTAGAAGGACGACGTCACGCCATGTTGATGGAGTTCTCTACGTCGGAGAACAAAGGTGACCCTGCCATCACGGCGGGAGAAGTGGCCTTGCTGAGACGACTCAACGTGACGGTGGTGTTCTACTGTTCCTTTCACACTTGTAGCGACTCTAACCTTCAGAAAGGTGTGGAGATCAGCAAGAACTACAATCCGTCTTCACTCGTTATCCTCCTACACGGAGGGGGAAACCTTATGGGGTACCCGCAGTCAGACCACATACGGGGAAAGATTTTCAAATTGTTTCCACAATTCTCTTGGGTTTTATTTTCGCAAAGCATCTGGGTAAGAAAACGACACGAAGAACATATACAGAAATGTAGGGAGATGTACTCTAACCGAACAAACCTCACCATCTTCTTGCGGGACCGGCAGTCACTGGGTCTGGCTCAAAAATATTTCAAGGGAACAAAACTCATGCTAATGCCTGACATGGCATTTGGACTGGGGCGTGTTCCTCGAACTATGCCGCCCACCCATGATATTGTCTGGCTTAAGAGAGGAGACCATGAATCTTCTGGTTATAAGATACCTGAGATACCCACCAATCTTAGTGTCGCCATAAGCGACTGGTGGGAGTGGAGGACAAACAAGGGCAGATCACCCATGGAGACCGCATTCCTTATAGCCTTCAATGGCCTGTCGGGCTTACAGCGTGGACGCGTGGTGATCACAGACCGACTGCATGGCCACATCCTGTCCGTGCTGCTAGGAATCCCACACGTGCTGATCGACAACCCACCCTACTTCAAACTCTCCTCCTTCCGGCGCACGTGGACGGCGGGCCTTCCCAACACTGTTCTGGTTACCTCAGGTGACGAAGCACTTGTCAAAGCCCAGGAACTGCTGCAGAAATACGACAGTTCTCTTCCTGCAGTCATGCCTTATTTGGGAGCAATGTATTGACACTAGTTATAATGTACTTTCTGTACCGTGACAGACTGACTGTTATTATCTCGAGGAATATTCCTCTTTTTTTAGCGGGTGTTCTTAAAAAAATGAAATACGTACGTTTCTCTCATAGTCGATGATTGGATCCATGCTGTTGCATGTTAATCTATGAAGATTGCTTATGCAAAGCCAGAAAAGCGAAAACTGATTGATCAAAAACTAACAGAATGCAGGCAAAATATACCGTCAGTGGCTTCATTGCGTAGAAGTGCGAGCGCAGAATTTGTTTGTATGTTTACATGTACATAGATGGGTCCCCCTATATATATATATAAGCGATGAGAGAAGGGGAATATCTGCTAGGATAATTTGTATAATTTACTTGTATGCCTTAAATCTAACCCTTTGGCAAAACGCTTTGCTTGTCTTACGGAGCTGGCTTAGGTAAACGCTTTTCTTCACAATTTAAAAAAAAAACTCTTTAAAGGATTGGATAACGTCCTTCGGGAAACAGAAAGTGTTTCTTTCGTAACCAGGACGGTCCGGGAGCACGGAAACATGTTCTAGAAAACGATTACAAAATATTCGCCACGTTCCTCTCCGTGTTCCTAGGACAGAGGAAGGACCGTGGGCAAACTCTCGCCCCGTCACGACTCAGTGGTTCGAGATGCATTGAAATAAGTAAGTAAAGTAGCCCTGCATTGCCACTCTAGGTCTCCACTAAAGACCCTTTCTCAGTCATTGATTTAGATGATGCGAGCGTATGGTAATTTTTGGCTTCACAGAAATTTAGGACACTGAGTGTACGCATGGGTCGTTTTGACGTAATCGACACATCCCAGACGAATGGTACGCGCTATTACCTTGTCAAAAGGCAGAACGCCCAGTGCCATTCTTTCACATTTACGTACGCTTTCAATGTACAGAACGGCTGTCACACATGGTTGAATGAACTCGGTTTGACACGGGACGTGGCGAACATAGCGTGGAACTATGCAAAAGCAGGATGGTATGCGAAGCAGTTATCTGCCGCTAAATGTCGGGTGCACAACCAAACAAACGCAGGACTTGTATGCTGTCTAAAATGTATTCAGTTGAAATGACAGAATTGTGCTGAAAGGATAATGCTGTCAAATAGACTGCTGTGCTCTGAATGTTTTGCAGTTGCAGATCGTTACTGGTGATTAATATAATTTCTGCTTTGCCAGACTACCTGCCCGTCGGGTTCAGCAACACCTACAAATGCGTAGAGTACACCCTGTACGATGAATGGTTAACTGCAAGTTTTGCTGTCCCACAGTAGCATTTACTTGCTGAAATAGTTTAGCGTTCGTACACACCATAGATGGAACGCATGTACACGTAATAGTCTGCTGTCACAGCGGAGTGACAAACAGTTCGGTTGTTTTTTGAAGGGGGAGGGGGCAGAAATACTTTGGTGGGTTGGGAGATGATTTTAGAGTTATTTATATCCGTTCATCGCTTTAGGATGTTGCCTTTTTTCTACTATTTAGATTGCACTCTCTCGGGACATGCGGTGTGCTAAGCTCCAATGCTAGAATTTAAATCATTGGGTTCCTATGCCTCATGTTGTATTCAGCATGGAACCAGCACCTGAAAGTGTATGCAGCAATTATCTGCCCATAAATATCCAGGAGGCGTGGGGGCAGACGTCAAGAAAATCAGAACTTCCCACTTTCTGAAGTCTATTCATTGAGTAGGTATGACATCATTATGCTAAGGTTTAATGCCATCGAGTTGAAGGCTGTTTAGGTCTGAAAGTTTGAAGTTGCACATCTGTTTTGCTTTTTGTTTTTCGATAGGACATGTAGCTCAATTTCAATTCCTGGTTGTTGATAATAAAATGTACAAACAGAAATGCTGGAAATTACTCATTTTCTTATTTTTTTACATTTAAGTCTGCATAGAAAGAGCTCTAATTTAGACCCGTATTGCCTACAGCCAAAATACTTCAGCCACTTGGGCAAGAAGTCACTAATAAGTGGTGTTCAGACTGACATTAAATCAGTTTCAAGTGCTACATCAGCAAAATCTTTTTAAACTGCATATGAGTTACAAAAATTAATGAGATTGCATTAAAAAAAATATACCTGGCATCAAACAATGTAGATACACCACTTCCATGAAATATTTCAAAAAAGAGCAATTTTTGCACTAAAGGCAGTGAATATCAGCACGTAAGAACAGCCAGCAAGACTGGATTGATGTCACCAGTCTTAGGGCTGAAGCATGCTTCCAACACTTTAGTTTCCTTGGAAATAGGAGAAAAGGTAATCATCAAAATGGAAAACTGTTATCTGTTGTGAAAACTTGCATTTATTTCTTTGTACATCACAAAATCTGTTTGTCTTCCCCCTCCTTTCCTTGCACATGCACTCTCTGTTTCTTCGTCCCTCTCATATGTATACACACACATCGCGTCCTAGTGGCAGGAGTCTTTATGAAGATTTCAGCAAGAGAAACTGTTCAAAATATATCAAGTCCTAGGTGGAAGCTGTAGGGATTGGGTGGAGCTGTGGGTGAAAGAAAGCAGATGCTTTCATTAATGACCCAGAAAATGTCACGATCGTCACAGGTTTTGGAAAATAAACTCCATGTTCATGTCCTTTCTGCAGCTTGTATCTTTTCTGGTTCTTTCCCCGGTTTGCTGTGGGCCTTTCTCCTTGCTTCCCTAGAAGACAGCAAAACAGTACAAATGCACATGTAAATGAATGTAAACTAAATGTACCACTGATACAGAGGGAAAAGACATTCCACAATATGCAGGTTTATGATGACAAGCTATGAAAAGTAAAATGTCACATTTCAAGATACAGTGCACAATATGTTAAGCTCCCCAACCCCCAGCCCCATGGTCTTTATTTTTTTTTATAAAAAAAGCTCACTGAAACAACTATTGTGTCAACAAGTGAGTTAAAAATTATTATAATTTTTTTTTACAAAATGACAGTTGTGATAAAAGCAACATGAGTCAAAATTATGACTTGTCAACCAGATGACAAATATTTGTACATTTCCTAGGTGACTAAATTGGCTGCTTGTTGAAGGGGATTCAGCAGCTGTTAGTATGTCTACTTTTACTAGCCGCTACCCTATAAAAATATTCTCTTGAAGTCTTAGCAGCTGAAGAAAACGTGAACTAGATATAACTATGTATGAGGTAACCAGCTGTCACAGAGCAGAACAGTTAAAAAGTGTCACTGTAAAATTCTAGATAAGAAAAGATTTATATTTCGAGTTGTTGCACTATGCAGTATCCTCAACTTCCCTTGTTGCATGAATCTCTAAAAGCATTCCTTCTGGATGTACAATGACAAGTGAGGGAGTTACAGACGGAAAGGAGAACTAAGGACAAGAAGTATGTCACTGACTTTCTTTTTTCTTTGTCCTTCATTTCCCTCATCTGCCGTGAAGCGGTGTACACCATTTTCGGAACATGACGATGTCGAGCTATTCGACGAATCTGGGGCAGGTGTGCAAATCGTGCCTTAAGGGTCTCGGCATAGTTAAAGGCTGCCTTTTCCCTTGGAGCAAGCTGCATGGAAAACAAAAAGATACCTGTTAAAATAACCGTCCCAACCTAAAAAACTATAAGCCAATTCTCGCAACAAAAAGTTCTTCTCAAACATGCGGTGTAGTGTATATGTGTGGTGTAGTGCATACACACAATGCCAAGCTTCTCCAAAACCAAATCTGACCCAAGGAGATAAATCCGCAATACTGCAGTGATTACACGTGGAAGCAAATCTTCAGGTTGCTCTAACAACAGAGTGTAAGACCAAGATGATGTCAACAACTTCCCTGGTGTGCGTGCAAATACTCACCACACCAAGTTTCTCTGATGCTTTTGCCTTCCACATACGGATGTTCATCTCGTCCGACCCTGAGATGATGTACTTGTTGTCTAGTGACCATTTGACACACGTCACTCGCTGCATCCGTTTTGTATGGTAAATCTCCCTGCAGCAGAAGGCAAGGAAAAAAGTGAGTCCTGAGATGCAATAAACCTGAGGAATAAACCTGTTTATGATGGCTAAGAAATCACTCCTTGAGCTTACTGATTCTGGTCTGCAGCACAAAGAAACCTGTTTTAAAGTAAACATAAAATGTGATAGTAATCTTTGAACTAAAAACAATCTTCAATTTGAGAATGAAGCATATCATTAGCAGCCCATCTGCACTTAACATTTGGGTTATATGTTAACTTGAACTGCATACAAAAGCACTGACTTTTGAACCTCACTTTCTGCAACCTGCACTTCGCAAGCATTCCTAATGCAATAACTGATGTTTCCCTAGACACAATTTCCAAACCCCCAAATCCACAATTTCAATGTAAGCAAACAAAGCCAGCTAGCCACTTTTGGATGTTCACTCTACTCGCCTGCTGTGGCTCTTGTCCACCTGGAAAATCCTCAGACATTTGTCATAGCCTGCTGATACAAACTCCCGGCCAGAAGGAGCGTAGTCAACATCCATCACTGAAAAGTTAGGGAGAAAGTAACGATGTTGACTGCACACGCAGTCAGGTTCCAATAGACTTCAAAGAAATTACAGTAGCACATCTAGTATATAATGCAGTGTTACAACGGTCACAGATGAGAACGCTGCAGGGTCCCTCACATAGATGAATTACATTTTTCTCAACATTACCCCCAAGCCCACCCTGTCCAAAAAAACCCTGCGGTAGGATACCCAAGGACGTAAGTTTATAACTACCAGGTAAAACATAAAAGATGGGCAATCCAGCAACATCAACACTTACCAGCAGAAACATGATCCATATGAATGTTGAGAGGCATGGACAATTTCCGCATATCAAATGTGTAGAGACTAGGGAGGGAAAAGGGGAAAAAAAAGCCAATCACTGAAGCAACAACAACACGATGGCTTGCAGCCCTGACAGAAAAGCACCGTCATGGTCTTCACTACCACACTCTGAATATTTGAATACTGACACCGTATCTCCATCCCCACATCAAAGATAAGCACAATTAGAAGCTTGTCCAGAACCAGTGAAAGGCTGGCACAAGAACAAGAGTACAATACTCACTTGTAATCTTCATTTGCAGCGGTAAAAGTCATGGGCTCCATGGGGTTCCAGGAAATGGTGTTGGTGCGCATCTTCAGCAGCACCTGTCAAGGGCAGATTGTGATGGCGGTAAGTGCCGATAGCGATACTTCACCCTCTCATTGCTGGAGTCATTGTTCATCAACAGTACATTTACAAAGGGCAAAAACTTCATTACACATCAACGCCTTCGAAGGAAAAGATGACTTCAGATGTTATTGCTCCATATCTATACCAGCCACATTCAGTGCTAAGGATTCTAAAATGAACACCTGCTCAAATTATGTTCTATCAAAGCAAGCTTTTCAAAAACTGTGGTGTGGCTGCCTTGTTGTCAACAACACAAGTCAGTTTATGACAGCAGAGTTCATGGTTATCACCTTTCTAAGAGGAGCAGAGCCTCGCATGTCGTACAGGATGATGGTTCTGTCATGAGCTGCTGCCCCCAGGAGATGTGTCTGGCAGAAAATCAGCAGAAAGTTTTCATAAGATAACGACTAATTTCAAATCGCCATCAAAATAAGGACAAAGTACTGGTAATTCTGTAAAGGTTTGCTGGAATCTTCTGCCTGATTATACTGTGAAAAAGTCCTTTTATTGAACATATTATTGTACCAACAATGTGATAGACTATGCCACGTCGGACAGTAACCAGGCCGGAGAACAGTATGACTGAAAAAACTCTGAAATTTAGCGGGGTCCAGCAGCTGCCGTCAGGCCCCTGGGTCAAGTCCAGGGGCAATCCCTTTTACTAATACACAAAAATCTTATTCTACTGAAAATGAAAACAACCCACAAATAACATGCCATTAATACAGGTTTTGATTCTAAACCTTTGGCTTTGTGAACAATCAGTAACTTTGTTTCTCTGCAGAGTGGGTTTATTTTGTGTTTTCCAGCCATGGAGTAAATGATAAGTAGGTGTGTATACCTATTGTACTCAGCGCAAAATGGAAAGCGAAATGTCAGGAATGGTGGAGAGTTTTTTTTTTAGTTTGACCGAACCCTATGTATGAGGAGCTTTTTTCTGAAATTCTAGATTATTCTTCTTTGGATTGGTGTATGCTTTTACAGGT
>SMGT01013930.1:251944-269252 GCA_004794575.1 Lanistes nyassanus | reverse complement strand
ATAGAAGGAGAGAAGTGGATAGAAGGAGAGAAGTAGATAGAAGGAGAGAAGCAGATAGAAGGAGAGAAGTGGATAGAAGGAGGGAAGTAGATAGAAGGAGGGAAGTAGATAGAAGGAGAGAAGTGGATAGAAGGAGGGAAGTAGGTAGGCGTTTACTCCGAGGAAGTCTGTTTTCGTTGTTAAATGTTCGAAGATGACGTTGGGAATTACGTTTTCCAAACTTGCCACAGTCACCACGTAAAATCCGACCTTTTATTCAATGCTGAACTCTGAATATTCCTTTACCAGTTCACAAGGACAGATTTTTGAAATACCTATATCTCCACTGTGACGCAAATGATGATTACTTGTTCATTTTTAAATAACTAGGCAATGATAAGCGAGATTAATATTACTAAAAAATACAGTTTTTGAGACGACTAAACGAAATAATCTACGGGCAATTAATTGTATTCACATAAAAACGTGTACACTGCTTGTGATATTTATCAAACTTAAATTATTATAAATTCAGATGGTACGTATGAATACAACTGTAGATGTATGTGCTAGCAGGCGCAGTATGTAGTGCGTAGTTTTACAAAGATGCGGTGTAAATTTGTTGAATTAATACCATTTATGGGTGAAGATTTAAACACACATCAGGTGCAGGAACCTGGCCAGACGAAGCCGATCGAGTGGAGTTTCGTCACAACCTATAGCGTCATCCAACTTCCTCAGTCGTGGACCTACCACTGGCCTTTGATTTGCGTGCCAAGCCGACATCCTGATTACTCACTTCAAGATTATCCTGATTTCAAGACAAGCCAATGCAAGACGATCGGCGGGGTACTCGAGTGGTGAGGGGGATGTAAGGGGTTTCTGTACCCACTTCAATCGCGCAAGAGGTCTTTCTTTGTACGGACATTGATCTCATTTGGCTACGAACGATTGTTTACAAGTTTACAGGTCATGTGGTACTTACAAAGGCTTGTAGCGCCTTATCAGGCTTTTCGTAACAGTTTCGTCCGCGAACTTCAAGCACCGGAAAGCCACCCTGCACGTCTTTTTTAGCAATAGAACTACACCCGCCTACATTTAGCAAACTGGAGCGACATGATGAGGGTGGATCAGTTTCTGAGCTGGGAACGGGCGAGGATAATTTGCTAACTCGAATTAACCTATAAAAGCAGTAAGGGGCATTAAGTTGTTGCTGGTGCACGAAAGCAAATGGCTTCTATACGATCTTTATAAATGTCAGCTACCGGGAAAAAGGGGTGAAAGAGTATGCCCTTGACTTTGTGTTGGGGAAGGGTGCAGGAGACATTTGATTACCTCTAACAGGCATGCATCGTGCACAGGTAGCGCGTATGGGTTAGTGTGTGGGTTGCGATACTTGTATACGTGAGATCGAATGATGGAGTGCTTGCATGCGTGGATGTGTGAGAGGGGCTGGTGGGTGGGGTGAACTAACTGTATGTCTCTATGTGAAGGAAAGTGAATGTCTAGGGGGTGAATGAGTTATAAGTAATATCTCACCGCAGTGTTTCATTAAGCTTCAGCACGTATTGACTCGAACGGCTTACTCTCCCAACTGTTTTTGAACATCCGGGAGAATCTCATCCTTTGTCAACTGCGTTTATGTGACGAACGCGGAAAGCACAATGAAGCTAAGCTACAAGTGCGGCCCACCGGTGCTTCATGGTTGGTTGGATATTGGTTGCTTGATGTCCTACCGCCAGCTGGGTGTATAATTATCAGGACTGTGGGCTATAGAGGAGATGGGCTCCTATTGCGAAACTATGCACTGAAAGAACCATCAGACTGATAGCTGCAGTACGTTGGCCAGTGCGGACAGGCAGTTTAAATGGAGTTTGCACAATGTTTAACTCCAGGTATAATCCTGGCCACACCAGGATTCGAGCCATCAGCGTCCACCTGCTAGCCCGCAGCTCTGTCAACTAAAGTATCCAAGCTATCAATCGTGTTTGTGCAAGGAAGGGAACAAGGAGGGGAACGAGAAGGGGAACCTGGAGGGGCGTGGCCTGAGCCGATATGACTGTTTCCTCTGCAATCTTATCTCGAAATATAGCAGGAAAACCCCCGCGAGACAAAACAGATCCCTTCTGTTGGTAGAAATAAAAAAAAGGCAGGTACACATTGGGAATATGTCATGTCAGCCTCTTATCTGGCACCCAGCACTACTGTGTAGCACTTGACCATTCGCTCACCAGGAATTTGTGTACACTGACGACTCCGTTTTGAATCACATTCAGCGGTTTGATATACAACTCTCCAGGTGTGCGTGCCGCTGACTGACGACAGTACCCCGCAAAGGGTCGCTCACGCTAGCGCGTGGTCACTGCCGCTGCCGTGCAAAGACGTGCGTGCACAGCAATTTGCGCTTGCGCCAATTTTCCGCCCTGTCACAACCATCTAACAGGGACCCAGTCGGGTTCTTGCCAACACCGACCTTATCGGTGATGCGTGGCCCAAGGGGGCATGTTCGGTGACAATGACAATGACAACTCTTTACTAACAAAGTTATCACAGTAAGAAAGGCAGTTTTTTTTTTTTTGGGGGGGGGAACAAACCCTCGGTTTTAAAAAGGAATGTAATACGATAGCAACTCAGAGAACACTTGAACGTAGAATAGTACAAAGAGGACAATCATCTTGTGGGGAGCACGTCCTCAATGACCACGGTGAGAAACAAGCCTTGGAAAACGTAAAGAAAAATGTAAGAAGACCTATCAAAGATTATATATATATATATCCGTTTTCAAAATATTCACTTTTTACTTATAGACTCCAATCGGTTACGAAAGTATACTTCAGTTACAGTAAACCTACCCTTATGATTTCGGAAATTATATCAGAAAACATGGTGAAGTTTTGGGTTTGAAGGGGAGGGGAGAGGGGGAGGGACAAGAGCGCACTGAGTACGTGCTGTTCCTCCATTTTTTTCCACCGTCTCATATTTTATTAAGACGTGTGACACCTCCCTTACCAGCCTTCATGAATACTGAATACTGACGTCTTGCGTTCTGCACGTTCGTCTAATCGTCCAATGATAAATCTTCACTGGAACCCTCCCTCCCCCCCCCCACCAGTCGGTTTTTAATTGTAAAAAAAGTCCTTTAATGTGTGTCCGTTATTCTTTGAAGTATCACGTAAGATGCTCAAGTGCACCTATTGCTTCCTCCCTTGGTCTGTGTACTTTATTTTGATTTTAAAGTTATCGCAGCAGCTATCCAGAGTGTGCAAAGTCGCTCCTAGAGTGGGCAGGGCTTAAGTATTTTTGTTTTCTTATATATATATATATAAAGAACCCCCTGACGTCATCGACGAAGATCTTGGCAGGCTGCGTACGTCCTTTCAAAGGAAAACTGTCGTACGCGCCTGCACAGGGAGTGCAAACTCTTGAATAGACCTCGACACCTCTCAAAGACTAGGGTAGGACACAAATCGCCTAAGCCTTCCGGTTACAATAGAAGAGAGAGAGAGAGAGAGAGTGGGGGAGGGGGAGACAGAAACTCAATACCAGTCGCACTTTAGAAGACATGTAAATTCCGTCAACCATTGTGGTCCAATTTTTGCTCTTATGTCAAAGTTATGAGGAAATCTGCTGTAAAGATTTTACATTCATCATTCCTAGCTCTTTTGTGACTCTGTTATGCGCACGCTTGTGTCACTTTTATTTCAGTATTTATTATCCAAAGCTCTCTTTTTTCTCTCTCTCTCTCTCAGCCCACGTATTTTTCACACACTTTTACACTTTGATGCCTAACATTTTGTGCCAACAGTATACATGTGGGGAAGTGGGGAACAGTTAAACGTCAGTAATTGCCTTGCCTCACCTTACCTTGCTCCCTCCCTTGTCTTGCCCTGCCTTGCCGTCCTCTGACGACTATATATGAACAAGGCCAAGCTGGCTGTACAATGTTCGATCCCTGCTGGAAAGTCTGCTCGCTGAAAAAGTATAATTTTTAACGCCGAGGTGCTCGGGTGTGTCAGTTTAATGACCTGCTTAAGGAGACCGATGACCCCGCAGGGCGCACACGGGTCGGTTTTTGTCAGACAGTTCTTTACACGGCAGATTAACAATGTTAACAGTAGGCCCTTTCACTAAATATAACTGCTCACGCAAGACCCCCGCATAGTCAGATGGAATCTTATTGTCTTGCCAAAGGTTGTGGGTGGGGTGGCAGTGGGATTCGAAGAAAAGGAAAAGTTCCGGTATCAGGAGCTGGATTAATTTCATGTTGACGGATCTTGGTTTTAACATGCATGGACGCTGTTTTGTCCCCTAGAGGGCTGGCGCTTTTCATTGTGGGAGATCAAACAGAACGGGTATGTGCGTAAGACGTAATAAATCGTAAGGAAAAAAGGCTCCTTCCTTTCTTCCTTCCTTCCGTCATTCATTCCTCACTCTATATACCTTTGTAATTTCCTGCCTTTGCTCACTCACGCACTCAGTCTATGGTTGCCTTTCATGTAACGGGGAAAATAATCCGTTTCAAAGCAGATTTCTCTAGCTGCAATTACTTTCAAGACATTTAAAGGGAAGAAAAGAAAAGCAAAAGAAAGCAGCCTCAAAGTACACTTCTTCTAATCCAGTGCTTTCGTGACAGGATATAGATTCTTCAGTCTGTTACATATACACTATGTACTCAAAGGCCGTGCTTTTAATAATATATATATACAATATCGAAGACTGATAAGCTGATTAAAGAAATCTTGTCAAAGAAAGCGAGTTTTCCCTCTTCCTACGGCCACCTCGGGGTCGATATGATGGCAGAAGTCCACTTGACCTGTTCCTCACCTGCTCGCGCCTGGAGGTCGTCTGTTTTGTTGCAGCACGAGGTGGGGGTGGGGTGGGTTTGAGGCGGTGTATAGAAGGTCAGGTGTGCAACACCTGCTGAAGTTGGCAGGCTATACCTTGGCAGAACAAATAAAATATATGTAGATTAATATACATGCACTTTCTCTTTACGTAACATGTTGTGGGTACGGAAGCTACAAAAACACACCCTTTCAAAAAATGAATTGACGTTTAGGAAAAACCTTCATTAACATATCACGGGAACCGACAGACTGCAGATGTACTTGAACTGCACTGACATATGTCGTGTTTTGGTGAGTGGATCGAGGCCCGCGCCCCTAAAGGCCATCGCACACTAGTGTCAGGCAGCATGGTCTTTAGGCGGAGCAACACATCTGGACTGACGCCTACCCATCCAGACACAACCCGGCACGGCTGACATCAATTCCCTTCATTCTTACACAACTGAGTGCTTTTCAGTGACCTACCACGAGAAAATCTAGTAAGCAGGCATCTGGTCTGTGTGCTGTTTGTCTGTGGCTGTGTGGGTGTGTATGAGCTCCGAGGTGTGAGTAGCTATGGGCGGCCGTTAAGCACAGCTGTAATCCAGTTTTGCCACCGATCAGAAGGACCTGGATTCGGAACCCATGACAGGCACACGTAGCTTCTGTGCATGTGGCGCTTGTTTACAGGGCTGGTGGTCATCCCCTACCACCTTCTCCCTACTACCATCTTCATGACACAGCCTTCGTTATTGACGACGTTAACCAACCAACCAACCAACCAACCAACCAACCAACCAACCAACCAACCAACCAACCAACCAACCAAGATGGATGGATGGATGGATGGATGGATGGATAAAAACGAAGCAAAAGAAAGAAAGGTGTAAGTCATGGTCAGATGAAACTCGAATATAAATGTATGCATTCAGCCCAAAGAGGAAACATAATATCACCCATAAATATCAAACAGGCATTACAGACATGTGTCATCGACTACAGTTCGTCAATTCTGATTTTTGTGTATGAACAGAAGGAAAAAATACACGCTTTTGTTCTTGTTGTCTTTGAAACTTTTTTTCCGAAGAGCTTTGCTTTTTACAACTTCACACAATATTGGTTTTATTGATCACGAAGTAGACCTGGTTTGAAGCTGAAAGGGAGGCGAGAGTAATCAGACCCTTTGTTTATATTGTGACATTAGCAACCCAGACTTTAGGTATTTGTCCTCATGAAAAGCTTTTCACGGACGTTCAAACAGCATACGCGAATACTTCTGACTATCGTCGCTAGCAGCACGCGCCGTCAGTAAAGCCTGTGTTGCACGGTTCAGCTAGTCGAACGAAAGAGATGGTCCAGAGCTAATTCAACAAAGATTTCATTTCCGCACACTGAGACCTCTCGCTACACTGTCTACCCACCCCCACCCAGAAAAGCCTTTCCCCCCATCTCTTGCAGAAAAAATGTAAACTTTCGCAAAAACATCCTGGTTCTGTTTGCATACGAATTGGCCTTTTCAAAACTATTAGTTTTTAGAGTTTGGGAAGAAAAGCTTGGAGGGGAAGACTTCAAGACTCAAATTTTACTGCAAGAAGAAATTAAATGTAGCCAAAGACTTGCAACAGATTAGTACGTAAAAGCGTTGGGAGTGCAGCACGCACATGAATGTAAAACGTACCAAAGCAAAAGTAGGGGTTTAAATATGGGGTAAAGTACAATGCACACTAGAGTTTGAATTAAGGACAGTGTAAAAGTTTAGCAAAATTTATAGAGAAAACTCTATTTATAGAAAAATGTTAGTTCGCTAGTTTTTTTAGTTCGCTCGTTCGTTAGTTAGTTGATTGGTTATTTAGTCAGTTTACTTGTTTGTTTGTTGCTGTTGTGTGTGTGTGTGGGGGGGGTGGATTTATCCCTAGTCACAGCTAGCCGCCTGCTAGACTCCGTAAAGTTTTCACTTATCTACAGGAAATAAGGGCGAGATTTGATCTCCCACGCCACGATTGTCACTACTTTATGACACCACGGGCTAAGGAACCTTTTTAAATACAGTCTGGAGAAGTCATCTCAGGCATTAAAAGATTCCTTCAGCCCCCACCCCACCCCACCCCCACCCCCACCCCCAATAACTGGACCTGAACAGCCAACGCCATAATAAGCAAAGCAGACGGAGCGGGTCCAGGATTGTTTACGTGTTTCTTTCCTCACTCAGTGTGTCAGGCACCGAGGTGGAGGGTGGACGGTTAGGGGAGGGGTGAGGGTAAGATCCCGATCGTTGTCATGTTGGGAAAGAGTGGGGGGGGGGGAATGCCCAGTAGCAGGGTACTCGAGTTTCGGGACATGGAGCTGGTGGAGGGGTGGGTGGGTGTTGGCAGGGCCAGAGAGCAGGCCAAGCCACATTCCATTCTGGCTGTCAGCGCGCACTGACAGGCAGCCACGACAGAACGCCCAGGGTAGCCTCCACCCACCCATCCACGCGACGTGGAACCCCCACCACACTCTCCCCCACCCCCACCCCCACGTCAGTTCTCCACGAACCTCCCCCTGCCTAACCATCGCCTCACCTTCGCTCGCTTCAGGCAGTCGCACAGGTGCGAGCCACTTTGTCTCCGGTGTTCGGCGCGGCACGTTGGCTGACACCACGCGCGCCGTCTCTGTGGGCACAGTTGCGTGGCACTGCCCTGAAGGCTGGTCTCAGTGTACACGCAGTGTGAACATGGACACTCCGTCCTGAAGAGCTTACCTGAACGTCACACCTAGATCTGTCGAAAAGCCAAGAACTTCAGAAACCGGGCAACTATCAAGATTTATTATTATTTTGGTAATAGCTGAAATGGGAATTAGCTGGAATTGCAGCATACAAACAGCGGATCAGCTAAGGTGTAAGGATTAACATGTGCTCTGCTCGTCCATGTATAACACTCGTTCCCTAACTGCTGGTTAGCTTAGCTACCTTGTCTTTACTATTTCCATTCTAGTCGGAAACAGAACTACAGTCTGCATGACTAGAACAAGAATGAGTGCCCCAGAGCTGCCTCCCATCGTCGACAAGGACAGGTCAAGGCCGACATCCAGGTCCACCAGCAGCAAGTCGTCGTTACACCAGATGTCGGCCGCCGTCAATTCCAAGAACATCTACAACCGCCTGAAGGCCTCTGCCGCCATTTCTAGCAACCACAGCGACAGCTCCCTGACCGGTCCAGACCGAAAGTCGGCCCGTAACCTTAGCGACTCCTTGAAGAACTCTCATCTGCGGACAGCGTCGCGCAACCACAGCGATTCTTCCGTAAAAGGCGTTCCGGCTGGAATGTCGCTGACTTTACACCACCGCAGCCCTGAGTCGACCAGCTCCCACCCGCTGGGCGTGGTTAGCCCGACGTCAGGCCAGATTGGGGACATGGTCATTCCCCCCGCGGGCCGCAGGCATCAGGCCAGCAGGGCGCTGTCCTGGTGTGCAGCGGAAAGTAGTTTTGGGTCCACGCCTAGACTCGAGACGCTCTTCGAGAAGCGGGACGCTGACAACAACAATGCGCCTGTATTCAACACAAACGACAACAACAGCAGCAGCAACAACAACAACAGTGTTCCTCTAGCTGCAGCAGTGGCTAATTTTTCGTACAACAACAAAAACCACGTCCTCACCAATAACAACAACACGTCTCCAGTTCAGTCTGAAAACGGAACGCGCAAAAGGGAGTCCAGGGATCTCGCACAGCTGGCCACGCCAGGCATGCGCGAACGACTTCAGAGCGAGGGGGGAACTAGCGAGGCGCACACAGCCAAGACTTTGGGGCACGCGCAGACAGGGCGCGCGAAGCTGGGAACCATGCGGCGGTCCCTGTCTGACCACAAGCTGGTGGACAAGAAACGTTTGCAGACTGCCAGCCTCAGCAGCAGCAACAACAACAAAGGCCAGCTGCAATCGCCAGTGACGTCGCGCGACAGGACGCTGGACTGGAAGCTGACCCCGACAAACGGCCGGCAAGGGGCGCCTGCCTCTAAGGATCGCATGCGGCGCGTGAACTCTGTCTCCGTGCTGAACGCCGCCAGCTCCAGCAACCACACGCAGTCGCGGCAGGACTCCGTCTTTGCCGACGGCAACAACGACCTCGAGGAGCGATCGACCGACGACTCTGCGGCAGAGGATGAGGAGCGGAAGCAGCGCATCGCAGAGTGGCTGATCGGCGCCGAATCGGCCGAGGTGCCCCCAGAACCGGATATCGACTACACCGACGACCCGCCACAGACGGACACCGCCGTGCACATCGTGCACCAGGAAGACTGACCAAGGTCATGGGTCAGGCTCGGCAACACTCGCACAGGTGAGTTCGACAGCCAGATCCCTCAAGGCCGTGCCTAAATATAAGTACAATGCTCCATAAATTCGCTGCAGGATATGGGGTTTTCCAACAAATTTCGCCGTTGTTACGTACCACCGTTTCCTTATCAATGAACATTGCTCGCGTAACGAGTATGTTATCCGGTTTTGTCCCGTAAATAAACGTACCCTTAAAGAAAGTAGCTGTAGTAGAAGGCAAGGATTGGGTTACAACATTACACGGACATGTGAAGGTACACGAACATCTTACGATTATTCCCCACCACCACCACCACCACCACCACCACCTTTTTTGCGTCAGCACACGTCTTTGGGGGGGTGGAATACACGTCTTTGCGTAGCTTGTCTGATGGCCTGACGTGTGAAAGGCGGAACTGATCGCTGGACCTATTTTATCCTTAGGAAGAGCCAGAACGCGTCAAGCGACAATCACGGTATTTTATGCAGCCACTGAGTCCAAACATGTTTAGGGTTTCCTGTGGAGGTCGCACACTAGCGTCGCAAATCAATTCATCAAGTGACATGAGAGAAGCATCCGGTGCTGGTAGATTTCAAAGAGCGGAAACATCCGGGCACTTTCGTCGTGTCGCTTGCCAATGGCCGTTTGAAAAGCTAATCTGTGTAAATGTAGCTTTTATAGCCATGTTTTCGTGCCTAGAGGCGAACTAAGTGAGGTTTACAGTCAGACCATTAGAGGTGCTCTCTCTCTCTTCTCTCTCTCTCTTCTCTCTCTCTTCTCTCTCTCTCTTCTCTCTCTTCTCTCTCTCTCTCTCTCTCTGTCTATGCACTTTTATATACGCATATGTATATATACTTGCAGATGAGGCTTAGGTGTATGATACCTGGCCACATTTTTCTGCTGCCACTCTTCCGAAAAAGCGCGTTTACTCAAAGATGAAACACGTACATGTCCCATAAATCCCGATTTTCGGCTTATATAAGATACACACGGATTTCCTCTGTATGTTAACACATATTTTCTCATAGACTGTAGCTTCAAAGTATGGGTCCGATGTAATAATATTTTCGCAAGGAAGTAGGTTTGCGAAAGTGCAGAAGCAAATTATCATAACTTTTGTATCTTTTCGTGACGTTTATGAACGTTTGTCGCCTGCATATTTGGACCTGCTAAATGTCTTTTCAATCTCTTTTTACACGGCCTGGTCACAATCCTGTGTATGACTGGCTTTGTTGGTGTCTAGTAGTGACATCCTACTTAATACACCACTGGAGATCGAGTTTCGTGAAAAGTGTGCGAGTAAATGTACTTTCTGTAGATGCGTCTCGACGACGACGACGACGACTGTGGAGACAGGTGGATTTAGCAAGATTTCCAATTCAGTAGACGACAAGCAACGTATAATACTACTCACGATTTCAACAGTTTTGAAAGTAGCAAGGGTGATTAGCATTGTCAATCATCGAGTTCTAAGCTAAAGTCAAGAAGAGAATATGAGCTTCAAAAATTAAAGTTTCAATCAGCAGTGTTTATTTATTTCCATTCACCATTTGGTGCACGTGGGCACATGTGCGCGCACACCTGCGCACACGCATGCCATAATTATATAACGATGTGACCAGTATGGTTATAGCTAAACAAAATCAGCCCCCTTGTCTTTTACTGGTAGATCCGGTCCCAGGGAATGTACGCGCAGCCAAGTGAAAACAGTTGTTAAGGGTTGATTTAATATATATCCAAATGCACTTTTAAAAGCATTCAATTTTTAATATACCCCAAATTTGCACTTTGTAACGGAAATTTCGAATATATGTCTGATAAAGAGAAAGGTTTTTTTCATGTGTGCTGCCTACTGTGTTGGCTGTATGTAGGCATCCAGAAGCGTTCCTGCTACATTCACAATGCCCATCAGTACATGCAGGTGTTACTAAACCAACATCAAAAACAAATCTGCGCCCTCCAATTCCACCACCCCCCACACACGATCGATATTGTGTGATTCATGTGACACAACCTTATCAAATCTGATCGGCCCTTTCGATATTTATAGATGCGTCACAGCATGACAAATCTTTGAACATGCGGTTTGTCTCAGGATCCAACGTGTATTTTTATTTTTCGTGCGTTTTTTTGTATGCTTTATTCATGGCTGAGTGTGTGGAGGGAGGGGGTGTGTTGTGTATGAAGGTGTTGTTGCATCTTTGTTTGCTTTGTGGGATCGTCTTTTGTACTGCAATTATTATTCCTAATGTTTTATTTCTTGCTAATAATTTGTGTAAAGTGAGTTGAACCCTTTAAAGTAATTGCCCTGTATTAAAACACTTTATTATGATTGATGTGTGTTTGTGTGTGCGCGCGCGTGTGAGAATGCATGTTTTACCAACTCTATTTTCCTTGTTCAGCTTGGTGGAAAAACGACTTGTAGTACATATTCGGGGTGGAATTCATGCGATCCGAGTAGAAATGAGGAAAGAATTTAAGAGATAGCATTAGACTATGGACCAAGAGGGAACGAAGTCATGGGAATGAAAAGAAAAAGCAGACGGCGCGTGCCCGGAAGTAGGTTTACTGGTCTTTCCGTGCGATGTGCCCGCGATACTGTGCAGCCGTCTGTGGGCTTTGTTGCTCGCGAAACTCTCTAGTGGTGTGTGTTTCATACTTCGCCATTCGTCAGGATGGCCGTTTGTAAGACGAGCCTAGCCCGCGACTGACAGAGTCAATGAACTTAACTGTCCCCTTTCCCTGTTTATGTGGGAGGGGAAGGGAAGGAAGGAGGAAAAACAGAGAAAGGGGTGCGCTCTCTGTCTCCTTTTCCATTTCCCCTTCAATCCCAGCTGTCATTACCTCCCGTCCGTGAGTACTCTCGTACCGTGAGTATTTTTAGCCCATGACGTAATGGTAATATTTAATGGCCTCACCGTTAACTGACGCTCTGTTGATGAAAAGCCGTGGCAGAAATAATAGGTGCTGTTTGTGCTCGCCAGTTAACATGCTGTGTAAAATGCTTATGTACAGTGCGTTGCTTTCAACAATACTGCAGACAAGCGCAGTTACAATAGCGTTAAACGCTTGTATACAACACATGTTATAAGGGCTATAAACATCTAACTGTTTACGCCTTAAGGGACTATATTTCATAGCAGCCCCTCACCTTTTCTCATTTTTTGTAAAAGGGGTCCAACATCCAAAGCCTTTCCCCTTTCGCACAAGGAAACTAATACTAATCCAAGGAATTGGGCGGTGTTGTGCTCTTTTGACAGAAAGGGACCACGCCAAGTGTTTGACAGTTATATCCTAACAGAGACTGCCAATTCGCTCTCTCTCTCTTTCTCTCTCCCTCTCACACTCAGACATACTAAGATCGTTTTTGAAGATAACAGATACCGTTTACAGCGTTGTAACTATTGTTAATGATGCACTCAGTCAGACTTACTGTCAGGGTCACGCAGTATGTAATCGACAGCAGTGTGTTGGTGTGCGCGGCGGTGTGAACAGAGCGCGTGTGCTAGTGAGTGCGTGGATTTATGTTCGTGTCGCGTTTCTTGTACAGTACGGGAAAAGTACATGTGTACAGGCCTTGATGTGACTTTTCTGACCTGCGAATTTATTAAACCATTTTTCTGCAAAGCCTTTTCTCTCTAGGTGGTGACGAGAACGCATACATGTTCTTCACGCAGCGACGAATTCATGTATGCTCATTGGAGCATACACCGCGCACAGGCATGCACACCCACCCATGCACACACGGACATACAGAGCAAATTATAGTTTATAAATTATAGTGTGTGCATTGGTGACTTCCCTCCCCCTCCCCCAACTTTTCTCCGAAGATCTTCTAACGGACATGATATGCAGGTGCGAAACGTCACCATTTATATCTAAATGTTTTACCTCTTTGGCAAAACTTCATGTATCCACTCAAGACAGCGTGTTTTCTTTGCACCTTTGTGTCAGCATGCTTCCTGTCAGTTATCTTAGCCTGCTCCTTTGTAGTCCAGCAGAAGTTTCCCTGTGTTTATTGAAATTCCAAGTTCCTGATTAGGTACAAACATTTTTTTTTTTTGCCTGTACCTCGACATTTGGCTCCTTCGGGTCTTTTTGTGTACTGTCTTTTTTCCTCGTACGTTTGAGGACAGCTTTGAAAGCAGTACGCCAGAGTCGGATGACGCACATCACTGTGTTCATCGATTGTGTTTGTTAGTTGCTATGGCCAAATAATAAATCCGTCAGGTGACATAAACAGCTTTGTCCACGTCGACATTGCCTTCAACGATCGGACTGACTGTGAAGTCGATGTTTGATCATGACCTGTCAATTTTTCCACAGAGCTTCCTGGGACAATCTTGTCTAGCTCTTCTTATCAGTCTAGAGAACGGTGTGTGTGTGGGGGGGTGGGTGGGGGGGGATGTACGTAAGGTGTGTGTGTGTGTGAGAGAGAGAGAGGTAAGAGTATGTCTGTATGCCGGGGCGAGCGGGTGAGTGAATGGGTGTGTGGGAGAGTAAGTGAATGAATGAGTGAACTGGTGATTGAGTGGGATAGGATTATCGACAACACTGATAAACTTTATTTTACAGTATAGGGAAACGTCTGCCATTAGAGATCACCGTCTATCAAGTGTCAGCATACGATGTTTTGTAATTGTTTGTGGTGTCTTTTGTAAGCCTTTTTTTCCGTAACAGATGTGTGCACTTACAGCTGGTGTCGTGTGAAAGAGTACGTAATGATGCATTCCTTCGGTGCAAGAAGTGGCTGTTACGTTACTAGTAACAGTCTTTGACTTAATTTCTTACTTTGTTTCCTCGCTGTCTAGAGTCTTGCAATCACTGCCCCTGATTCAGTGCCGCATTTGCTGTTCCTCAGGTTCTGGCTGACATCCATGCCAACTCATCGCCATCAGCATCTCCAAGCATGCGCAATCTTCGCTAGAGTAGGACAGGACCCCAGCTCCAGCAGCCACACATGACGTCACTACCACCTGCAGGAGACGCCAAACAAGGGCACGCCACCTTTGCGTATGATGTCGATTCTACAGAAACAGATGCTGCTAGTGTTGCCAGACTGTGGCCCCAGCAGGGCTCTGACTTCATTATCACTACCTTGAACTTCACTGGAGGATCTTCAAGCCCGGGGTGGCGATTCTTGTGGTAGGGCTACACAGGTGAAACCTTGTAATAATGGAGGCCTTTGGTGCAAGACCGGCTTGCCTCATGTCACAGGCAAGTTTAACTGCAGCAGAGGTTGCCCTGTGGGCAAACGTTCTCTGTTAGGGTCTGGTCTGTTAGACGCTGTATGGTGTGCAACAGTTTCTAATCTGCTATGTGTTCTGTGACGTCGAGCACAGGAAAAAATCACGGGGGATCTGGATGAATTCCTCTCACATCCTTCCTACGACACCTCTCCCCTTCAAGTTAATGAGTTCAGGGGGTCGATAATCTGAACCCTCAATCTGGCAGTTCCGACCAATGTTACTTTGAAACCTGTCATGTGTCTTCAGCCACCAGTGTCACAGTCACAAGGATCAGTTCCAGAAAGGGATGCAGCTGAACTGCTCTATGCCATCTGCTGCTATACCCTGCTCCCTCCTTCCTTGCAACATTCAGAAATCCAGTAAGTTTCCTTTGCGTCAGCCAGCTGATCTGGGCGAACATGTTATTGATGGTGTAATTAAAAGCTATTTTGCCTATGAATAGCGAGTCGTTCTAAGCACAAGAACCAGGGAGCAATTATTTGACATGCGAACAATACACAAGAAAGGCATAACGTAAATGGCCTTCAAAACTTCATTTTACATTTTGAGGGCGCCGTTATAAATTACACTGGGGGAGGAGAGACACGGAAGAAAGAAAGAAAGAAGAGAGAGAGGACACGCGAGAGAGAATTTGTAATTCCTGGTGGTTAAGCTACTGTGATAAATTATTGCATGATTAACATTGTGCCAAACTAATTGTTTCTATATTCGTCAAAGACATATTGGGAAAATAGTTGTACTGCCCAGACACCTCGTGTTGCATGGGATGGGTGATGGGGGACACATCTTTTCCTTTATGTTTGTCACTCCTTTGTCACGTGGCGCACTAGTCTTTCAAACGAAAATATCTGCATTTGACAATTCTGTGGATGTCATATGTGTCACTTGCAAATAAAGCTATACAAACGAATTTAATACAGTATCATCTGTTCATATTTACTCGACTGCGACTTTTTCATTCTGTACATCTGCTTGTGTCTTTGAAACACCCCTGCAAAACTTCTCAGTTATAGGACCTGTCGTGGAAAGGCTGTGGTAACAGATTGCTGTAGACAGCTATTTTGCGACCTAACCCAACACACATAGAAAGAACTATTCAAACAGCTTGTTTGTAAAGCCTTTCAATGTGCCAGCCGTATTTTTAAAATTCTACCCAAGAAACACGTCATAGGACCAGTGTCAGTTCGAGGCCGCGCGGCACTTTTTTGAAATTACGTGGCCTTTTTAGATGCTAGTAAATTCATCAGCTGTTCGCTCCGTTATGCCACTGCCTGCGTAAAATCGCTTGAGGTATTTCAGTACCAAGTCCTCTGTGGGGAAGAACAGATATGGTGTTACGGGAGATGCACGAGACGATAAGTCGACTGCGTGTTTGTCACAATTACAGGAAGTGATTATCGCTGTCGTATTGCAACATCGCGGTGATGTATCGAAATGACATTTATGTTAACAAAACCCACGCGTTACTGTTATGTAGGTACAAGTATAAAACAGATTCACTCGCTGATGTACCGATATTGTGCCATGATGGATCAGTGCGATGACGCAATCAAGACTCAGCCCTCTCGCGCGAAAGAAAGGTCGACAGAGCTCAAGGGCTGCTTCCATAATGCGAGATGTCGCAGATATGTTGCTCAGCTGATATGCGCTGTGGTATTCCTGATACGCCCAAGGACTCGCAATGTTCGAAGCCCACACACTATAGTCTATATATAGGTTTTTCGGTAGGGTACTGCCCAAGCGCCCGCATACACTGCACCACACACTGCACCGATCGATAGCGCTGGCAGGTTGCTGCATGGCGGGGGTGGGGGGGGGGTAGGTCGAGGGGATCAGGGGAACAGTAGCCTAACGGGCTGCTAATTCCTCCTTCCCCGTCCCCTAAGTCTGGTTTGAGCGCTTGGGACACACGCACGGAGGTGTGTGGTGGGGGTGGGGTGGGGTAAACCATGATCGGATTAAGCGCAGACAGCCATGTCACATGCATTGCGCGAGCTCACGCGCTGTCTGGACATGACGTCAGCGAGTGACTTTAGAGAGGGTGGAAATTTTGATCCTGAGGGACACATTTTATTAGTAGTTTTCTTTAAAAAAATGGTGGAAGAAAAGTCGAAGATCAGTCACATATAGACAAAAACAAACAAACCCCCGAAAAACCCGCTCTACCAGACAAAGAGGAGAATAATCGCCGACAGTAAAACCAGCTGACTTGCCGTCAGACACAGGTATCAGCATTCTGACCCCCTGAAATCAAGACTAGCGGCCCACAAACGATGCAGCATTTTGCCACAAACGTCGAGCAATAGCAGCCTATAGATATTACAAACACTATAGAGGACAGAGAAAAAGAAACTCATGGACTCGCTAAAACTGAAGGCTGGGTCTCCAGGAGAATTTAAAGATACATTTGAATATGTCAAGAAATTTGTAACTGATGAACTTGACAAACTTCATTTCTCTTAGTATATAGTGCTTTTGTCTCCCAGCCTGTTCGTTTATGACTGCACTCGTGTTTGAGTTACTCACTCGGTCAGTCAGTACATTCGTCCTTCTGTATTCTATTCTAAATGGGAGACAGGCAACCCTTACTCTACAGATTAGCTTAAAGTTTATGACCTCCCACGTGTAATAAGCTTCTGGTAGGACAAAAACCAGAAGACATATATTTTGTCACTGCAGGAGACAGAACTGCCCTGCCTTCTCGTCGCGATGAAAGGCTCAAAGTTAACGACCTTGGCATGTGCCGTGTGCGCTCAGCAGAGGTCACTTGCATAACCGCTACAGGAGAAGCCTTGCACTCTTCCGACTGGTACTAATGCCCCAGTGTCGCAGTGTCGGTGTCGTGGCTGCGAGCGTGAACGTGAGGCAGATAACCTCTGACACAGAGCTGTGGTATCGGTTATCGATCTCCGTATTGTGCGCAGCTAATCAGCCAAAGCCAACAGCTGTTTGATAAAGA
>SMGT01013930.1:239853-250787 GCA_004794575.1 Lanistes nyassanus | reverse complement strand
TGGACACAACTACCCCCCTCCCGTTCCTGGTTGTTTACCTCGCGCGGCTACATCAAAGCTCTTGATGCTCGACACTACGCGTCGCTAGTTTTCTCCAGCTACGTAATCTTCCCTGAACAACTAACGCACACCTGGTCAGCCTGACACCTTCACGAATCCCACCCTAGCAGCCCCAGGGTATGTAACACCTTGCCCCTGGTTTCTAGGGCCAGTACCCCCGATCATAAGTGTAAACAGGGAACTAATCCTGGGCTGGTGATGACGTGAGCGGCTAGATGGCGGCTTGAACAAGGGGATAATAGACCTTAATTTAGGCCTGAGAGTCGAGGATGGTTCACACCTGGAATCTATGGTGCAATCTCCTTGACCCACCAGACCCCAACACGTGACACTGGGCCCTGGCCGATGTGTGTGTGATATGGTGTGTGGTGCAGGGAACGGATGACAGTCCCACATTCCGCAATGAAAAGTGCACCCAGTACTTAGCACCCGTATCAAGAAAGATCCAAAATAATAAATTTATAAAACAACAAACTCAAAACGAAATCGCTAACACAATCAAGTCCCAAAAGAAAACAAACCAAACCAAACTGAAGCCAAAACAAACCAAGCGCAGAACAGTACAAAAGTAACCCTAAACCTCTGCTGAACACGTCAGAAAATATTGGGGTTCTCATAGGTTCTTTATTTGCTTTCTTATTCTCCCTCTCTGTTTCATTTATTTCGCTTTAAAGGGAAATTCTTAGTGAATACACACTCAGTTTTCTCTCAGTTACTTCTGGTCGGGGTTAGTTTAAAAGCGTGATGTAAATAAGATGTTTGCTAGCAACATAAGACGCAATGATTCGTCCAACGTTTATGAAGATATTTGCAATGTATGGAACTCTTGAAATGCTTTTCAAACATGTTTAGACGAAAAATTGGCATGCATGCACGCACATGACCTATACACATACACAAATACTTACAAATATGTAAATACACATAGCTTCAACAAGGTTTATTTTCCGAATCTTTATTCAACTGCTTACAAAACTGGTTCCACAAAAAGAAAAATTTCATATGCCTGTTGACACCAAGAAAAAAATATAGACTGTGACGGAAGTCGCGAGACAGTAGTTATAAACACACTATTTAAAAAAGTTTGTAATGAAATAATTTAACAATACAATTTAAAAACCGGATCCTGTTTCCTTGAAGGGTAATATGGAGAGAGATTTTGAGTACGCTGTATGCGCATGCTGTAGGCTACCAGTCAGTCTCGTGTGTTACAAGCGATGTATGAAGCTATGGGGCTGGGTTAGGTGAAAAACGTGAGGCCTTAAATAGGGACACGTGAAATTTCCGTCTTCTCTTCGCTCCACTTCCCATGTCATAAGCTGAAGTCAGACGTGGACCTCCTGAGGCTCGTAGTCGCTAATTACGCTTGCACACACGGACGCGACCCATTGAATGTCGCCCCCCCTACTTTGCTTTTCATTGCCAGCATGTTCAGACTCATGTGGACACCCCTACCTCAATCACCTGCATGCCTCGTTTCTTCACATCCCCGCCATTCTTATTTGTATAACGGTCTTGTCTTTGAACTTTCCTGGGGGGTTGTGGTGACAACTGACCCGTGGTAGTTCTTGTACTACCCGGAACAGGGAGCTAGCTGCCGGGAATCTGTGAATACCGGATACGGCAACCATTGTTCTTGAAAAACCAAGCGGAGCGGGAAGGCGGATGTTACACTTCAACCGGTAGCCAGTTGTGTTGGTACTTATCTAGACATAAATGTGTTTACCACTTCAAGTATCCAATCGTCGCGATGCGTAGCCAGACACACAGATGAGCACGCACACGCACACACACACACACTCTCTCTTTCTCTCTCTCTCTCTTATTTCCACCTTTTAGGAAAATTAACCATACATGGGACTTTGACTGTCAGTGTATGAATATTTCATGTTTGTTAATGGCATCAGATTTCTATGTGGTATTTGGTATTACTGCATCGTGTCGGCACTTGGCACGACAAGAAACCGTCGAACCTGTTTCATATCCTATCACACAGTCATCGGTTACAAGTTCCCAGCATTAACGCTTTATGATTTTCCCGGGAACAAACAGATGAGAAGCTGTGGCTCGGAAAAGTTCCCATGGAGAAAGGACTCCCCAAGGACTACCCAAAGATAGACACAGTCATCATTCGTAAGTTTACAGAGTGCGCATCGACACTTTTACGTGTAGGAATATCTGTGCACACACTTCTGCATAAGAGCATCTAGCTACTTGCCCAGCCACCAATAACCCACCTCTGAGGGGGCTAACATGAGCGCTCCTACCTGCACTTCCGGTCATAAGAACGGTCGTAAGCCGGTTAGGTCGGGTGCTTTTGTCTTCTTCTGCTCTTACTTTTCCTTCCCTCTCCTTCTACCTAACCTCGGGAATAACCACTGTGCATGCCTTCCCTCTCCTTCTACCTAACCTTAGGAATAACCTCTGTGCGTGCCTTCCACCCTCTCCTTCTACCTAACCTCAGGAATAACCTCTGTGCATGCCTTCCATCCTCTCCTTCTACCTAACCTCGGGAATAACGTCTGCGCATGCTGTCGACAAAAGACATCCAGCATAAGAGACATCTCCAAGTCATTCCAGCCTTACCCAGCATGCACTAGTCCACCAATCGAGTCTCTTCCAGATTAAGCATAGTAATGCTGTTTTTATCCACCAGACTATCCATTCATCCAGACAGAGCATGGTGATCAGGCTATGTGTCAGGACTTTAGCGTGTACGCGGAATCACGAAGTTGCTGACCTGCTCTGACCTGCCGGGTATTGCTGGTGGCTGGGGAGATGGACTTACCTGGAGCACAAGGTATTTACACCACATAACGGCGTCTTTAGACAGTAGCACTGAAGCTTAATCCCTCAGAGCATGCATCGTGTGGGGTCCGACACATATAATTAGCCGTAGCTTCGCTACGGAAGAATGTGCCTTTACTTAGACTATTCACGCAGGATTTACGTGCGTTCCTTCTTTACGTAAACGCACGTAGCTTTCCGAGGCAGGAGTGAAGTGGGAAAACGAGGAACGGTAAACACAAGTGGATATGCCTAAGTCCCACGGAGTGCCGAGCCCAGAGTGGGTTCAATGGGCGTTCGTATCTCTCGTTCATACGTAGGTGTGCATGTAAGGTGATAGGGCGAACGGGCCTTACTGCATGGGCTGTTATGCCCAGAAGCGCAGATACGAATTGTTGTGCGAGGGAACCCTGACCCACAGCAGCCCAGTGACACCGTTAACCTCGGGCAAGCTCTGTCGAAGGGAAGACTGTTCACTTGTATTGTCAGCTTACTTTCGTGACGCGGCTCAAGGGTTTCAGAGTTACACGTTTGAGTATGTTATCGACAAATCTTGTGTTAACTGCACCTAGAAAAAGTTTTATGTTTTGCTAGCTCCGGTCGCGTAGAAACCTGGTGAGGTTCCCAGGGGAAAATCTACGTTTACCCAGAGAGGGAACGCAAAATGTTGCGAAGTAGTCATAGAACTGTACAATGAAACATAGAAGTAGCAAGAGCGACGGGGGTTGGGAAAAGGGAAGAGGTGGGGCAACCCCGAGACATACGGACTACAAGTGATAGATTTTAGAAAAGGATTAAACACAAGACATCTTGAAATTAATGACACCAGTGAGTTCTCTTTTTCTCTCTTCCTCATTCCCTATGCCTTTTGTGCCTGTCTGCTTGTCGGCCTGTCTGCCTGTCTGTGTCTGCCTGTCTGCTTGTCTGCCTGTCTGCCTGCCTGTGCATGCCTGTCTGCTGGTCTGCCTGTCTGTCTGAAAGTGTGCCTGCCTGCATGTCTGTATATCTGTCTTCGTTCTTTTTAATGACTTGAGCACCTTTTGTTTGTGTTTTATGTCTTGGATAAAGAGTAACGCCATAAAACGTTGACTGAATTCCTATTCTAAAGACGCATTCTTTAAAACCTGTAGACTACCCAAGCCTTGGTCACAGGCGGTTCAGCTCAAGACAGTGCGCACATATATTACTGCTCAAGATTAGTTCACAGTGTGACGCACGAACGCCGATCTGACAACATGACTCAGCTGAAAATGTTTAAATACCCGACGCGCAGGTCGATAATTAAAATGGAGGATGTTTGATCTGGTTAGTATCCGCGGTTTCAATCAGTTTTGTTTTTCTAAACACTGCATAATGTCTGTGGGGAGCTTTTCTCGCCTTTGTTTCTCTGCGTATTATTTGCACTTGTGCCTGCATGCGTACGTGCATGCGTGCGTCCCTGTGTATGTATGTAGATTACGAATAAAAATAGGTGAACAGACAGGATTAGTGCAGAGAAAGTGGGAAAAGGGGAGGCTTTTGACGTTCCAGCTTTTAAATCCTCGTGGTGCATATAATTAATATTCCGTGGGCTTGACTCGGGAAAAAATGACGCGTTTATTTAAAAAAATATCGCAAGCAGTTTGAACACAGTAATACAGCCACATCTTTTACCGTCTGCTACTAACTTTTCTACCCAGTACATGATTAACAACCTCTGAATAAGCAATGAAGCAGTGAATTAGTCTGTGGCATACGACCTTTGACATTTGACTGTGGGTTTTTTTTGTGAATGAAAGAACTGAAGTGTTCCTAGCTCTGCGTTACGTTCGACTCTGTCAACGACCGCCTCGGTGGTCTAGAGGTTAAAGCGTCCGCTTCCGAGACGGGAGGTCGGTGGTTCGCATCCCGGCCGAGTCATACCTAAGACTTGAAAATTGGCAATCTAGTAGCTGCCCTGCCAGACGCCTGGCACTACAGAGAACAGTACTAGGACTGGTTGGCCCGGTGTCAGTATAATGTGACTGGGTGGGACTGAGGCCCGTGTTGCGACAGCAGTCTCAGTGTTGCAGCACGCAAACCATGTCTACGCAACGCCGTCCTGATATGCACCTAGTTTGTGGCGGGACGTTAAGGAACAGATACCCCCTCCCCCCCTGTCAACGACTGATGTCTCATGCCGAGCTCTATGCTAAGGCGACGTGGGCAGTCACATAAACCCATTCGACTAATCAATGTCAAGGAAACGCTTGAAGTGGCTTCATAATTATTTCCCTTTAAGCCGTGTTCGAATGTACCGAGGTAGAGAAACAGAACGAAGCGCACATCGCCATTGGCGGAGCTGACTTCAGTTACTTTTGCATTGGAATTCGCTGTAGAAAAGATCGAGGCGATGTGCATGCAAGTGAACTGTATTTCTCAAAGTTCTACACCTCCGCACGCAAGATCGAGCTACCAATCTCCAGCCAGGGTGACACATCGCTGTCTCCTTCAGACTTCGCACAGCACGACCAGCAAAGCGCCGAAGCCCGTTCTTTTTTCTTTTTTTTTTCACATCGCACCGTAGCCGATACTTCGGTAGATTAAACACGGCTGTAGAATCGTAATCCAAACAGTATAGCGATGTGTCGTGCACATGACCCTCGATAAACAGCGCCCTTTAGTGACTAACACCATGAACGAAATCTCGCATCTTTCAGGCCTTCGCCAGGCTCCGTATACAAGAAACCCGAATAGCTTACTTATTCCAGAATAGCCGCCACGACAGGAATAAGTTCTTCGAATTTCCTATGTACCAAAACCGAGTCGCTTATTACCCCCCACCCCCACCCCCGCCCCCGCGCTCGCTATTGGATAACAATTTATTTGGCCGTCCCATGAGCGAATGGCTTATTCAAAGTTCACCAAAACAGGGTTTTCCGAGACAGAAAATACCCGCTATTCGGGAATAAATTTAGTACCATTTACATGCATAGGAGAAGAACCCAGGAGAACTCCATATTAAAGCCCGTCTTCATAACTAGTTTTAATAATTTTACTTCGACAAACCTGACCATATATAGGGTCAGGGACCCTAATCACACGCATGATAGGATTTTTCACTAATGCCAATCGGCTTGCCAGCTGGATTACTTACGGCTATCATACATCACATCTTCCTTAATCCGATCTGTCTTGCTTTAGTTTTTCAGTCTGTGTGCTGTACACGTTCCTTTGCACATTGCGTTGTCCCTCGGCTTACTTCAAAATCTTTCTCTTTTGCTTTTTAAAGCTTTCTTTTCTCCGTTGGCTCCAGTTAGTGTCCTTGATTGTCAGGTTTTGTTTCCAAAGTAGTCCAAACATCTGAAGGAGTCTACATCAAACCTTTGTTTTCTGTTCCGATTATTTTGTTTTGACAAATATAATGACGTTTGACCAAGGCGAATGACAACAGCAATAAAGAACTAGCCGTTGACAGGTAGTGAGTTGGACAGGTGAGATGACATGATGTAGAGAGCGCTGTAGAGAGAGACACACAGAGAGAGAGAGAGAGAGAGGGGAATATAACTGGAAACTGACAGAAGCCAAGGGAGACAAGAAAGAAAGAAAGAGAAAGAGACCAGAGAGGCGAGAGATTTTCTCCGTCTTACGCCCAGACCTTGGGGCTTGCTTGCCTGCTTGCTTGCTTGCCTGGGCGCCGGACTTCTAGAATCTTGGCCTGGGAAAGCTGGGTAGCGATGCAGCGACATCGAAGTGGGGCACAGTGAGAGGTAAGGCACAGGGTTGCCTCCTAGATGCGTCTCCTGTGCAGGTGCCACGATGGGGTAGCAGTACACCGGTGAACAAACAGCACCCGGTATTATCAGGAACATCGATGCCAGCGAGATGCTTGCAGAAATGAGTGGAGCGCGCTACGGTCAATGGGCCACCAAATGATGCAGTCACCTGGCACAGAGGAGAGGTCCCAGTAAGCACTAGACGTTATTGAGTGAAGTAATTAGTGGCTGCCACTGCCTGCAATGAACTGTACAAGAGGTAATAAACTTTTGGGCGGTGAACTCTTTCTAGCAGGTCGTCGGTCCGACAGTGGACCGCGGACAGTGGACAGTCCGACAGATGACGGTGAGTGAAACGAATCGTAACGTAACGTTACAAGGAAGAAATGAAAAGGAAGAAAAAGTAAGAACGCTTCCCGCTCCTGATGATACGGGAATACCATAGGCATAAACACTTGCCCTTAAAATTTGCTTCCATCGGCTAGATAAACAATGCCTGGCTATTCAGTTCAGACCTGGGCTAGCTTGCGTAATATTTCGTTGATTTCATAAGATTTCGTTGCTGCTTTTCCGGTCATAAAGTGCTCGTAAGGGTCATTCGCCCTGTGTATGTTACGTCCACCGTTACGCATGAACAGGAGATAAGAACGCTCCTGCAAGCCACCCTCATACGTAAAGATGCACGTAACATACACAGCAAATGGGCCTTACGACAATTGTTATGGTGGAAAGAGCAGTTACGAACGCTCATGCAAGTCAGGGTGGTGTTTGTTGATTAACGTCCCGCCGCAAACTATGTGCATATCAGGACGGTGTTGCGTAGACAAAGTTTACGTGCTGCAACACGTGGGAGTACTGTCGTAACACAACCTTCAGTCCCATCCAGTCACATTATACTGACACCGGGCCAACCAGTCCTAGTACTGTTCCCTGTAGTGCCAGGCGTCAGGCAGGGCAGCTACTAGATTGCCAATTTTTGAGTCTTTATGACTCCGGGATGCGAACCACCGACCCTCCACCTCGGAAGCTGACACCTTAACCACTAGACCACCAAGGCGGTCCCCGGACTGTGGGAACTTTCGACGTCGCCTCTGCTGTTGGTGTGTGACACGGTGACATGTTACCTTAAACTTTGCTGGTCGTGCGTGCGACGGCCTCAACCACCCCTTCAAACCAACCTGTCGTCCTGTGGGCATTTTAAGTTATAACAAATAATTACACCAAGTAGACACCAAGGGGTTACGAAAACAAGCTACCGTCGCGTCTGCCTTGTTGGCAAACACCTCGTGCCCTCGATATGACCTCACGGGTTGGGGCTTTTGGCGTGAGTGCAGATCGACTCAGTCACGGACGTCGCACATCTTACTGGGGAAAAATCGATGTCCGTCATGGAGCCTTCTCTGTCGGCAGGCGCTTGTACAGTATTGGTTATTTCGCGTGCGGTTTGGCAAACAGCGAGAAAATGCAAATTTGAACGCTATGCACGAGCTCGACATTTTAATCTCCCGCACACCCTGCACGTTTTGCCCATTCATTCCTGCCTCTAGTAGCGAGCTCTCTTGTCCCCGTATCGCCCCTTGATTATTTGTTTGCTTTCCCATGCTCGACCCATAGCTCTATGCGAACGTGCCGATCAAAAAAAAACCGTGAGGTTATGACGCAAATATTGAGAAAGATTGCTGACTGTGACTGGTGCCAAGCACCTAGGTTTTTAAAACAAAAATTTTAGTACTGTTTCTACTCTTCCTTACGACACAGTTAACAAGACACCATTTCGTCAAGACTGCTGCTCAAAAATAGATGCAAAATTAAATTATGTACTGTTTGATTATGTTAAAGCACCTCTCGGGGAAAAAAACCAAAGAAACTGTAGCAGTTGATCTAAAGTACGTCAATATTTAGGAGAAGTACTTCTTCAGGAATGCTACAAAACAAAATAAGTAAAGAAATAAATCCTTTAGCTTGGATTTATTTATTGGTCTGTAAATGAGCTTGGTTCGCTTCTTCTCATCACGAGCTAGTTCTACTCACAGCAGTCACTGTTCAAATTAATTACTTATTGTAATCGTCAAAGAGAAAGAGAGTGCTCGGGGCGGGGAATGTTTCAGTAGTCATAGTACATCAAGTAATGTTTTCTTTCCGTTTTCTTTATTGCCTTTCTCTTCGTCTTTCCTTGCTCACACACTCCACTAAACCAATAAATTTTCCAACCCCTGACCCACTTGCGTTACTTGCGCTGAATGTCAGCAGCACCACGGATTGTGCTATCTGTTACCAAAGATGCCAGTTAATATGGTAATAGGATACATATCGTTCTGTTTGATACTCCTCACACCCACGCGATGTAGCATAACGGGCGGTGGGGTGGGGGGGAGAGGAAAACACCACAGAACGGAGGGAAGTGAATGAAGGTTTGGAGGGGGAGTGCTGGAAGACAAGGAGGAAGTTCTTGACTTGGTTGTTGAGGGTTGTTCAGTGTTTCGTGTATTCCTTGTACGGCTGTAACTATGTCAACAATACTTCTCCAAGTATATTCATGTCCGCATTTAATGTTCCTTCTTCGTCTCAACAGGAAAACGAAACAAGAGGAGTTGTCAACCACTCAAAAGATATAATCGATCTATGTGACATCCGGGCAATACGAAATGTCAGCCTGGTGCAAACTCTTCGTTACCAGGAGATGTGTAACAGCCTGTGGTGGGACTGACATCCATGCCACAGAAACACTGAGCTGTGTGGCTTTAATCTCTGGAGGTTTTTTTTTTTCAGAACCGATGACAGTGCAGTTATAAAAATATGTATAACTCTCTTTGTTGTTTAACTTGAGTTTAGACTGATTGAAAGACAAAAGGACTGTAACAGGGTTCATGTCTGCGCGCTGGTGAGTTTGGTGTGAAAGGTGAAGCAAGGTCCTGATGATGTCACTTTTTCTCTTCAGACTGCAGACAGATCGCCTGTCTTGAGGGGTAAGGGGTAAGTTGGAAGGGGGCTGTTGCCTGACTTTTTGGTGCACGAGTACCAAACCTTCCTAACCCCTTTTTTGTCACTCAAGACATGCATGTAGTCAGATACCTCTTCATAACAGTATAGCCAAATCCCTTACTCTAACTGGCCCCGTACGCAAGAAACCCGAATAGCATACTTATTCCAGAATAGTCGCCTTGACAGGAATAAGTTCCTTGAATTTCCTATGCACGAAAACCGAATAGCTTAGTTTTCCCTCGTTGTTCGGTAATAAGTTATTCGGTCGTCCCAGGAGCGAACAGCTTTACCAAGTTTGCCGAAACAGCGTTTTCAGGCAGAGACAGAAGAAAAAAAGTCCGGGAATAAATTGATTCGGGAATAAATTGAGTACAGTTTACATGCATACGGGGCCTGATCACTCCTAATCTTTCTCTCTCTCTCTCTCTTGCTCTCTCACTCTCCACACTCCGAACATACTGCTTCACTGACGACAGACCAGAGATATTCTTTATTAACTTATAAGCTAGACAGCATACATAAAATGAATAATGGTGGTGATGCAGCCTTTTCAAACCAACTGGGATATATGTCCAAAATTTAGTAAACAACTTACTTCACAAGGAAGATGACACAAAATGTAACAACTACAAATAGCTGGCGCCTCAAGCTGATTTCTACTTTGTAAGCTTTCCGTTAAGTATAAAGCGACTGTAAAAGTTGGCTTTCCACAATAAAAATGAATAAACAGAACTGCTCATAAAAACCGAAAGAAACATTTCCCAAAATGGTTCTGTCAATTTTCCTTCCCTGTTACTGCCAAATTAAGATGATGAGGGTAACAGTATTACAGAGCAAATTTAATATGTAATACATAGCCACACACACAAAATTATTCTACTACTAGTGTGTAATCCAGCGGTCTAACCGTGCACCACAGCTGATTGTGAATGCAAGATAAAGAACACTGAACTGGTGCCTGGTGTCTCGAGAACGCAAAATGGAGCAGTCCTTATGCAGTGTGTATATGTCTGGGAATGGAGCGTCACTGGCTCACAGTCGCCGTGTGTCACTCTTGACCACTATGGCTAGCGAGGTAGGGTTAATCTATGGCTAGGGAGGCCGGGTAAATCTATGGCTAGGGAGGCCGGGTAAATCTATGGCTAGGGAGATCGGGTAAATCTAGGGCTAGGGAGGTCGGGTAAATCTAGGGCTAGGGAGGTCGGGTAAATCTAGGGCTAGGGAGGCCGGGTAAATCTAGGGCTAGGGAGGTCGGGTAAATCTAGGGCTAGGGAGGTCGGGTAAATCTATGGCTAGGGAGGTCGGGTAAATCCATGGCTAGGGAGGTCGGGTAAATCTATGGCTAGGGAGGTCGGGTAAATCTATGGCTAG
>SMGT01013930.1:211856-239314 GCA_004794575.1 Lanistes nyassanus | reverse complement strand
GGAGGTCGGGTAAATCTAGGGCTAGGGAGGTCGGGTAAATCTATGGCTAGGGAGGTCGGGTGAATCTAGGGCTAGGGAGGCCGGGTAAATCTAGGGCTAGGGAGGTCGGGTAAATCTATGGCTAGGGAGGTCGGGTAAATCTACGGCTAGGGAGGTCGGGTAAATCCATGGCTAGGGAGGCCGGGTAAATCTATGGGTAGGGAGGCCGGGTAAAACTATTGCTAGGGAGTTCGGCTAAAACTATTGCTAGGTCTAAGTTTGACGCTGTAGAATTCGTAAAATCACAGGCATTACTAAAGACTTTCCATGAAAAAAGTCGCTATATTTACAAACTATAATCTCGGCAGCGGTGGTTAAAGTTCGTTTTAAAATGTTTAATCAGACAAGTTTATGTGTTGGCAAACATGCATCACAGAAGTAGCTACACGACACAGAATGTCATGGAAATCCACAATAAAACGGATTGTTTCAAAGCTTACTGAATAATACCATCGTGAGAGAAGCCCGTTTCTGTCCAAAACAAACAAACAAACAAGCAAACAAACAAACAAATGAAAAGAGAGCGACAAAGAAGGAAAGAAAGAGAGAGAAAGAGAAAGATGTGGATCCCGCGCTCCCTTCCTGAGACTTAGTTTCATCAGCATTCAGTGTGATCACCTTGTGCACTGCGCATGCTCTTGTTTCGTATGTCTGGAAGCGGCATCGAACTGCCCGCATACGTGGTGAGTCACACCCGGCAACGACTGCAAGGAAAGACAAGAGCCTGCGAACTTTACAGCCAGTCACAATCGTCGATCACAGTAGCCCTTTTCGCCCATTTTTTTCCAAAATCATGTGACATGGGTCAGCTCGGAGCCAGTCAAACATTAAACTGCCCTTAATTAACCCAGGGCTGGAAAAGTCGCGGACTGTGGTCGATAAGGCAAACTTCTGAGGGAACAGCGCGCCCTTTCAATGCTTGTACTGACGACAGCAAAAGTGCAGGAGGATTTACTAGCACAGATAAGTTTCACTAGCCGACAAGTACAGATTTCTTTCGATTGCGCGAAACCATGTTATATTTTGTCTTTAATCATTTCCTTGAGGAAAACAAAAGGCGACATCGCCTCCTGAACTTGCTGCTGCAAATGCTGTGCACAAAAGAGTTGGCAGTGAAACTAATGAAATAAGATCGGATCAGCAAATTACAGACACTGTGCATCGTTGACGTCACTGGGTCTTCAGCGATCAGACCTACAGCGCGCATGTTCGAAAGAACGAGGAAGGGGAGATAACTAACACAGGAAAAGACTATCAAGAAAACCAAAGTCAGTTTTGTGCGAGATGCTAGGCTTTTGGGGGATGCAGTTCGTTTCTTCTTAGCACCGGAACCAGTATTGCTGTTCTCGTTGCTCGTGGCAGTATTTCGACTGGTGAAGAGGAGACATACCAGACTCCTCCAAAAATTCTGGCAGCAAAGGCTTGGACACAGCCACTGCACGTGCGTGCAGCCCGTCTGCTCATCATACTCGTCTTCAGATCCATCGTCCAAAACCACTTCCTCGCTGGTTTCCATGTCAAAGCTTATCTGTTCACTGACGTCTGGGGTAGGCGAACTGGGTCTTCCTGCGTCCAGGGACTCGAGCGACGCTCTCGGTAAATCGCGTCCCTCACTGTCACGTGTCCGGCGATCCTGCGACCTCTTCAAGTCCTCGTTTCGCTTCATCAAGCTTGCAATAACAGCTTTTTGTTTCTCTAGCGTGGATGCTGTGACCTCATCAGAAACATCAGCAGCTAAGGGGTCAGAAGGTGACGTTCCGGCTGTCAAGCCAGACTGGGACCTGCAGATGTCGAGTGACTGGCAAGTCAGGCGTGACTTCCGAATGGTTTTCTGGACTTCCCCTCTAGCTGCATTCTTTTCTTCGACACCATCGGCATCATCAGAAGCAGCACCAGAAAGCAGCGTGGACAGAATGACGTGAAATCCAGAACGAGGCATCACGAGGGAGATGTTACAGGCAAGCGAGCCTTCGCACACGCGCACTACTGTACGTCTGCCCAAGGAGTGTCTCCTGCATATCACGACATGGCGGGCGACTCGAATGTACAGCACGATGATCACGATGACCCCGCTGAGGCAGGCCGTCGCCATGACGACGTTGTGGACGAGCTGGAAGGCGGAGCCCACGTGAGCGTCGTCAACTGAACACCTAAATCCGGACACGTTCTGGAAATTTGTGTTTGCCGTCTGTCTGCCGGACAGGACAGCCACAGGCGTGCTGATGAAGGCAGCCAACATCACGCAGGTGCCTACAGCGAGCCTCGCGTCCTTTGTCGTCCAGGTTTTCCTCGAACACACGGTGCTGTGCCGATAAGCAGCAAGAGCGACGAGAAGGAAAGCTGAGGTGAGAGTCAGCACGGCTTTGAGAGTTCTGAACGCCCGACACAGCCACGGATTGTCAAAGGTGTACTGCGTGCACAGATCTGCGATTTCCCCTGGACAGCACAGCGCGCTGGCGGTAAAACCAATGGCACTCAGAGAAAGAATGAAACAGCGCGTGGCAGTGGAAGGGAACCGCTTGTAGTACACTACGAACACCACAGCATTGACTGCGAGGCCGAAGACCATTAAAATGGCGATGTAGATGATTGTGGGCAGTCCTGAGCGAGCGTGCTCCCTGCTGAGGGAGTACAGGATTTCCTCCACGTCCCTGGAGAGTTCTTCGAGTTGGGTGGCGTTGTCGGAAATCGTCTCATTTCCCGTCGAATTTTGCCCGCGGAACTCTGTGTTAGACATTCTGATCCTTGTAAACGTTCTTGTAACCTTCAGGATCAGTTCTGTTTTAATTTATTCTGACTTTGCGGACTTGTGTGGCATGGTCCAGCATAGCTCCAACTTAACCGTATTTCGACATCACCACTAACGAGATTCGCTTTGACATTCTAGCTGTCAGGCAAATTTAAATGTGTGTTGTGATTTGGAACATTCTGTTTTAAATTAAGGTACAGAATGCGTGGTAATTCACTTCCTTTGGCGCGGTTTCAGGTTTGTTGAGATGACGTTCAGGAAGTCTTTAAGTATACGCCAGAGATATGCTGCTTCCTGCTCAAAGTTGTACATCCGTCTATGTATTTAGGTTCCTAGACTCTCTCTCTCATCAGATGGGCGCTTTACAAGCATGTGTAACAGGCGCACTCTCGCCCGACCCAGTCTCTCTCTTATCCATCTCAGCGGTCTAACGGTCAAGGGGTGGGTTTTCAAGGCAAGAGATGCGTGGTGCGCACCCCGGGCGAGTCATACTGTTGTCATATGGGAGCCTGGTTTTTCTCCTGACACGTCGTTTCACGTGATTGCTCCACACGACGGCCATTAGGAGGACGACATGTGCGTAGGTGGAAAATGTTATCACTGTACTACTTAATTATTCTCACTGTACACCGGCCCCGAACACCTATACATCCACCTACAATCTCCTCACAAATAAAGAATCACACACTCCATAATACAATAAACGGAGAATGTTATTTACAGATAGGGAGTATTTACGAAATAAAATGTCTAGGAACATAAGGAGAATGACTCCCGGCTTTCTGGTCTAGCTAACGACATACAGTTCACGACCACGTGTAGAACACACAACACTCGTGAACTGTTTGCTTGCACAATTTGTACAACAGTCTGTACCGAGGGGGGGGGGGGCGCCCTTCTCTGCCGTTCTGAACGCTGACGTGTCAGAAGGTCCGCCTGGCAGATCCTTGGTAACGGCAGACTCTCGTTGTCACACTCTCCTTCATGTCCTTTGCCACTGGACACAGCTTGACGAGGATTGTAAGCACTCTTGCTGACGTCACACAGAAACCTCACTGTGCGACAATTCGTGGCCAATCATCGGCCGCTGAACTCGCTCACTGGAGTTTAGTTACATACAGCGGAATGTCTACGTCTGATTTAGACGGTTGTCTTCCTTCTGTCTCTTCACGTCCTCCTTAACAATTTGCGGAACCTCCGTCGCCCTGTCTGTGTAGATGGCGTCTCCACAGCAGAGGAAACACGTGCCAAGAGCCACACGCCAGTCTTGAGGGACACACAGGCCCCCGAAGAGTACCTTGCACCACACCGACTGGTTTGTAGATAATACAGGAGTTCGCACAAGTCCAGCAGAAGGGGCACCAATAGTATGTATTCAGCAGACTGACTGTAGTCATAGCAGACGCTTGAGCAGAAGATAACTTGACATTCTAAAACCTGTCCTTTCATTCTAACCTCTCTCATATCCACAATGCTGGGTTTTTTTCTCTCTCTCTCTCTCTCTCACACACACACACGTGGTCAAGAGACACCTGTCGACCAACCAAGACAGAGACAACTGTAGTCATGACTCCTTGCTCCTCCCAGCTCCGCCTATACAGGTACCAAGAGTGGACCTGTACCCCTGTCTCTGGGCAGTTCATCCCTTTGAAGTCATCAAAGCCTTTATGGTCAGCATCACAGTCGTCTTTGTGACGTAATTCCTCCCTACCTGTATCTGTATCTGGCCCGCACACAACTACGTGATGGCTGTTATCCGAATCCCAGCTGTGCCCGAGCGCTATCAGGTCCCACTAACACCTCGTCCTGCCCTAAAGCTGTGCGCCTATCTGGTGATGGTAACTCCCAGGGCTAGAGGCATGAACAGGGCCCCTGAGGCACCTAACGACTGCACCCATCTGGCCTGGCTATTACCTAACAGAGCCAGGTGGAGGCTTACAAAAGGAAGTAACGACCAAACACAAGCAAGATGGCTATCGATGGATCACACCTAGATTCTACGGGGTAAATTCTTTGACCCACCAAACTCCAAAATGTAACGCATATCTAACACTTAAAAATTGGCAATCTAGTAGCTGCCCTGCCAGCCGCCTGGCACTATAGGGAACAGGTCTAGGACTGGTTGCCCAGTGTGCGTATAATGTGAAAAGCGTGATGATGAAGCCCGTGTTGCGACAGCAGTCCCAGTGTGGCAGCACGTTATCTCAGGCAACACTGGCCTGGTGTGCATCTCGTTTGGGACTGACTGGACATTAACTAATCAACAACCAGTCGTGCAACTCTTCCTCTTCTGTCTTGCCCAGTCTCTCCTCTTTTTTTGCGCATTGAAAGAGAAACAATCCAAGTAAATGCAACACTTGCTTTAATAGCCTCCCTTATTTTAGTTCCGACTGGTGAGAACGCAGACTCTAACATGTGGCGCAAGGTAAAACACAAAATAGAGCTTTGGACTGGCATTTTCTAAAATGAGCTCACCACCACCACCACCACCACCACCACCACCACCACCACCACCACCACCACCACCACCACCACCACCACCACCATTAAGGTTTGCACACGACGCATTTGGTATAACAAAATAGAATATCTTGGAAACCTACCACCACCGCTTCTTCTTTCTTACCTTCGTTTAATAATAATAATAATAATAATTGTAGACTTTTAACGCGCGAGAACACATTTCATGCACACTTTGCGCGGACGAGGCACCCAGACACTCTAATGAACGAACACACGCACACACACACACAGAGGGAGAGATGAACGCAACACGGACCAACAGGTCAGGAGACAGATCGTCCGTCATTCACAGGTGGGTAGAAAAGTATCATAAGAGAGGATGGACAGAGAAGGTTGTAAGTTAATGCAGACGCAATCGCGACGTCAGTCAAGGTACTTGCGGAAAGATCAGTTTATAAGTTTCGTTCGAAAGTCAGTAGAGATGGGGAGTGGCGAATATTGTAGGCTAGTGAGTTCTATTTGGTGGATACCGGGAAGGTAAACATGCGCTGTCCGTATGTTTTTGTCCTGATGCGGGGGACTGAGATAATGCGATCGTGTGAAGAGGAGCGGAGCTGTCTCGCTGGAGTGTAGATTGTAAGTTACGAAAAGTAGATGGGGCATGCATTTTTTTCTTTGTCCCTCCTTCCGTACTTGTCAACCTTATTTCGTTCACCTTTCTGCGCTCTGAGAGTCTCTCCTAATTGCCCTAAATATCGGTCTTACAAAAATGAGAAAGATTATTAACTGTTCTTTTATGGCCAAAATCAGCATACAGCTTCATTGCATTTGTGTTTTATGAAACTATTTTTTGTCATTATTTTACCTTTGTTACTGGGGAAAAGTTTTCATTTTGTTCCTAATAGTTCGATAAAAGTTACTTTATATACAAATATGTACCCTATAAAGACCATAAAACAACTTTTAAAATAATAAGCTTTTTTCAATATACCTCTTGTCTTAGAGATGGTTAAATTATAACAATGACGACCTGATAAAACCTCAAGAAATTTTATTCATCTGTTGTCATGAACTTTATTGTGTTATCTTATTGTGGATAATTATTGTTTTTACGTGGTGACCTGTTTATAAGCTTTTAGCTGTTATGGCACCCAATATTTGTAGGAATGTATCGAAAAGTGAAATTAATAATAAAAAAAGAAATTTTATTTCTGTCACAGAGCCGAATTTGCTGAACGATTGTGAGGGTCCATTAGAGTGCAAGTGTAAATCCAACTATCAAGTTTTTGTCCGAAGTGCACAGGAGTGTATTCTAGGTGAGGGAGATAGTTATACACCTTCTTTCTTTCTTTTTATATGGCTTTCCTATTTTTCCTTACTGCGTTCCCGTCTTTCTTTCAAAGTTTGTTCATTTTCTTTGAGCTTTTCTTTATTCCTTTTTTTCATCGTCCCTTCTTTCTTTCGTTTTGCTATAGAGACAGATTTCAGTGTAAATGTTAGCGTTTGCTAATTTGCCAGAATGGATGATTCTAAGCTTGTGCACTGTATTCGATCTTATACTAAATATTTTTACTTCTAGTCTTTTAGCAAAAAGGGACACGTCTATACACAGATGTGGATATTCAATTTCTATTTTACTTTTTAGCTAGTATTAATAAATCGAGACAAATCCAAATTATTTACTAGATGTGGATTCACCCACTGCGCAAAAGTATACGTGAACACAAGAGACCTCAGTTACGGACCCTGTGTTTCCCTCCCCTTATTTTATAGGTACGGAACCTAGGGTAATTACCATTATATAGAAGTATCGAGCACCAGTGCTTATTACGGTTTCATGGGCAGGCAGTTGGGAGACGCATTGGACAAGCATTTGTTATCTCCCTTCTACGCCTAAATAGGACGGAAATGAAGACATTATTTTGCTTAAACATTCTGCCTTTGGTATCATGGGAGCAGACGGGAAGCGCGGATGGATAATAAGAGAAATTTCTTGATCGTGGCTATTTACTGACACGCTCAGCGTCCTGGCTCCACGCCGCTAGAGGGCTCCATTGCTTCAGCTTGGTGTACACGTTCCTCGCTGTGTTCTTCGCCATCTTCCTCAACGCCAAGCGGACGACTGCAGAGAAGCCTTGCTATTCTCGTGTTGTCGAGGCCGTCACAGCATGTGCAGGTCAGTACCACGTGCCTTTTGGGGATCTTTCACGACCAGAACCTGGCGAACTGGGACATATTAGTCTTAGTGTCGTGTAGACAAACGTAATGACTTTGTGTGTCTCGGGAATAGCTTGCTACACGAAAGACGATACCATACTAACACCTGCATGTCTCTTTGTTTTCCCAGGTGTAACGGCTCTGACGCAATCCATCGTGTACCTGGCCTGCCTTCCCGCCCACCTGAACTGGTCTCTCATCGTCGGCATCCTGGCTGGCTTGGTGCTGATGGTGTCCTCAGCCTTAGTGGCTGTCGATAACAAGAACATCAAGAGCTCTCTGGCCAGACTTTCCCACACCGACAACAGCAAAATGGCGGCCTTTCGTGTGTGAAACGTTTCGAGCAAACCATGCATGTCATTCCCAAAACAATCCACGCACTTAACGCGTAACCAGCTCCATGTTTGTTCAGGCATCCTTCGTGACCACATAACCTTTTTGATACATTTTCTTCAGGATTTTCAAATATTGAAATAAAGAATTGAGATTGTTTTTGTTTTTACAAGGTTTGATCGTATCTCCATAAACTTACGTGCGTTTTAGGACCCGATATGACGAAAAATGCAGCGACGTTTACACGTGAATGAAACGGAAAAAATGCAGCGTAAAATCGAAATGTTAAGCGTGTGTTTAATACTAGAGAACACCTTTTTCTGATAACAAACCCTTTTCGCCTCTGCAAGTGATTGATAGGAGTGAAAATTTACCTTGTGTTTGCTTTTGCACTGAGATGGCCGAATGGAATCTGAACAATGCTAAACTCCAGGTTTGGCTTGCATAAGCGTTCGTACCTGCTTTTCCGATCTTAAGAGTGGTCGTAGGGCCCATTCACGCTATGTATTTTACGCGCACCTTTACTCTCTCTGAGAATATATCGTCCTCGTGGCCTCCCTATTCTCCTTCCCAGAGCCCTTCATCAACCTCTCCCCTCAAACCCCCATCTAATGACCTTCGTGGCTGTATCGATGCTAACTAACAAGCAGCTAATACCAATCAACACCTCTCAGAAAACCACCAGATTTTCCCAGGTGTGACGGGTCTGGCAAGATTCCTTTTGTATCCGAGTTGCCTCCCCTGATCCCACGCGAACCGGTCCTTCAGAGAGGTCATCCTGCTTCCTGACAAACTTCTGTTGCTGGCAACACCAGAACTCAAGAACTCAAAAGTTGTCTGTAAGTTGCTCAAGAGCTTACTCGACACAAGTGCATACACCCTATATAGTTTCCGAATTTTTGTAATTCCCAAACCCAGTTCAGGCATTGTACATGTAAATGTTTTCTGTGTGTCTTTATTTCCGATCAATTTGGTGTCTTACTTTAAATTATTTCTTTATATGTGTTCCACTTCAGACAGCAGGAAAAACCCCATTCATATAGTTTACAGGGTTTTATTTCCTAAAATTGAAATGGAAGGTTATGCGCATTTCGTTTCAAAGCAGTGCTTGTTTCTATGAATAGATGGAATAATTGTGCCGAGATGTCGAATCGTCGGTCAGGGCGCTCTGCAAGGATGTCACCGAAGCGCTGTCACCCGTCAATGGCCGTCATTGTGTCACTCAATTGCTACCACCTGTCACAGTCTCATTCATCCCACTTCCATCTCCTGACATATAATTCTCTCCATTGTCTTCACATTATCCCCTGCCAGCTGTGGTAAATATGCCTTATCATATACTTTTCAGCATGGCTGTGTTAGATAAATAAAGTTGGGAGGGTAAATAGTGCATCCAGTCATTCAGTCAGCGCAGAATAGCATTCATATCATGAAAACATTTTAAATAAACGGGAAAATTGGATTATAAATATAATAAAGCGAGATGATATTTTTCGTCTGCCTTGTATGACAATCATACTATAAATAATAACTCAACTACTACAACACACGAACAAAAAATCTTAACCAGTTGCTGACAGATTTCTTTTCCTGAGAAATGGCGGAAAGTAAATAAATGTGTTAATGGGGTCACTAGCGTAAGTACAATATCCCTACGCGCCACCAGAGTAGCGTCCCATGAATAAAACAATCCTGCTCACGTTGTCTCGCAAGACGTACAGGAACGGGTGGTCTGCCCGGAAGTCGATGGGGAGCCTGGGGGAGCGCAGCTCCGGTACTGTCAGCTGCTTCGGCTCCCTCTTCGTTGACCTCCACCACGGCCTGTCACAACAGATGTAGGGCAGGGGGGGTGACAGCAGGTGAATGAAGTGAAATCGAAAAACTTGACGGTTTACAACATTAACTACCATCTTGCGTCCTCCTAATTACGCTCGGCGTGAAATACAGCGTGAAATACAGCGTGAAATACAGCGTGAAATACAGCGTGAAATACAGCGTGAAATACAGCGTGAAATACAGCGTGAAATACAGCGTAAAATCTGAAAGCTTAGCAAGAAAAAATATTATGTCATAGGAACTGAAAAAAAGAGATGAAGCGGTGTGCAGTGAAACGTAATTCCTTATCACAGACACAGTTGGAGACACAGACACAGCTGGAGACACAGACACAGCTGGAGAGACAGACACAGTTGGAGACACAGACATGGAGGTTCCCTTCACGGGAGATCACACACCTGGTGGATGACGTCAGAGATATGCAGCTGGTGCACCGAAGTGATCCCCTGGAAGTTGGCGCGTTCGGGACTGAACGAGCTGCGCATGCCCAGTTTCTGAGGAGGCTCCTTGAGATTGAAGCTGCTCTTTGTTTTAAATCTAGACACAACACACACACACACACACACACACTTTGTACATATAACTATATATATATATGTATCCTCGCTTGTACGCACATATTTAGACACTTTTAACATCTGCTACACAGCTTCACACCCTGACGCAATAAATCCGTTTAGAAATTTAAAGGATCTGCTAAAATTGAAGAAGACTCTCTTACCAGTACCTTTAACCTGCTCGCATTAGCACATTTTTCTCTCCCTCAGCGTTCACGCCTTCTCGGAACCCTCCAGGATGATTAGAGTTACTTTAACGTCTGCAAACTTCGGCGTGAGAAAAGCGATAGTTGTCCTTTTCGCAGAAGTAAATTAACCGCGAAAGAACAGAATTAGGAAAGTCATGGGATGAAAGACAGAGACTAGTGTTCGATCAAAAACACACCAGCACAAGACAAACCAATAGGCACCTGGGAAGCATCACATTCACGCGACCTTTCTGCATGGAGCTCAAATCTGACGTGATTTCCGCCAGTTTCAAAGATTGTTCAACTTGGCCGAGCGTTCCCCGAGTGAGCGGCAGCACGATGAACATGGAGAAACGTTGGTCTTGGTGCGGTAACTCTAAGACGTGGGCTTGCAAGTTACTGGACCTCTTATAGCTGAAAGGAGAGAGAAGACAAATCATTACATGCAAATGGGTTCAGCCTTGATGGCTGTTTGAAGCAACCATCTAGATAACAGGTGTGTCCCGAGAAACACAGATTTAAATCACCAATGTGGTCCCAATCCGACACCTAGAAAATATCGTTGTTTCTACGAAATTACAGCAAATGTTTGTTTCAACGAAAATGGCAGCATGCTCTAACAAACTATGACGAAGTTGTGTCTGGTAAATGAGCCCATAATAAATTTATTTTATCATCCAAAAACCATCTGCAGGGTAAATTAATGTACCTACTTAAACAGATCTGTCCGTTTCATCATGGCGACAGGAACAGTTCGGCCGTCAGTCAGGTAAAAGGGCTGCTCTGTCGTTTGGCTAGCGTCGACCTTCCGCTGCCAGGAACCTGCCACAGATTCATTACAGACACTGAAAACACTTAAGTCACTGTGTGATGAAGTTTTAGTCTCTGATGAATGTTTACTCCGTATACACTGTTAGAGCTCATTCCATTCCTTACACATTCCCCCTCCCTCTCTCTCTTTCTCTCAGGCACGCGCACGTTCACGCGCGCGCGCACACACACACTCACGCACGCATGCACTCATTCACATACGCACGCGCGCGGACACATACACACAGAATTATACGTGTTCCTTACCGCAACATTAATAAGCTATCACACAGACGAACAATTTAAGCTATCACACAGACGAACAATTCACTGTAAGTCAAATCTCCAGACAATGAAACCTTTGCTTGTGCAATGTGCCAACCGTTTTTTTTTTGTTTGTTTTTTTGTTTTGGTGTGTCTGTGCGGTTGCAAGAAGGAATAAAGAGGAAATAAGCAGGTAATCTGCGAACAATAAATGAAAGTCAAACGCAGATTATCTGAAAAACACGGACAGCAGGAAAGGAGGGAGGCGGCAGTGACGGAAGAAAGGAAGTAACGAGGAAGAAAAGACATGTCATGTAATAATGGAGGCAACGACGAAAAAGTGTCATGTAATAATGGAGGCCACGAGGAAGAAGTGTCGTGTAATAATGGAAGCAACGAAGAAGAAAAGACGTGGCATGTAATAATAGAGGCAACGAGGAAAAAGTGTCATGTAATAATGGAGGCAACGAGGAAGAAAAGAAGTGTCATGTAATATTGGAGCCAATGATTATTAACATCACTAACGACGACAACACCAATGTAACCCCACCTTTAAAATAAACAGCGTTGACAATAATCGAGCCGGTCAGGGGGGTGACGGTAAAACGGGTATCTTTCCTTTTCCCAGGCATTGATCGGAGCCTCGGGGCCGCCCGTGGCCCTAAAGTTAAAGTTGTCGAACCTGGAACAAAGGGCGCCATGCAATCGACTCTGAAATGGAGACGACCAGGGAAAGAAATTCGTGAAAGGCTCGCCTGGTCAGACCCAGGTCATGCTGGACCCTGTGTGCAGCAAATAAAAAAATGCAGGGAGTGGGGCAGTAACGGAAGTTCTGGTCAGAACCAGACAGAAAAGCTAAAGAAAATCATGGCCATGTATTTGGAAACTCACAGACGACGGCTACAGATGAACCACTTGTTTGGAAACTCACAGACGACAGCTACAGATGAACCATGTGTTTGGAAACTCACAAACGACGGCTACAGATGAACCGTGTGTTTGCAAACTCACAGACGACGGCTACAGATGAACCGTGTGTTTGCAAACTCACAGACGATAGCTTCAGATGAACCGTGCAAACTCACAGACGACAGCTACAGATGTAGCATGTGTTTGGAAACTCACAGACGACAGTTACAGATAATAAATCGTGCATGTGTGAGCGTACTGTCAGAGAAAGGGAGAGAAGAGAGTGGGAAGATGAGTGAGAGTGTGAAGAAGAAAAAGAAGACAGCGACAGGGAAGAAAGAGAAAGAAAGAAAGAGTAACTCCAACAAAGATACTGGCAGCGCTCACACATAGCCTGAACACTTCGCCCTTTTCACCTTGGCTGCCCCTACCTGCACGCGCATGCGTACAAGGAATTACTGATCGAAAAGACAGCGCTGGACAGACACCCATCCCATACTAAGTCCTTAATAAAAGCAGATATCCGCAAACGCTGCAGGATAACTTTAGTAAGAGAAATTTACTTACCTTGATGCATATTTACACATATGCCCATCTATCTATGCACCTCCCGTACACCCATCCACCCAGACATCTTACGATCATTCTTTGGAATTCGTCTCTTTGTACATACACAAATACATAGGTATAAATCCATCTCTAAATCTAACCATGACTGATCCATCCATTTATGCAATACACACGCATTCACACACATACCCATCCATTCAGAAATATACGTCCATCCACACACACATTCGCGCAATGGAACGCACGCAGACACCCACGCATGTAACACTTCTTGGTCACCCGTCCGTCCTTTACACGCACCATACTCATCCAATCGAACAGACGCTCAACTAGATAGTGCGCGTCCCAAACTTTATTTGTTGAACATAAACCGTTGCAGGTGGTGGCCGGCTTACCATGCAACCTATTCCATAGTCGAGTGGCTATTATTATAGGACCTCTTCTCTATCTCTACTGTCTACCCTATTAGTGACACAGACGGAAGCCTGGCCTTCTACTATTCTCTAACTTTTGCCTGGCCGCTGAAGGCAGTGGCTTCGTCCAGAATAAAGCTCCGTCGTCCAGCTGCAGCGGAGGCGCGTGTAGAAGATAGCCCTGTGGCTCATCCTCCACTGTGCCCCTCCGTCCTCTGCCTGCTAACTCCTGCCTTGGGCCTTCGTGGTCAAAACTTTCTAAGTCCTATGGCCAAGCCCGCATAAGCCCCGTGGGCTGGGCGTAAGCCCGAGCAAGCTTCTTCCGTCTTTATCCTTCTCTCTCTTGATCTAATCTGAATTCCTAGTCCCGCTCAAACCTCGAGTTCCACTTTTTATTTTCCCCTACTCCAGCACCCTCTACATCACATGGTCTATCCTCTTCACGTGCCTCTCCCGGTGTAAACAGCATCAAGTGCATATTCGCTCATGAACTGTTGACAGGCAGCCAGAGCAATGTTTAGGTTTCTCGAGTTCCCAAGTTCACCTCCCGGTCACTTCTGGCACAACATTGCTCGGCTTGTCATCAAGCTGTCACCTGCTGTCCCTGACTCTTGGACCAGCATGGAGGTTAGTTAAACTCCCCCTTCCCTAATACGTATCGTTCTCTGGGAGAGCACGTAATTTACTTCCTTGAACTAAACGAACTACCCTCCAATTTAAACTGAGTGAACAAGGCTAGTTTTACCGCCAGCTCTCAATTTCTTTACAACGCACACACCCACGCACGCACGCGCGCACGAAGCACATACAAGAAAAGGCACTTGCAGCCCACTGTCTGTTTCAAACGAGCATTTTTCTTTTGCTTCATCTCAATGTCGCAACTACTGACACCAGTGTCCCAAAGCCTCCACCCCCACTCCTACCTGTTTTGCCCTGCCCCGGGGCCCCTGTCGCCTCTTGTTGTCCGTCCCGTCCACTGCCACACGCTCGTGTCGCCAGCGTCTGGCATCACGGGGCTCCACCCTTCGAGGCACGCGCGGACCCAACCCTCTCTGCAACCTCACGGGCTTCTGGCTGGCTAGGGCTGAGGACGCTGTTCGAAAGCACATTATAGGAGTCGTCTAGTTTAAGACTAAATCGAGTTATCAATTTCGCGTGATATTTCTTGATCATCATATTTATCTGTTGACACAATCTCTGTCCCAGTCTCTTACAGAATCACAAAATTATTGAATGACTCCCATTCACCCACAAACAGTTCGTGTTCCCATCCCAGAAATACTTGCAGTACAAGTTACCGATTTTCTTCCCTTGTTACCTTTTAAATACGACTGCGTCATAACTCGATGATGAAAGCATTCCGATAAAAATGAATCTCTTCTGTAATTTTGCCGATCTCCTACGCTCTATTGGAAGTTAATTCATTCAGAAAAGACTAACCACCATCCGTGTTATAAAGCAGTCATATTTAAGAGGCAACACGGAACAGTCTTATAAACGTTTTACAGATTTTATCATATACATTTAGAAGACCAAACACAGTGCTGCTCTATCAGTCTCTTCGATTTTTTGTTAATTCATATATATATATTAATATCTTTTGTTGTATATAGTTTATCAAGAAGATTTTGGCGTTAATGTAATAATTTATTAGTAATAATTTTACGCTTGTTTTCAGAGAATAAACATCTTGAGCACAGGAGAAAATTCACAAAGTATGTCACGTCCTTACAAAGCATGAGGGAGATACGCTTGAAAATCCTGCTTTTAAAAGTAGGTGTAAGTATATCAGACTTGTTATATTAACTGCTGCAGTCAACATGTAGACCATACCTGCCTACTATGTTTTCATCTTTACAGAGACATACTAACCATGTCTTTAAAAATAAAAGGACCTTACCAACAATTAAAAGAAGAATGAAGACACAAATGAAAGTGAGAGGTCCACAAGTTGTGCCCATCCTGACGAAAAATTGTACAACTGTCTACAGAGACTTGACACTGGGTCAGTTAGGTCACGTGGTTCTTTTGTCTAACGGGAACAGCGAGGAGCGACAAACAATCCGTGCTTTTGTCGTATGACCAATGCGCTGAGCGAATACAGTTATAACGAGAAGCGTTAGTTACCCATATAGGCATGGCATGCAAATTTAAGCACCCCAATGCGGCCGTTGAGTCTTTGATTGATTGACTGATTCTGAACGACATCTGAGGTGTGGTGGAACAGTCAGCTAAGTCAAATACTCACGACGTCTGGATGATGGCGGTGGTACATGATGGTGGCTGGTGCACCACATGGCAGATTATTGTCTATCCTCGTCTATCACAAACCGGACCAGACTCCTCCACGACACAAACGTAGATCCCACGTGCTGAAAGAATTTAACAAAGAAAAAAGACACGTACAGTGTCGGGGCATGTCGTATCAGGTTTCGACCAAACAAGACTGTAGATTTAACTTTTAATTACCTCACGAAGCGTGGCGTAACGGGAACTAGTTTCTTCTAACAGAACCGTTTGAAGTCATCTTTACTTATTCACTAGACGCCTGATTAAAAATATTCCACCTCACAAAGATAACCTTTGTCTTCGTTTAACGAGCGGCTCATCTAAACACGTGAGACATCTTTCTCTTTGTTCTCTCAGCTTCCCCGCAGCATGATGGTGACAGTCTTTTCACCTCTGATCGCCCTATCTAGCGCTGGGGCGCAACAAAAGCAAGTCGGTGTAGTTCTAAGGAGTGTAACGCGAGCACCACTTGCCCCGGAAAGTCTCATGAAATGGCAGCACCAGAGCCCTTGACGAGAGCAAGTTAAGCACTGTTTCCTGCTGCTGTTCCAGACCGCTGTTATCATCTCAGTGACGTCTACACACTACGCTGTTTGCTACTGTTACTGTCGTCGGCTTCGCTTGGTGCGTGTAGTTGTGTCATCAGACGCTGGCTTGGTTATAATTTGTCAACAGATGCCTGACGATCATATGCTGCGTTTTTTTCGCTGTCCGAAAACGAGTGTGTAAGCAGATAGGGGCGTACCAAACTTTTGACTAGCCCGATGGGTCCTCAACTTTTGAAATTCATTAGCCTACTGAAATACCCAGCACCCCAGGTTAGTTTTTCTTTCTCTCTCTCTCTTTCATGACTATCACAACTAAAGGAAAAATACGATACTCAGACTGGCCAGGGACTCACAATTTGCAATGGCCTAGCAAGATTTTTAGTGGCCTGGGGTCTCGGGACCATCGTGTTTCCCCATGCATGTTTACAAAATGCTGCAGATCCCAATCGTCAAAACGTGTTCGAACATGCGCGCGTCGGGTACTTGCGTGTCTGTAGTGTCGTGGCAAACTTATAACGGCTGGGACTGAGGGGAAGAAGAAACAGACGTACAAAAATGATGGGAATCACAGGTTACACCGGATCAGGAGCTGCAAAGGGCAAGATGAAGCCTTACTTCAGCTAGGAGAACAACGAAGTCAATCAGCGTGTGCAATCCAGTCAAAGATAACCTTCACTCTACCTCCACCCCCGAAACAAATTGACGAATTCTGACAGCACAGATTCGACCCGGCGCTTCTGCATTCTGTAAAGACTTTTTAAAAAAAGACTGGTTATGAGTTTCAACACAGACTGACGTGACAGTCCTGTCAACTATAAGCACGAGCGGAACATGTTGGTTTCTACAGCCTCTGATTCTGAGCAAAACTGTCTGAGAAACGATCAGTAGAAGTGCTAGCTTCTGGCCCGCATCACTGTAACTAAAGTCGCCTCTCCCCTCCTCCCCCCCCCCATATCGTAAGGGTTTCACAGGCGTAGGGAACCTAGCGAAAATAGCCAGTCAAGGCTAGGGCGTATCACGGAAGCTGCTACGATATAGCGAAGGGATTTTATCTTGCAACGGTGACAATGCTTAACACCTGGCCCCAGTATTCGTCACACGCTGCACTCTTTCCTCTGCACACCCTGACTCTACGATGTGCTTCTTGTTGTTCCTAGCGTCATGGATGCAAAATATCTTGCTCGTTCTGCTTCTGTATCGAAGAACGCGGCCACAATCAGCACGCGCTTTGTTTTGTTCGCCATTTTGAAGCTGGTACGAGGCGATCATAGGCACATCTACTGCCCTAGATTCGCTCGAATCGCTACAACTAGCAGCTAGGTTCTCTAACTCTATGAAACCGCCTCTGCTCGATCTTTTCTCGATGTCCGCCCATCTTCTGCGCGCGGCAGAGCAGGCCAAAACACATATATGCGTGCTGTTTCCTGGCGCGTGCATATCTGTGTGCGCGCGCTTGCTCGCACTCGCATGGTGGTTGAATGGACATCATTAACAGCAACAACAATAATAACAACAGCAACATAGTTTGGAAAATGCCTGCTTAGCTTCTTCCGTTCCAATTTTCCTTACCTACTTGTTCAGGACCTCCAAGAACCTCACATTTCGTGGTTACGTTATATGCTGGCTGTCGATCTACGGATGGGGGCGTGTCTTTGTCACGTAACTCCAGCCTGTGAACAGAAGGGCCTCCTCCACATTAGTCAAACCAAAGATCAGCTTTAATTGGTGGCATGAATTATATTGGTATATCTCCTACCTTGTAATGTGTGTTCCTTTTAAAACATCACTCACACCGCAAGATTAGAATATTAGTTGTAATCAAATATTCCACGACATTGTCATCTCAGTCACCTTTCAAAGGAAGAAAGAAAAGCTAGTGAAGATGGGAGATTAATTTCAGTTAAGAAAATTACAAGATATTTCCGATGGGTCGTTCTTTCATAGCTTTTTTTAATAAACAACAAATGAGGACAGAGCGCTTAAATTATCGAAAGATAACTCCAACAAAGATACTGGCAGCGCTCACACAGCCGTATGCAGACGCCTGTGCCCTAAAGGGAGCTTACCGTACCTAAACACGTAGCAAAGAGAGGGCCGAAAGAAAGGAACTTGGCAGGGATTCAGCAATATATATTACCTCCCTAGACACAGTTCAAAATCAGAACAAACCTAACTTTATAAAACTGCCCACGCGTCTTTGCGTGAATTTTAAAGAGAGCTAGAGATGATTGAATTTTAGTTGCTTAACGTCCACTTGCAAACTAGGTGCATGTCAGGACGGGACGGTAGGTGTTGGTTAGACAAGTTATGCTGCCACACGGGAACTGTTGTCACAACATAGACTATATTTCCACCTAGTGACTGCCGTGACGCGAACCACCGACCTCTCTCCAAGGAAGCGAACGCCTCAACCATTAGACCATCGAGGCGGTCGCGAACTAGAGAGGAAAAAGAGAGAACGGAGATGGGGGAAATCCAGGGATGGCATTAGGAGGGAGACAAGGGGAGTTGGCTTTTACCACTGTCAGATACTGAGTAATCTAACCTAAGTTATTATGCAATCCATATTATTAAAGCTATAGAGAGCAAGACAAAGACATCAGTACCGTAATCTGTGCCAGACTTTCCCATGCATAATATGCGAGAGGCTGAATACAGCTTTCTCAGGTTTTTAACATTGCTTCTAATACATTATTTAATACATCATTTAAGCCTATTAGCTACTTTTAAAATATTAATTTCCCCCCCATATTTCTGTTTTCAATAAAAAGTTAGTGATGTTGCTGGCTTTTTTCTCCACTACAGCACGCGATGGCGGTCTAAAAAAGTTTTAAATAAAAGATTAAATTGTTAAAAAAAATTACACAATTTTAATTGTTCCTGGTTTAAACTTTATATTTACATCATTTTGATTTTACCGATGCTTTTAACTGTTGGTTATATTAGTTGTTAAGGTTGATTGAATAACTCACATTGATTTTTAAATTTATAAACGCTTTTCTTCCTATTAATTGTACTTCTTTAGTAGCTTTCCATTTGATAATTCGTTTTATCAGGGATCTCTTCAAGAGAGACCACAAAAATAAGGGACTTACTAGCGGTGTGCGCTCATGGTTAATCGCGAATCCTAAAGCTACGTAGCGCTCTCAGCTTTTTCAGACGAACTGTCGAAAGGTGATTTTCTGTTCGAGTGTCTGACTTACCTAAAGCCATGCGTCCGACTCATGTCAGCAACTGCTATTATATTAATTTGAAGCAGCTGAAATCCTTAAGCAATTTTAATGCTTACTTTGGTTTTTGTGAACAGTAGCTATGGGCAGCGTACAATATATGCAACATTTACAGAAGGAAAGCGATGGTGATGCTGAGAGAGAGAGAGAGAAAGAAAGAAAGGATTTGTTGTGATACAGACATGCGTACATAGGAAAACATGAGCAAGACATATCCACCTATAAGCACATATGAAAAAAACTTGTAATACATATAACACTCTATAGTAGATCACAATACCCCTGACCACTGTGGGTTAGCAGTTACATACATTGTTATTTTGAACTTTTCTTTTGTTATTAAATGTTCTTGATATTTTCACAATATTATTATAAGAGAATCATGTGACCTAGAGCCTGGTGACAGAGAAATTTGGTGTTTGCCTACACACACGCGCGCGCGCGCGCAAAACAATAAGCACACGCACACTCTCTCTCTCTCTCTCTCTGACGCACACACATACAATACATAACTATGTTGCCTATTTATAAAAGGGGCTAAATACGGCAGAAAACCTGTTATTTAGTCGTTATCTCCCAAGCAATCACAATCAATCTAATTTCTTCTCCCCACCCCCATTAAAATTAGATTTAGAATTAGAATTTAGAATTAGATTAAAATACTAAATTGCTTACTTGGAAATTAATTTAAATTTCAAATGAATTAAATTAAAATCAATCTAACTAGATTAAAAAGAATATACATAAATTAGACTCAAAGCTCAAATCTCTATCTTTATTTGTAAATTTTTTGTAAAGAATATCACAATGACAGTTATGATAGTCATTCCATCACATTGTTCTCTGCTTCCGTGTATTGGATTATTATCAGAATGGGTAGAGTTAATTCAAGTAACTTGAAGTAAGTCACAGCATTATACATAATACATACGTAACTTGCGCTTGGTTTATGGGGAAAAAATCACCAGTCATAAATCTTTTCTCTCATACTTCATAGTCCTCCAAGCAGAATTCGAGTCCGATGGTTATATCCTGTACCTTTTGCTTAGACCTACAAGCTGCGATTTCCAAGAGTCCAGTTGGGGATTAGATCTAAAACAGTGTCTCGAGTGCGTTGAGTACCATAGCTCCTGCACCCATCATAGATTCCTCCACTGCAGCTAGCAACTTCTCACCCACCTTGCGGGAAGTGCTTCGACCAACTTTCTTATGGAGACGTTTGTTGGGTATCATCGATTGATACATTTGACGTCCAGAACGATTGCTCTACAAGAACAAAGAAAGAAAACAGGAAAGAAATTAGTGTTTCCGGGCTTTAAGAATAAAAAGATTTGTTTTAAAGACGTTACAATCCTTATAGCTTTTAGTCTTACTTCGTAAGAACAAAAATCAAGCTCAATGTTGACGCAGGAAGATAAAGAAACAGCCAATCACCGAGCGCGTTAGTTTCCGAACAAGGCTGGGAAATCTTTTTATTAAGAGATCTGCTGGATGTGAAATCTTCGTGTTAAGAAGTCATGACGAGGCAGACGTGTACTTGATTTAGACAAATAAAAGGGAAATAAGAACAAAAGAATGAAGAGATTAAAGAGGAAGAAAAGAAAAAAGGAAGAAAGAAAACTGGAAGGAAGCAGACAGCACCTACCATTGGTTGGACGTTGGCTTTAGATTTGGTGGAGGTTTTGGCTTTCTTCCCTCCAGATTTCGCGGCCACGGCAGAGGGCTTGGTGACTTTGGTCTGAACACCCGTGGCTTTGTTGAGGCCTGCAGCCCGTGGGACGTTGGCTTTAGATTTGATGGGGGTTATGGCTTTCTTCTTCCCTCCAGATTTTGCGGCCACGGCAGAAGCCTTGGTGGTTTTGGTCTGGACTCCCGGAGCTTTGAAGCCTGCAGCCCGTGGGACGTTGCCTTTAGATCTGGTGGGGGTTTTGGCTTTCTTCCCTCCGGATTTCGCGGCCACGGCAGAGGCCTTGGTGGTTTTGCCAGGATGGACTTTTGCAGCGGATGAACACATCACTCGGCGAGTTGATCCGGTGCCGTATTGCTTGACCTGACCATCGTCCACGAGGCGGGCAATAGCTTTCTCCACCTGCACCCGTGTGATGTTCTCCCATTCTGAGCGTCTCTGCAGCTTGCGGAGAATGGACAGGACAGTGGATCCACGAATGTCGCCCAAGGCTCTGATGGCATTCAGCACGGTTATCTTGTTCAGCCGCGGACGACCAGAAATTTGGGAGCGGCTAGTTTTGGTGGTGTGAGCGAACGCAGAAGAAGCTCTTGTGTCTTCAGTCCTCGCCATTGCGCTTCACTTAAAGATACTCAACAGTCTCTGGATACAGCAATGGGACCGGACTCCCCAACACAAGCAGATTCCGAAGACGAATGACCAACTGAAAACCGCCAGTGCCAAGCTATTGCGTTCCACGGGTGCCGTGTCCTAGCAAACACCTTGTGGCTAGGCAACTGAGCAAAGAAGTCCTTGCGATTGGCCATCTTCATAGCAACTTCCACAAAACTTTCATTCGTCGCTCAGGCGACAGAAAGCTCAGAGGTAACCAGGAATGTTTCTTTAACTTGCATAGAAACAGTGAACAGAATTTTTTTAAACTTGTCAATACATTACATAATCATGCATTCAAATCTGCAGTAGTTTAACATCATTCTTATTTTTAATATTATATTTAGTTGTTTTCCGCAATACTCTGTGGTGTTCATGTGTGCTTTATAGAATTCTGTGACGTTGTTTGGAACATTGTCTTCAGCCATTGCTACTGCAACGAAATCCTCAAAGTCAAATAGCGAATTCTTGTAGGCGATAGAAACAACGTGAAGTTTGTAGTGAAGACGCATTGTACCTAAGCAGCTGAATTTTAAAAAAAAACGATTTGGGACTAGTATATTCCTAGTAACCTCTTGACGACTAATATTAATTCTTCATTCAGGCCAAAGCAATATTTCAAAAACTGTTTATTATTGCCGATAGTAATATATCTATAAAATATACTCTTGATGTTAGGCTAAATTACTTTCTCCAGAGCTGGTTATGACGCGGTTTTGGATGTTTGACGTCATCTGTTCTATAGCACGTGCTATAGCATCTCTTGGTGGCCGTGTGGTAGCTATTCCTGAGGTAGAGATGGGGTAGGGGAGCTTTAAATAAATCCAACACTCCAAATATTGCAAAGCGGCTGACACCATTCTAGCTTCCGTCATCTGAAGCGCTTCAATTGATCTCACACTCATACTGCAAGACAAAGTCTATGGATCTGGTTGATGAATATTGTATTTGGACATCCTTGGTAGCGCCTCAGTTTTGGCACAATTATGGTCGTTCGTAACAGTCACGGGGTAACTGAAGATGTCAGCAACATTCTAGAATAGGCCATAAGCATCGATTTTTGTTGTTAGTGATGGGTTTCGCACATTTACTGGATCAAGGTAAACTGTTACGAAAAATATCCCTCGATGCATATCACCGACAATACTTTTGTGTCCAATCTTAAGTTGAAATGTCAGCTCTGATTGGAATCGTTGCTAAGTAGACGTCTACCTGTTAATCATAGTCTAAAATTGGAACACGCTGATGTAGAGTTCTAAGACTACAATTAACGGACGCGAAACATTTACTTAAATTAAGCTAAGCCAAGGTAACTATGGCAACAAGCTGGGCCAGTCAAGAAGGAAAAGAAGAAATTGACGAAGTGCGCAACTCCGAAATGTTGACATTATCTGAATCTAATTAAAAGTCCAAGTGTAGGCCTATATATGTATTCAAAGACGAAGATGAGGGCGAAGCAGACAGTATATTAACATGCAAACACCAGAAGAAAACTTTAAAAGTGCGAAGCATTTATTTTTTTATCGTGTATACTGGCGCCATTTTCACCTCTCCCCTCAATTTTCCTTGGTGTAAAGAAATTTTCAGAATCGATCGCGCCTGTCCCATCTATCTCACTGATCCGCCCTCCCTCCCTCCTAGTTTTGTTTCTTACATACTGGTGTAGAAATTTCTTATATACTGGTGTAATAATTTCTTATAATATTATACTGGTTTAATTACATGTCTTTGCTACAACAAACGATCCAATAAAATAGTCAGACTATTGTGAACATCACTCGAGTTTCACGCTTGCATTTGACTTTTTCCTTCGTCTTCTTGTCGTCACTATCTAATTCACCACTACTTCCGCCCTCTGCCCACCACCACCACAACCCACCACACTGTCCATTCCCCCTACCGTCTTCATGCACTGCTGCCCACAGCTCTGGCTTTCATTTTTAACTCCAGTATAAGCCTTGCGGGACCGGGCGTTTAAAACAGCCCTGGAAAAGGTGGGAGTTATTATGACCAAATGGAATTTTAATCCTCTGAGACTCTCGCAGGCAATGATCTAAATAGTCAGCAGCTACCAGCAGCGAAGGAACTGGGGGAAAATGACAGACAGCAGATTCTGGTGGTTTCATTTCTGGAGCTCCATTAAGTTGTGCACACGACGAATTTAGTATAACAACAAAACAGAAAATCTGAAGCGCTGCTACCCATCGTTTCATTTCAGCTCTCTGTTAGAGTTCAGACAAAGTACTACTATTAACACATCTAAGCGAAACAAGAATGCCAAAACCAGCCACAAAATCTCAAAAAGTGGGAAATGAAGGATGTAAAAATAAACAGGTAAATAATTCAAACTATAGTTAGTGCATATCAGAGCATAGTTTCTCTTTCCACTCGCCTTACTCTGTTAGAGTAGGGTAAAGTCAGATGACTCTATATATGAATAAGAAGAGAGAGACAGCTGTGAGGCTATATACGCGCGCGCTCGTGTGCGTGAGAGAGAGAAAGAGAGAGTGCGTGCTTGAGTGAATTACAGATCAGCAGAAAGAGAGAATAGAATAGAGAACGAAGGAAGAAGGGCGGCCGAACACAGACTTTCGAAAAGTTGTCGTACAACACATTCAGAAGCAGCGGTCCCATGCAGAAAAATACTAGGTTTTTCTGGCAGAATGCGTCATTAGATTTTGTCAAGGCAAGAAATACAGCATAATTAACCGCTTACATCATCAAAATGTATGCGCTGCTATACAGCCAGTCCCTAAAGTACAGATGTAATGCAGCTCGATCGTCAGGAGCCCGTGTTCGGATCTCGTATCAGTTATCTCCCTTTAACTGCATCCTGTTTTAAGCCAGACGCCGTGGGATTTGCGTCTGATGGGAGGCAAATATCCAACTGCCATTGACGTCCGACGGTCAACGCTTTCTTAAACCCATTGCTTTCTGCCTTCTTCACTCAAATCATGGACAGACACCATTTAAAAAATTGCTAAGAACGGAAATCCGACAAACGCACTTGATTTCTCTTCGCTGGTCTCACACCCATGCACATATGCTGCCCATCCCCCATTTTAGTCTGCTGCGACACGCCGTTAGTGCTGCAAGTCGACAAGAATCTATGCCACAACAAAACGGAGGCTGTCGCACCTATACATAAGCTGATGATCGCCTTTGATTTTCTTGGGAACAGACTACCTTTATTCTGCACATCTAGTGAGAATTTGTTTCATGGATGACAATGTTGGCCGAAACCTTATTATCAAGATTTACTTTTGGGGATCCCAGCTAGTGGGCTGGACACACACAGTTGCCACTTTCTGCCCTTAAGCACTGATTTTTTAAAAAAAACTTAAATACAGTTCATTTCTGGAACATATCAAGTAAAACAAATATGAAAGAAATGAGTCCAGCAAAAACATAAGTACAAAGAGTCGGGAAAGCCTGCTTTTTAAAAAATTTCCGTTAGGATTAGGAAATTTTTTTATCCATTGCTAGCAACGCTTTGTTTTGTTGTTAACTGCAGTGCAGTGTAGGTATGGTGCAACTGTGATGTATAACGGTAAGAAGATGCTCAAAGGGAAGATATGTACCATCATAAGCCACTTGAATGATTTTGATCATCCCTTTTAAACTACAGGATGTGTTTTTAAAAATAGATTATTCATGTTTAATTTATTTTGTTTTAATTTGTTTAATTATTTTACGATGTATTGGTTATGTTATTGCTTAAGGTAGATTGAATCACTCACTTTTATTAATGAATAAGTTTTAGGCAAGCATGCTGTCAGGTGAGCAAGACACATTTATCTGCAAGCACATATGAAAAATACTTGTAAATACACAAAATACAGTATATCACAATACGCCTGTTCGTTTTGAGGTAGTATTAACATACATTGGTATTTTGAAGTACCTCTTACAGAGTTCAGAACTTGTCTTATGTTTATTATCGAAATTTCTTGATACTTCACAATATTTTAACAAAACAGTCGGGTGACCTTGTGCACGAGGAATTTGATATGTGTTTGCCTCCACACGTACATGTACGCACGCACTCACTCACACATGTACATGTGGGTGCATGCGTGTGAATGTGAGCAAATCTGTGGGTGTTATCTATTTATAAAGGTGCTAAATACACCAGAAAACTCGTTTTGTAGTCCTTACCCCAACCACCACAACCGATCTCGTTTCTTACTTACTCCACAATTACAATAACAAATAAAAATAAAAAACTATAACCCCCAAAAAACAAATCTTAAAAAAAATAAAAACTTAAAAATAAAAACTTAAAAATAAAATTAAAAAATTAAAATTAATTAAAACAAAAAATTAAAATTAAAAACTAAAAGCAAAAAATGTAAATCTTAAAAAATAAAAATAAAAACTTAAAATAAAATTTAAAATTAAAAATAATTAGATTATAGTATTAAAATGCTTTTTTAATAAATTGCTTTAAAATGAAAATCAACTTAATAAGACTACAAATAATACAAATAAAATAAATTTTGACTCACAGCTAACATCTCTATCTTTATTCGTAAATTTCTTTTTTTTCCAAATATCACAATGACAGTTATAATGAGAACATTCTTGCTTCTGTGTTCTGGATTATTAGAAAAAAAGAAAAAAGTTTAGAGTCAATTCAGGCTGTTCGCATCAGTACACATACATACCATGGTGTAAAGGGGATTAAAAAATGTCATCAATCATAAGGTCCTTCATAGTCCAGTAAGCAGAGTTGGAATCCTATGCCATGGTTTTCATCATCTCGAAACCTTTTGTTGATTTGCGACCTGCTTGCTGTGATTTGCGAGTCCAGTCGGGGATTAGCATCCAAACAGGGACTGTAGGACGAAAGTTGTGTTGAACACGTCTTGCATGTCGCCAGCAACTTCCACCATTTCGGGCTCTGCTGTTTTGGCGTTGTCCCCACGGCTCGGACCGCTGAGTGCCATCAGTTCTGCATCCTCCATACCTACGTCACTTCCTTCGTCCACGAAGTTCCCTTCCACCTTGACAGGTGTCTGCGGGCGGTGCTTGCTGGCCGATTCCTTCGGTGCTAATCCAACACCACGACTGGCCTGCAGGGACAATAAATAATATTAACTAAAAGAAAAAATGCTTGCCTATGCGAATCGTTATTGAGTTTCTAGACTTTTAGATTGAAAGGGTCTTGCAATTTTTATGATGTTACAACAAATCTTTACAATAGAAATTTGCGTTGGGCAATATTTACAATAAATGAAATAAATGTGCTGTGGCCATGCCAAGTTACTCGAGTTTCCAGCTTTAAGGACTTTAAGAATGAAAGGGCTTTGGAGTTTTTAAGATGTTAAAAACGACAAATCCTTTATAGACTTCAGTTTATTCTTAGTTCACATGAGCGAAAACCAAGCTGTGTGTTGACACAGGAAGATAAAACAAACAGACAATCACCGACGCATTAGTTTCTGAACGAGGTCATTTATCGAGAAAACTGTTTAGAATTCTACTGCACGTGAGATCTTCATGTTAAGAAATCTTGAGGATGCAGAAGTGTACTTGGTTTAGACAAATAACAGGGAAACAAAACAAAAGAAGGGATAGAACAGGGAGGAAGAAATGAAGAATTAAAATAGAAAGAAAACTGGAAGAAGGCAGACAGCACCTACCGTTGGTGGGACGTTGGCTTTAGATTTGATGGGGGTTTTGGCTTTCTTCTCTCCAGATTT
>SMGT01013930.1:152479-210783 GCA_004794575.1 Lanistes nyassanus | reverse complement strand
CACTCCAAATATTGCAAAGCGGCTGACACCATTCTAGCTTCCGTCATCTGAAGCGCTTCAATTGATCTCACACTCATACTGCAAGACAAAGTCTATGGATCTGGTTGATGAATACTGTATTTTGACATCCTTGGTAGCGCCTCAGTTTTGGCACAATTATGGTCGTTCGTAACAGTCACGGGGTAACTGAAGATGTCAGCAACATTCTAGAATAGGCCAATAGCATCGAATTTTGTTGTTAGTGATGGGTTTCGCACATTTACTGGATCAAGGCAAACTGTTACGAAAAATATCCCTCGATGCACATCACCGACAATATTTTTGTGTCCAATCTTAAGTTGAAATGTCAGCTCTGATTGGAATCGTTGCTTAGTAGACGTCTACCTGTTAATCATAGACAATAATTGAAACACGCTGATGTAGAGTTCTAAGACTACAGCTAACGGACGCGAAACATTTACTTAAATTAAGCTAAGCCAGGGTAACTATGGCAACAAGCTGGACCAATCAAGAAGGAAAAGAAGAAATTGACGAAGTGCGCAACTCCGAAATGTCGACATTGTCTGAATCTAATTAAAAGTCCAACTGTAGGCCTATATATGTATTCAAAGATGAAGATGAGGGCGAAGAAGACAGTATATTAACATGCAAACACCAGAAGAGAACTCTAGTGCTAAGCTTTTATTTTTTATCATGTATTCTGGCCCCATTTTCACTTCTCCCCTCCATTTTCCTTGGTGTCAAGAAATTTGCAGAATCGATCGCGCATGTCCCATCTATCTCACTGATCCGCCCTCCCTCCCTCACAGTTTTCTCTCTTATATACTGGTGTAATAATTTCTTATATGCTGGTGTACGCATTTCTTACATACTGGTGTAATAATTTCTTATAATATTATACTGGTTTGATAACATGTCTTTGCTACCACAAACGATCCAATAAAATAGACTATTGCGAACATCACTCGAGTGATAAATTTCACTTTTTCCCTCGTCTTCTTGACGTCAGTATCTGATTCACCACTACTTCCGCCCTCTGCCCACCACCACCACCACCACACAAAGATATAAAGAACTAACAGCAAAAGAAAAAACTCCAGTACACGCCTTGCTCGGCCGGGCGTTTCAAAAAGCCCTGGAAAAGGTGGGAGTTTTATGACCAAATGGAATTTTAATCCTCTGAGACTCTCGCAGGCAATGATCTAAATAGTCAGTTATAGCTACCAGCAGCGAAGGAACTGGGGGAAAATGACAGACAGCAGATTCTGGTGGTTTCATTTCTGGAGCTCCATTAAGTTGTGCACACGACGAATTTAGTATAACAACAAAACAGAAAATCTGAAGCGCTGCTACCCATCGTTTCATTTCAGCTCTCTGTTAGAGTTCAGACAAAGTACTACTATTAACACATCTAAGCAACAAGAATGCCAAAACAAGCCATTAAATCTCAAAAAATGGGAAATGAAGGATGTAAAAATAAACAGGTAAATAATTCAAACTATAGTTAGTGCATATCAGAGCATAGTTTCTCTTTCCACTCGCCTTACTCTGTCAGAAAGATCGAGAGAGTAGGATAAAGTCAGATGATTCTATATATGAATAAGAAGAGAGAGACAGCTGTGAGGCTATATACGCGCGCACTCGTATGCGTGTGAGAGAGAAAGAGAGAATGCGTGCTTGAGTGAATGACAGATCGGCCGAAAGAGAGAAAACAACAGAGAACGAAGGACGACGGGAGGGCGAACACAGACTTTCGAAAAGTTGTCGTACAACACATTCAGAAGAAGCGGCCCCATGCAGAAAATTACTAGGTTCTGGCAGAATGCGTCATCACATTTTGTCAAGGCAAGACATACAACAACCGCTTTGCATCATCAAAATATATGCGCTGCTATATAGGCAGTCCTTAAAGTACTAATGCAGCTCGATCGTCAGGAGCCTGTGTTCGGATCTCGTATCACGTATCTTCTTTTAACTGCATGCTCCTTTTAAGCCAGCCGGGCTCATTCACTCATCTCGCACATCCTTGCGTTTATGTGCATGCACGCACCCACATTAACATTTACATGCACAATTGGAATACCCCCCTCCCAAAAAAGGAAAGAAAAATAAATACGAGACAAAAATGATTTCTAAATCGGTCCCCTTTACTTATGTACCAGAAGTCCTGTGTCTGTCAAAGGCCTTCAAACTACAGGTAATCATTACTCAAAACCTTGCGAGTCCACTGATGAAAGGAATATGTGGTGAGATTAATGATGATGAGATAAAACATAACTGGCCTGCCAAGCCCTTCACTTGGATTGAGTGGCATGTATTCATATCTGCATTTTGATCATAAAAGCAATGGTAAGGCACGTCCCCGTGTGTACTTTTATGTGAACCTTTATGTATAGACAGGAAAATGTTCATGTAGTGTAACCCAGCATGGGTCAGTGGAAAATTTTTTTATTTAAGAGAGAGTTGTAATAAAAATCTCTAACATGTCAGGCAATGTTCAACCTTGACAGATCCTTAAAATGTCAGGTGAAATTCAACTTACCTCCAAGGACAAAGATCTGCAGGATGCCATCAGCAAATTCGCAACCACTAAGGCAGGGTGCCTGCTACCCCTACTGCCTGGCAAAAAATATTTCTCTAGGAAGCGGGCAGCTGCACATGCACAGAAAAGTCATTTTAATGGAAAAAAGTCTTGTAAGACTGAAACAGTCAAAGGAAGGTTTTGAGTGAAATGCTGATTCAGTAACAGACAATGTACTCTTTCCATCCCCATCGCTATATGTACTATAGCTGCTGCCCACCCCCTCCTGATAAAATAGTTCCTTGTGACCAATCTGCATGACAGGACTGATCAGTTCTGAGGAGATACTGTACATGTCATCTTCTGATATGCACATCTTCTGATATATGATGTGCTTCTTGCCACATCAGGTTTACTGCTTACAGAAAGCTGTGTGACAGGACCTAATGTTTTCTGATTCCACAAAACTTATCATTTACACTGTATTCATACACGACTGAAACACTGGAAGCAGACTGCATTTCATGTGTATTTTTTTAAATGTAAATCTCTCAGTCACATGGGCATGTCTCTTACCACATCTAGATTTACTGATCTGTTAAGACCAATATGAAGATGAAAGTGTGTCACTGATCACCTCAAAGTTTCCAAAATACATTTTACTGTGCTTTGTGCAGGCCATAATCAGAGAAGTTGAAGTTACAGAAACCACAAAAACACCCAGCTTAGCTAAGGCTCACACTAGCATGTGTGCTCACCTTGGGTACAATAGGTACATACCCTGATGTTTGATTTTCTCCTTGTTCACAGCATTCTGGTTCACCACAGGTTTGGGCACTAGAATGGCCCATGATATCATGATGATGATGACAACAGTGACAACAATACAAAACTTTTGTTCATCCACTTGTCACAAAAGACAAATGCAATGGGCTGCATGGGTGACATGATATTTAGACCCCAAAGTATCCTGATAACAAAAACACCTTATGCTCAACACATACTTTGCAAACAGTAATATTTGTGTGTTTGCTCCCAAACACTCCACAAACAAATGTCTTGAGTTGCTTTCCTTGCTTTCACATCTTATTTTCTGTACCAGTATGAGTTAAACTAGCCTAATCCTAGATCCCTCCTGGTTCCCCGTCATGACAAACTGGTAATGTACAAAACAAACTGCTCCCTGAAATGTGATATGTAGTTATGATGGTAAATGATTATGAAAGAAACTGACGAATCTGTAGATGAGCTAGAAAGTTGTGTTTTGATCTACAATGGAACTAGATATTAAAATCTGTCAACAAAGTGGGATTTTAAAAAAATTCCCATTGAAGTGCAGTGTATGTGCGTCAGAACTGTTCTTGATATGCTTTTATTGTAATATAAAACTAAGACAGTGAGATAGTCAATGAGGTGCCTAACCATTTTTCTCCGTAACCTGAAAAACAAATCCAAACTTGTCTGGGGAATCCACCAGTAGATTTAAATCCTCTACTGTCCTTTCAAAATTACTTTAAATGATAAAATGACCTTCACAAAGTGTTATGCACTTCCTTATCTTGGACAAAACAATCACAAACTCTGGAAAATCTAAGAAAAATCTCACCCTTTAAAATTAAATTAAAATTAATCTAACTAGATTATAAGAATATAAACAATAATTACACTCATAGCCCAAATGTCTAACTAGTATCTTTATTTGTAAACGTCTTAAGAATATCACAGTGACAATTATTATGACAATCATTGTCACATTGTTCTTTCTTCGATGTACTGGATTATTCTCAGAATGGGTAGAGTTAATTCAAGCTGTTGACAGTATTATACATACATAATTTGGGCTTGTTGTAAGGGAAAGCAACGTACCCTCCCCGCCAAAAAAAAATCACCACTCATAAATCTTTTCCCTCATAGTTCAGCCAGCAGAGTTCGAGTCCGATGGTTATATCATGTACCTTTGTTAATTGTTTCAACCTGAGATCTAGAGTTCAGAGTTGGGGTTAGATCTCAAACAGTGTCTTGAGTATGGGAGCTGCCTCAAGGACGACTAAAATATAAGGTTCCTGTTCTTCCATCTGTATAATGTTAGTGTTGTTTCCATGCCAGGGTTGAGTACCATAACTCTTGCATCCATCACAGCTTCCTCCACTGCGGCTAGCAACTTCTCCACCTTGCGGGAAGTGCTTCGACCAAGTTTCTTATGGAGACGGATGTTGGCCATCATCCTTTGATTCATTTGACATCCAGAATGATTGCTCTACAAGAACAAAGGAAGAAAAAGAAATAACTTGTGTTTAACGCCATAAGACTTTAAGAATAAAAAGATTTGCTTAAACACGTTACAATCCTTATAGATTTTAGTCTTACTTCGCAAGAACAAAAATTAAGCGAATGTTGACGCAGGAAGATAAACAAACAGCCAATCACCGAGCGCGTTAGTTTCTGAACAATATGTTAGTTATCCGGAAGTTAAGATCATAGCGTCATGACGACGCAGACGTGTACTTGTTTTAGACAAATGAAAAAGGAAGCAAGAACAACAGATAAGTAAAAATAAAAAAAGAGAGACAGAAAACTGGAAGTAGGCAGACTTCACTTACATTTCGTGGGATGTTCGATTTAGCTCTGGCGGTTCTGGTAGAGACGAACGTGGCGTTGCGCGACAACCTCACTCGTAGAGTTGATCCGATAAAATGTCTATGCTGCGACAAACGATCCAATAAAATAGACTATTTTGGACATAACTCGACTTGCATTTCGCTTCCCCCCACCCCCATCATCTTTCTGTCAGTATCTTTTACCAATGCTTTTCGTTTAATAAAGCTCTTCATTTAATAGAGTTCAGAGAAAGAAGTATTATTAACACATCTAAGCAAAACAAGAATGCCAAAAGCAACCTGAACAAGTTTCAATAAGTATATATGAAATGAAGGATGTAATGAACAGGTAGGCCTAATTCAAAGTTCGTAATTAGTGTATATGAAGACATACAATTTCTTTCCTCTCGTCTTACTGTTTTAGAAAGAGAGAGAAACCCAGAGGACTTTAAATATAGGAGAAAGAAAGAGAGCGTGAGGCTGCATGTGTGCTCGTGCGAGGATGGGTGTTTGTGCGTGTGTGAGAGAGATAGGAGGGCGTGTATGTAGGCCCTATATGTTTATACATGCGTGCGCGGATGAATTACAGATCGCCAGAAAGCGGGAAAACAACAAGAAACGAAGGAAGAAGAGAATTCGAAGACACTGAGACTTTTGCAAACGTCGTCGCACGTACAGCACATTCACAAACAGCGGTCCAATGTAGAAAAACATTACTAGGTTCTTCCGCTAGAGTCGTTTGTCAAACTAAGGAATACACCAAACGCTTCGCATACGTCAAAATACATGCGCTGCTATTGGGCATCACAACTGGCAACGTACAGTGACCTAAAATACAGCAGTAACGCACGTTCGTCAGGGTTGCTTTGGGGGATCCCGGCTAGTGGGCTGGACACACACAGTTGACACTTTCTGCCCTCAACCATTGATTTAAAAAAAAACTTACCTTAAATACAGTTCATTTCTGGAACATATCAAGTAAAACAAATATGAAAGAGGCGAGTCCAGCAAAAACAAATAAGTACAAAGGGTCGGGAAAGCCTGATTTTAAAAAAAAAGTTCCGTTAGGATTAGGAAATTTTTTATCCATTGCTAGCAACATTTTGTTTTGTAGGAAACTGCAGTGCAGTGTAGGTATGGTGCAACAGTGATGTATAACATTAGGAAGATCCTCAAAGGGAAGATAACTGCCACATATGTACCATCATAAGCCACTTGAATGATTTTGATCATCCCTTTTAAACTACAGGACGCGTTTTAAAAAAATAGATTTATTATTCATTTTAAATTTTTTTCTGGCTCAATTTTTTTATATTTCTTCGTTATGTTAGTGCTTAAGGTTGATTGAATAACTCACATTTATTAACGAATAAGCTTTAGGCAAGCATGCTGTCAGGTGAGCAAGACACATTTACCTGTAAGCACGTATGAAATAGTATATAACAATACGCCTGTTCGTTTTGAGGTAGCATTAACATACATTGGTATTTTGAAGTGGCTCTTACAGAGTTCCGAACCTGTCTTATGTTTATTATCGAAATTTCTTGATACTTCACAATATTTTAACAAAACAGTCGGATGACCTTGTGCACGAGGAATTTGGTATGTGTTTGCCTCCACACGTACATGTACGCACGCACTCACTCACACATGTACATGTGGGTGCATGCGTGTGAATGTGAGCAAATCTGTGGGTGTTCCCTATTTATAAAGGTGCTAAATACACCAGAAAACCCGTTTTGTAGTCCTTACCCCAACCACCACAACCGATCTCGTTTCTTACTTACTCCACAATTACAATAACAAATAAAAATTAAAAACTATAACCCCAAAAAACCAAATCTTAATAAAATAAAAACTTAAAAATAAAATTAAAAAATTAAAATTAATTAAAACAAAAAATTAAAATTAAAAACTAAAAGCAAAAAATGTAAATCTTAAAAAATAAAAATAAAAACTTAAAATAAAATTTAAAATTAAAAATAATTAGATTATAGTATTAAAATGCTTTTTTAATAAATTGCTTTAAAATGAAAATCAACTTAATAAGACTACAAATAATACAAATAAAATAAATTTTGACTCACAGCTAACATCTCTATCTTTATTCGTAAATTTCTTTTTTTTTCCAAAAATCACAATGACAGTTATAATGAGAACATTCTTGCTTCTGTGTTCTGGATTATTAGAAAAAAAGAAAAAAGTTTAGAGTCAATTCAGGCTTTTCGCATCAGTACACATACATACCATGGTGTAAAGGGGATTAAAAAATGTCATCAATCATAAGGTCCTTCATAGTCCAGTAAGCAGAGTTGGAATCCTATGCCATGGTTTTCATCATCTCGAAACCTTTTGTTGATTTGGGACCTGCTTGCTGTGATTTGCGAGTCCAGTCGGGGATTAGCATCCAAACAGGGACTGTAGGACGAAAGTTGTGTTGAACACGTCTTGCATGTCGCCAGCAACTTCCACCATTTCGGGCTCTGCTGTTTTGGCGTTGTCCCCACGGCTCGGACCGCTGAGTGCCATCAGTTCTGCATCCTCCATACCTGCGTCATTTCCTTCGTCCACGAAGTTCCCTTCTACCTTGACAGGTGTCTGCGGGCGGTGCTTGCTGGCCGATTCCTTCGGTGCTAATCCAACACCACGACTGGCCTGCAGGGACAATAAATAATATTAACTAAAAGAAAAAATGCTTGCCTATGCGAATAGTTATTGAGTTTCTAGACTTTTAGATTGAAAGGGTCTTGCAATTTTTATGATGTTACAACAAATCTTTACAATATAGATTTGAGTTTGGCAATATTTACAATAAATGAAACAAATGTGCTGTGGCCATGCCAAGTTACTCGAGTTTCCAGCTTTAAGGACTTTAAGAATGAAAGGGCTTTGGAGTTTTTAAGATGTTAAAAACGACAAATCCTTTATAGACTTCAGTTTATTCTTAGTTCACATGAGCGAAAACCAAGCTGTGTGTTGACACAGGAAGATAAAACAAACATCCAATCACCGACGCATTAATTTCTGAACGAGGTCATTTATCGAGAAAACTGTTTAGAATTCTACTGCACGTGAGATCTTCATGTTAAGAAATCTTGAGGACGCAGAAGTGTACTTGGTTTAGACAAATAACAGGGAAACAAAACAAAAGAAGGGATAGAACAGGGAGGAAGAAAGGAAGAATTAGAATAGAAATAAAACTGGAAGGAGGCAGACAGCACCTACCATTGGTGGGACGTTGGCTTTAGATTTGGTGGAGGTTTTGGCTTTCTTCTCTCCAGATTTCGCGGCCACGGCAGAGGGCTTGGTGACTTTGGTCTGGACACCCGTGGCTTTGTTGAGGCCTGCAGCCAGTGGGACGTTGGCTTTAGATTTGATGGGGTTTTTGGCTTTCTTCCCTCCAGATTTCGCGGCCACAGCAGAGGCCTTGGTGGTTTTGGTCTGGACACCCGTGGCTTTGTTGAGGCCTGCAGCCCGTGGGACGTTGGCTTTAGATTTGATGGGGGTTTTGGCTTTCTTCCCTCCAGATTTTGCGGCCACGGTAGAGGCCTTGGTGGTTTTGGTCTGGACTCCCGGAGCTTTGAAGCCTGCAGCCCGTGGGACGTTGGCTTTAGATTTGGTGGGGGGTTTGGCTTTCTTCCCTCCGGATTTCGCGGCCACGGCAGAGGCCTTGGTGGTTTTGCCAGGATGGACTTTTGCAGCGGACAAACACATCACTCGGCGAGTTGATCCGGTGCCGTATTGCTTGACCTGACCATCGTCCACGAGGCGGGCAATAGCTTTCTCCACCTGCACCCGTGTGATGTTCTCCCATTCTGAGCGTCTCTGCAGCTTGCGGAGAATGGACAGGACAGTGGATCCACGAATGTCGCCCAAGGCTCTGATGGCATTCAGCACGGTTATCTTGTTCAGCCGCGGACGACCAGAAATTTGGGAGCGGCTAGTTTTGGTAGTGTGAGCGGACGCAGTAGAAGCTCTTGTGTCTTCAGTCCTCGCCATTGCGCTTCACTTAAAGATACTCAACAGTCTCTGGATACAGCAATGGGACTGGACTCCCCAACACAAGCAGATTCCGAAGACGAATGACCAACTGAAAACCGCCAGTGCCAAGCTATTGCGTTCCACGGGTGCCGTGTCCTAGCAAACACCTTGTGGCTAGGCAACTGAGCAAAGAAGTCCTTGCGATTGGCCATCTTCATAGCAACTTCCACAAAACTTTCATTCGTCGCTCAGGCGACAGAAAGCTCAGAGGTAACCAGGAATCTTTCTTTGAAACAGTCTTATGACGCGGTTTTGGATGTTTGACGTCATCTGTTCTATAGCACGTGCTATAGCATCTCTTGGTGGCCGTGTGGTAGCTATTCCTGAGGTAGAGATGGGGTAGGGGAGCTTTAAATAAATCCAACACTCCAAATATTGCAAAGCGGCTGACACCATTCTAGCTTCCGTCATCTGAAGCGCTTCAATTGATCTCACACTCATACTGCAAGACAAAGTCTATGGATCTTTTTGATGAATATTGTATTTTGACATCCTTGGTAGCGCCTCAGTTTTGGCACAATTATGGTCGTTCGTAACAGTCACGGGGGTAGATGAAGATATCAGCAACATTCTAGAATTGACCAATAGCAGCGATAGTGCTAAGCTTTTATTTTTTATCGTATATACTGGGGCCATTTTCACCTCTCCCCTCCATTTTCTTTGGTTTAAAAAAAATTTGCAGAATCGATCGCGCATGTCCCATCTATCTTACTGGTCCGCCCTCCCTCCCTCATAGTTTTGTCTCTTATATACTGGTGTACAAATTTCTTATATACTGGTGTTATAATTTCTTATATGCTGGTGTACACATTTCTTACATACTGGTGTAATAATTTCTTATAATATTATACTGGTTTGATAACATGTCTTTGCTACAACAAACGATCCAATAAAATAGATTATTGTAAACATCACCCCAGTGATGCATTTCACTTCTTCCCTCGTCTTCTTGTCGTCAGTATCTGATTCACCACTACTTCCGCCCTCTGCCCACCACCACCACCACCACCACCACCACCACCACCACCACCACCACCACCACCACACAAAGATATAAAGAACTAACAGCAAAAGAAAAAAAGAGAGATAGAGGTAAGACCACTAGCAATGTATTCTATGAAACCTTAAAGGGAAATTAACACTGTTCTAATGTTTTCAGACACTTTAGAAGCAGTGTTTTATCACGCATTCAGTGTCGTGGGAAAATTCATTAATATATGCAACAGGAATATTACATTCCGCTATCGCAGCAAAAAAAATTGATTAAAAAAGTGCTTTAAATGTTTCAGTGTAATAAAAGCTTAAGGACTCGAAGAAATAACTTCTTGTCTATTCTATTCCTGTCCCGTTTCTGTCTATTCTATTCCTGTCCCATTTCTGTCTATTCTATTCCGGTCCCACTTCTGTCTATTCTATTCCTATCCCATTTCTTAGCTCCTGGATCAAGGTTTTGATAGACGTATTTTTGTGAAGTTGGATATCGTCTGCTACAGTGTTTCGTACGATGTTGAGCTTTTTGTAAATAAGCATTGAAACAAACAGGAGTAGTACGCCCTTTACACAGTATTTTGTTGCCGCGGACCACACAAGAGAGGCACAGGAGAGTCTGGGGCTGGGTGGGGGACGAGCGAAGAATAGCAGACAGAGGAAAGAGGAGACACAAAGAATGAGGGAGAAAAAATAGGAAGAAAGAAAGGAACCAAGGGAAAAAAACAAACAAAAAGACAGGCAGATAGATTGATATTACAGAGCACCAGTAGGAGGGGTGAACGATGTTTATTATCTTATCCTCACTTCTCAAGGTCTACGATGATAACACTGAAAGCCCTGCATAATGACTGTGAAATGTTGAACAGTCTGTAGAACTTGATCATGTCTTAGAAATTTCAAAGTTATTAAAAACGGTGCTACCACGACGGATGAAACGAAATTCAGACAACAGTGATGACAGCATTACAGTGCAGGGTGAGTCTGTTAAAGGCCAAGCGCAAACCAGGACAGTAGACCAGGAACAAATTTAAAAATAGCTGAAAACAGGGAAGGATATACAAGGATATGTGCTGCTTTTGATCAACCTTGTTCATCGTTGTCTTGATCGGCTCACTCTTCTGCGAACACTTCCCGCCTTTTGACGCAGAAGTAATTTATATCCAGGCCCCAAACTTCCTAAAATGTCCAAGGAGCTTGATTGGTAATCGGATATTTGTTATACTCTAAAAACCACTTGTCAGTGCTATATTCCCGAAATAGGAAGCAAAATTCCTTCTCCAAATGTAAGGAGACCGTTATGAGAAAATGGCACACGTGCGAGGAATGAGGTCGTAGAAGCCGAAACCCTTATTAAAATAGTACAGTAAGAACAACTAATAACAGCAAAATCCCCAAGAATAGGATGCGCTACAGTGGACTTTCTCAAGAAGGCTTATTGTCCGTGGCTGTTTCAGCCTGAAGTTTTAGTGATTAGTTCAAAACGTTCCTCGACAACGAAGATCTGCTGCAAACCATCTTCCGAAACTGTTGTCGGAATTTGACACTGCACACACAGTAGACAAAAGGACTGACGGCAAAGCCGAGATAGTGAGACAAAAGGCAGAACTGCCGAACGTTCGTGTCCCCCGGCGAGGTTAGGTGGTCTGAATAGCTTCCGGCCGTGCGCATAGACAGAACAGTCAGGGTCGGGACATAGCTTAGAACGAATACAATGGTCATCGTCATGAGCGTGAAAGTCGTTCGAGCAGAGATCTTCTTCGCTACTGCGCTTCGCTCATCTCGGGGGGTCGTGGGTGCGGGAGATGCGAACGCGACAGGCGACGTCGTGTACCTGCGTGAGGTACGACATCTTGAGATCCAGGGTAACGTCTGGCAGCAGATCAGGCATCCTAAAGGATGCGTCACACTGGATCTTGGTAACGTGGCGGTGGTCCCATGACGGAGGTGTTTAAGATTTTCTGAGCTGTCATGACTCACGAAAGCCCTCGCTAAACTGGCGCCAGGTTCACTATCTGTTGTATTAGTTATGATGTTATTACATCCCCTGTCATTCACGACATAATTGTCTTCTGTGTTGTTCATTACGTCATTGACTTCAAGACGTCCTGTTCCAATCACTACCTGAGCATGTCCTGCGTAACTAGTGACATTATCGCGTCTCATGTCAATAATGCCGTTGGTCTGAGCTCTTTCATTCATTATGTTGGCACTTCTTGTGTCAATGGTATTGTCGTTAAACTTGGTTCTGCTTCTGGCAGCGACATTTCTGTTGTCAGGTGATGTGTATGTCCAGCAAGAGCTGTTCGGACAATCCTTTCCGTTGGTGGGGTCAAAGTTGCTGTTCGTGAAGCCTCCCTCATTTATGATGCCCGTGACACCTGACCTTCCTTCTTCTCCTGTAATTGACTCCAACGGAAGAACCTCAACACCTGGATTGTGCTTGCCCGCCGGCTGGACAACAGTGGCAGCGAAAGAACTCAAGTTGAGTGTATTTTTCTTATGCTCCCAAACTTTGAGAGCAATCTGGATGTAGGACGTTGCTATGACGATCATAACAGGGACAAATGTGAAGTTCAAAAGGACTTGATAGAGCACAAGATGGATAGAACCGTCGTAACGCCTCTCCACTCCGCATGTGACACCAGTGACGTTGGCATGACGGGTGTTCACCGTACGTCCTCCTGACAACGCGGCAAGGGGACTGCTGGCGAAGACGGCTAGAGCCATGCACACACTGACCACGCATCTCGCATCCCTCGCAGTCCACTGTCTCGCAGACGGACAACAGATCTTTCTCTTGCGGTCAACGGCTATCGCCGCAAAGACCAACCCAGTGTACATCCCCAGCGCTGCTCGGAAGACAGAGATCACCCTGCATGCCGAAGGACTGTTGAAGGTGTAGTATAAAAAGAACTGTGCGATTTTTGCAGGAAAACACAGGAGGCAAGCCACCAGGCTTATCACACTAACAGCCAAGATGAAAGTTCTGGAGGAGCTTGGCTTGAACCCTTTGTAGTAGACGAGAAAGGCGACAGAATTACCCACCGCTCCCACGGCTGTCATGATGGTGATGTAGATAATGGTGGGTAGGAGCGTGCGGGCGTACTCTCTGCTGAGATTTACCAGCATTCTATGCGTCTCGTTGACGTCAGCGAAAGTTTCCATAATGGCGCTGCTGCGGGACACGACATGCACGTTACTAACTACAGACGTCTCCACTTCTGTCTCTGTCATTACCACCGCTACTCTCTCGACATGCCTAACAGGGATCAATCCTCTTCGTGTCTTTGTTTCTGCAGTGAAGATCAACGAAGATCACAAGGGAAAACGAAATTTTGTTGAAGGCGGGCTAGGTCAATTTCGCAATTAGTGACGAAGCAATTGTACAACAATATATATATATATATGTGCGCGTGCGTGGGCACTTGGGACTGGGGCGTGCGGTGCATCTTCAGGGCCAGTTTCCTTAGACCCATTCGCCCCCATTTTAACACGCATCAACGGCTGGCACATAAAGCCGGATACAGACAGCACGGCTAAAAGCTTCGAAGAAGCAGTTCGTTAAGTGGAACTCACGTGACTCCGCTAAGCCTTTGAAGAACGTCTCCACTTTTTACTCCTTTTTTAATTCACGAGTTCGGGCTTCCGATACAGCTTGGCATGATTCGCAAACGCTTCCTCTTTGCCTTCATATCATCTTCTCATGCAGTCTACATGTAGCGTTCGTCTTCTCAGGTTCTAAGAATGTGTTTACTGTATGATTTTGTGTAATGTCCACCTATCCATGCTGGAGACAAGAACTAGATGTGTTGAGGAATAATAAAATTACAGTGGACGCACATCCGATGAATGTGCCGGCACGAGTGGGCTGACGACACAAAACGCTGGCCGTGTGTGTCGTACAGAAGCACAATACAATTACAAAGTATCACACTTTGTCGTCGATGACATGACACATTAGGCAGCAATACATTATAGCATAAGAACAAATTACAGCACCACATTATTCAATCGTGCCACACTCACAATTACAGATTTGCATACACATGCAGATTCGTCCACACCCTATGTACACACATCTAGGTATGGAAAAAATGGCTTTTTGAGGCATGCCTAAACAACCTTACTTAACCGCCTCTGAGGTCTAGCTGTTAAGGCGTCTGCTTCCGATGGAGGGCAGTTCGCGCCCGGAAAATTCATACCTAAGACTTAAAAACTGGCAGTCTATAGTCCCTGCCCTGCCAGACGCCTGGCACTACAGGGACGAGTACTAGGACTGGTTGGCCCGGTGTCAGTATAATGTGACTGGGTGGGACTGAAGCCCGTGTTGCGCCAGCAGTCCCACGTGTGGCAGCACGTAAACTTTGTCTGAGCAACACCTGATATGCGCCTATAGTTTGCGGTGGGACGTTAAGCAACCAAAAAATTTCAAACCAAACTTATTTCACAGTTCTATATCAACATAAGGATACGGACAGCCTTATGGAAGGAGTTGATACTGTAGACATGGATGTGAGGATTCTCTGAACAGCCTTTCGCAGATGCATGCTGGGAAACCTAATAAAAAGTTTGCTAATATTCCCCCTCATCAAAACACACAAAAAAAGTATATAAAAGGTCTGTGTATAATATTTGTTGAACAATCTGATTTTGAGTCTACTGGATTTGTAAAAATAATCTTTGCCCGCAGATTTTTCCCTTGCTCAGGTTTCAAAGCCCTCTAAATTTTTAAGGAAGGGGCATAATTAAAATCCTTTAAAAGAAATCGGCGAGAGTATAAAAAGATACCTTTGATAGTACGCTACTGCTTGTATTAATGTTCTTGTACAAGAATTTAACTGAGATAAAGCTGACGAAATGACTTTTGGGTTGTTTGTCAATAAATTGCAATGAACATACAAAAAGCTTTCTAAGGGGAGTACTGTTCAGTGACAGCCACTCTGTCCGTCCCCGTCGTTTGCATGGACATGCAGCTGGAAAGGTTGTTTACACTGGCATTCGCAATACAAAAGTAATTTGTGCTCAGAACATTGATTAAATCACTCCCAGTGCAAAAGTCTTCTGTTGTTTGCGCATCAAATTACCGAGCAGGTTTCACCTCCACCTTTTTTGTACCTGCTCTCTTCATACTCTGGCTGGAATGCGAGTCGCTTATGAAATGCATTCATCAAGCTTGGGAAGAAGTGAGTATCAGGAGCCTCGATGTGGGCTGTGAAATGGCTCTGGCCACAGGTTCCGTAACCAGAATATGGAAACGTGTGAAATGGTTGGTTGGTTGGTTGGTTGGTTGGTTGGTTGGTTGGTTGGTTGGTTGGTTGGTTGGTTGGTTGGTTGGTTGGTTGGTTGGTTGGTTGGTTGGTTGCCTAACCCAGCATGAGCTACAGGTCTATCTCACGGCAGGCGTAGGAAATCAAGGTGATATGAGAAAGGGAAGGCACTGATCGAAAAAGGTGCGTTTTGGACGTGAACACTACACGACAAAATCCTACCAAACACCCAAAACTTTGAATTCCAGAAAAGTGGAAACGCATTTTTTTTCGAGCAGTGAGGAAGGTGCAGAAGGTCAGGTTATCCACAGGAAATAGCTCACGGCTCTCGTGTCAGCAGAGACTATATGCATCTAGAGAACAAGTGCCTATCGCGAGATCCGAGCCCACGACACGGACGTCTTAGTGACGAGAGCTACCTACCGCTAAGCAGCGAGTACATGAGTACTTATTCCACACGTCTGCAGCAGAAGTATGACTTAACTTCGTCAGTGGTTGATATAGCTGCAAACTATGTGATTTTCGAGTTTAGAATCTCGGTGACTAGAAGGCTAAAGAAGAACATAATCCTTCGTTGAAAAGTTCGTAAAATCTGTGTTCACTACTTGTTCTTCCTGTTTGAAGTTTCGCTCCACATGATCAGAAACTATAAACACAGCTCTGAGCATCTAATCGGAAGATAAGCAAGTTAAAGCTAGTAAGACAGAAGGTTAATACCTTATTTACAACGTTCTTTCTGAAAAGTTTGCGAGCGTTGTCATCAGCCGGGGAAGAAATGTTTGATACTAGACGATTTCGCCATTATCAACTTTACATTGTTTAAGAGTTTTGAACTTCAGCTGTCCTAACGCTGGTACCACGGTAGGAAACTAGCCCAGCCGACCCAGACAGAATTGTGATTTACTTTCTTCAAATTTGAATGGAACATTATGTGCACAATATAACGCAACACAACAGTACTTTGGAATTCCTACCTGAAAACATACAAAAAACGACATCCGTTAGCGCATTCAGACAGCACCTGCACAGAAACGACGCCCGCACCCCACCAAACTATTACTACACTGGCGAGAGAAAAGAACAAATTACTCATTGCCGCTTACGTCGCTATATGAGCAACCTCAACGACGACGTATTCAGGATCTTTCCCGCACGAAACTGTCAAACACTACTTCCTGGATTGCCCCCGTTATGCAGAAGCAAGGAAAACAACACTGTCCGCACTAAATCAAGAATACTTAAGCACAGACAACACTGTCCACACTAAATCAAGAATACTTAAGTACAGACAACTGTAACAATATGCGTACCAGCCGTAGGTAGTAGGTAGGTTAGTGAGGGGCATAGAGTACAGTTTAGGAGAGGATATGGGATATTTGACAGGGCTGGGAATTGACCTGCAATGCACTCAGTTAATTATAAACATAGAAGCTGTAGTTCCCCCACATGCACTGTCCACATGTCAAGCACACGCACATCTGCACATACAGAGCGTGAACAGTGAATACATAGGTATATAAACCCTAGTGGGAATTAATAGGGAGGAGTAGACAGACTGATGAAGCAGGATAGTCTGAGAACTATGGATATCAACTGAGTTTGTAAAGCTTGGTGGTTCGTCTTGGCTTTTTGTACCGGGACCGGGGATGGATGTAGAGGATTTGAAATAAAAGAATTGAACTGCGACGAAGTGCTGGTATTCTCTCGGTCACGGATGTACGGATGACTGAGACGAACATGTCATCTCGTGTTTGCTGGTATCATGACAATGGTACATTTGCTTTCTGATGCCGTGACGCCTGCATGACGCTACATTCGTGGTGTCGTGACCATTCAGGAGCGACATAATATTGCATTTAGACTGGTGCCGATGACCCGTCCCGATGACTCGCTCTACACAACGCTACATTGGTGGTGCCTTGACGTCTTCATATTGTTATACAACATCACACTAAATCAAGAATACTTAAATACAGACACCCTTTTATTTGGAAGTCCCTCCCTAATAGTCGACGAAAACGAACACATCTCCAAACGAGTCCAAAACTACATCAAGCTTTCTGAGCGCTTCCACTAGGAGCGATACCAGCGTCCCTGACACTGTGAGCCCAACGCTGGACTGGCTGATGTTGACATAGAATGGAAGAAATATTCCCTCCCTACACCTCACTCACTCACCCTCTCTCTCTCCCTTCCGCTATCGTCTTTCTAATTCGTTATCGTCGCCATGCATTTGTATTTGTATTTGTATTCCTACTTAGTGCATAGCCAGGGCTAGGCTTATATAGGCTGGTTTGTTGCCTGGCCCTGCCTTTGGCTGTATCAGTGTTTGTATTTCGGTTGCACAAATAAGCGTTTGTTTAAAAAATATGTAATGATCGAGACTAGATAAGAACCTCTTGTACGGGTGGAGGTGATATCTGGATCATATCTGGGTGAAAGATGCGCTGCTAATGGTTTGGCAATTTCTGTTTTCATTCGACTCAGACACAGAGGCACAGAACATGTGTAGCTTCGTAAATGTCTACTGACATGCACACTCTTCATTCAAAAATGTTTGCTAGGAGAAGAGGGAAACACGTTCACAGGGTTCTTGCAAAAAGAGACTTTTGTCTGTGCCCCCGCAAAGTTCTTGCTTCGCGTCTCGTTAAGTGAGTGAGTGAGTGAGTGAGTGAGTGAGTGAGTGAGTGAGTGAGTGAGTGAGTGAGTGAGTGAGTGAGTGAGTGAGTGAGTGAGTGAGTGAGTGAGTGAGTGAGTGAGTGAGTGAGTGAGTGAGTGAGTGAGTGAGTGAGTGAGTGAGTGAGTGAGTGAGTGAGTGCCGCTTGGAGGATAAGCCCAAATTAAATGTAAAACAAGGGAACTGTACCAAGCTAGAAAAGGGACAAAGACGAAGACAATTACATGTTTCGGGGCACTACCCCTTCATCAGGACAACACAACAAAACGACGAAAAACCGAAAAGGAAAAAGACTTATCTGCAGTAGATGTGGCGCGTTGGCTGCAAAGCAGGAGAATGACCAAGGGACAGTGAGTAAGAAGGGTTAAAAAGAGGGGCAGCCAATCCCAAGGTGGGTACGAAAGGGTGGGGGGTGTGGAGAGTGGGCGGGGGAGAGAGAAAGAGAAAGCAGCACGGGTAAAGGGAGAGAAAGGGAGGGAAGGAGGTGAGAGAAAAAGTAAGAGAGAGACGGAGGGGGGAGGGGGTAAAGGGGAAGGAGGGGGAGGGTCAGTGTTTAAGGTTGAGACCTGTGGGTGCCATGGTACCAAAATGGGTAATGAAGTAGGACTCCATATCCTTACGGTCAATGGAGTCACTCTTCATTTTCCAGATACCACAGACCCTCATGTTGTCAGCTGTGTGTAGGGGTGTGCTGAAGTGACGTGCAACTGGTGTGTTTCTGCGGTATTTAGTGTCAGCTAGATGTTCTGTGAAGCGGGTGTTGAGTGTGCGTTCTGTCTCACCGATGTAGAATAAAGTGGGACAGAGGGTGCATGTGATGGCGTAGACGATGTTGCTGTTGGTGCAGGTGAAGTTGCGTTTGATGACAAAGGTGGTATTGGGTGTGTGGAGTGTTGTGGCAGTGTTAAGGTAGGGGCAAGTGTGGCAGCGGGGGACATTGCACGGGGTGGAGCCGCAGGAAGGGGGGAGGGAGGTAGTCGGTATTAGTTTAGAGTGTACTAGATGGTCTCGCAGGTTCTTATCCCGCCTAGAGGCTAGGAAGAGGGGGGGGGGTATTTTGAAGAGGTGGGGTTCAGGTTTAGACAACAGGTGCCAGTTGGAAAGGAGGATCCTACGTACTGGGAGGTTGTGGGGGTGGTGGGTCAGTACCGCGATCGGCCTTGGTTCTGTGTGTCTGGGGTGGTGGGAGGGTTGTAGTGTAAGTGCGCGTGGTGTGGTGGTAACTTTCTGTATAGCCGTGTGTAGAAGTTTGGAGGGATAGTTGCGGGCGAGGAAAAAGTCTACCATTCTGTCGGATTGTTCATGGAAGTCAGTGTCGTCAGAGCATAATCTGCGGAGTCTCAGAAACTGCGAGTAGGGTATGCTGTGCAGGGTGGAGGGTGGGTGAGATGAGTGGAAATCCAGGTAGGAGTGTGAGTCCGTGGGTTTGTAATGGATGGTGCTTGCAAGGTGGCCGTTCTGCAATGTTATGTTGATGTCGAGGAATGTGACAGAGGTGCCTGAAATGGTGCAGGTGTATTGAATGGAGGGGTGGAAGTGTTGTATGTACTGGATGTACTGCAATAACTGAGACTCAGGGAGGGAAGTGGCGCCTAGACCGTCGTCGATGTAGCGTCTGTACAATTCTGGTGTGGGGCCCGTGTAGCTGTTGCGGATGTTATGTTCCAGCCAGCCCATGAAGAGACAAGCATAACTAGGGCCCATTTTGGTGCCCATCGCCACGCCGCTAATTTGGTGGAAACACTGGCCGTCAGACTCGAAAGTGTTGAGCTTGAGGGCCAACTCCGCTAACCTCATCAGAGTGCATTTCACACCCACCCTCCTCTTCACCCTTGACGTCACATCCCTATACACCTCCATACCCCACACTGATGGCTTAACCGCACTATCTTTCTTCCTCCACTCACGCAGCGACCCCCGCCCTCCTACATACACACACACTCTCCCTCTCTCTCCTGAAACAGACCTCTCTCCCGATGTCAAACCTGAAAACTTCAAGGCTCAGGAAAAAGTAACAAATTTATGCACCAAAGCTCTGCACAGTGTTCACAGTCTGAGTGAAACAAGCATCAGTAACCTGCCACAAAGCGAAGACATACTATTCAATAACAGAAGCCACTTGGAGCCCTCGTACACCTACCCCCCCCCCAAAAAAAAATCACCACCACCACCAACAACAACAACAAAAACAACAAAAACAACAACATTATCGCCTGTTATGAGAAACCAATTAGAACCAGTTTTGTGTTCCAGTATCAGTCTTCTCGAGAAAAAAACCTATAAATTTATAAAACTACATCAAAGAGAAGAGAGGTGGTCCGAGTGTCTAAGTGTTGTGTTCGTCCTTATGAAATAAAACCCGAGTGGTACGTGCTTTTGCCGCAATCACTTGAGTGCCCCTTTGAGCGTCTTTCATTAGGGGCCCTGTAAACACGAAGTGTTCAAGTTAAAATGCTTATTTTGTTACCGAAACAAAATACATTTGCATTAATCTAGAACGCTCTAGAAGTTTTGGTGCTAAATTAGTGTAAATAGTGTTCTCGAAAGTTTCCAAATTACCGGAAAATGCATAAATGGTGTTCTGACAATGTTCCAAATGTTTGCCAGTCAAGTAGAAGCATGTTAAGAACAATTAGAGCACACGAAGCACTCATCTTACAGACTATTTACACACGCAGCACATATTTTGTGCCTGCTTGAAACCTTTGTACATGTAATTAGTGTTATACATATTTAGAGTGCTCTTCGTGCTTTTATCACACGGTTCGCCCCCATCAAATGAAAGATGGTTTAGAGAACAAGTGTAGCTGCCTGCACCAAAACTGACGTGAGGCCTTGCCAAGCGTAGATCAAATGGTTTGTGCAAATAAAGTTTGCTAACGGTAACTTTGGAATAGAACAGCTCATGAACGTTCTTGAAAATTATGGGCGCAGGATAGTAAGTTCGTCTTTTGTCGCTGGTGTCGCCCACATTTAAACCTTCCTGGGTTGACTGTACAGTGGTTCCCCTAGAGGCACATATAATTTGGCACTGTGGGATGAGCAGGAGGCAATCATAGAGCTGTGTCAATAATAATAATAATAAATTCTCCACAGGCCAACGGTGATTCTGGTGACAAGGTCAAAGTTCGCACGAGGTATTCGAACAAGTACCCTCTTCGCGCTGCGGTGTCGCCTCGGATTTCCGCCGAAGGTCGATGAAAAGTTGTTTGCAATGGCGCCTAAAATGAGCGCTGCCGACACTGTAGACGATAGGGTTGACGGTGAAGCCGATGAAGCTGGAGTAGAGGAATACGAAGTGCGCGTTCAGCGCGCTCGGCGTCATGGAGTGGTGGCTGACGAGGTGAACGGCGACCATTAACAGCGAGGGGAGGTAACTCACGACGAAGATGACAGTCACTACGATGAGAGTCAGAGTCGTCCGCGACAGCGCAGCGGGATGGTCCTTTCTGCGAGCACGCAGCCGGTGAACTGGAGACGCGCTCTGGGCTTCTGTAGCTGTTGTCGCGGATGTTGCTTCTGCTTCTGCTGCCGCTGCCTTCCTCTGCGTCATGGGGGACAACACACCGGAGAAAGCTTGCAAGCACCTGGAACCTGCCATCCACGGCCTCCAGCGGACGAAGTCTGCAGAAAATCTCCCTCCCGTCACGCCAGCGTCCGTGGAATCCCCATCACAAGATTCTGACGCTGCTGTTCGCTTTGGGGTCGTGACCTCAGACTCCTGCGTGATGACGTCAGGAGCAGTGGCGCGCCTTGTTGTATTTCTGTGTATTTTTTCTGCACTCCCGCCACCCGCCACCCGCCTCCCGCCACCCGTCTTCCTGTTCGTGTCAGTGGACTCCGTCTCCGGGCGTACGTTTCCAGAGCGGCGCGCGGCTGCGGGCCGAGAGGGTGAAGTCGTCAAAGACCTGCGGACGCAGCAGAGCAGACTGAAGATGTCGCTGCCGTCAGACAGCCCCGCTGCCGGCGTCATCGTCAAGCATCGCGTCAGCTTCTGGTGTCTCCGGATGTGACGGGCGATGCGGACGTAGGACGCCACGATGATGACGGTGCTCGCAACGAGAACGACCACGACGACAGCGAAGTGAAGATAGCGGAGGTAGAGGTAGTCACGCGCAGCCTCGTACATTGAGCACGTGACCACGGACACGTTGAGGTCGCGCAAGGTCTCCGTCCGGACGCCCCCCAGCCCGAAGAACGGGCTGCTGAGGCCAGCAGACAGGATCCCGCACACGCCGACCGTTTTCTTCGCCTGCGGCTCCGTCAGCTGGGACTGGGATGCGGCGCACACCCGCCGCTGACGATCCGAAGCCACGACCGTAAGCAGCGAGGCGGAGAAGAAAGTCAGGGAGGCATGGAGCGCGGTGAATGTGCCGCAGGCCCTCTCGTCGAAGGCCTCGTGCAGGCAGAGCTCGGCGATCTTCTCGGGACAGCAAACGAGGTTGGCTGCCAGGCTGGTCATACTCAGAGATAATATCAGCGTGCGGGTGGTGCTGGGCTTGTAGCGTTGGTAGTACACCACTACGGCCACCGAATTGCCTATCAGCCCCACCACCATCATGACGACGATGTAGACGAGAGTAGGCAGGAGGTAGCACGTGTGTGGTTTACCCTGGCAGGCGTCCAGCTCGGAACGGTCCCTAGTCATGTCCATGCAGTCCGTCTAGCGGCAGCCTACTGATACAGAAATATCCGCCCTTGCATCTTTTAATCTGGACGGCCTGAAACCTTTAGCAGCAAGGGGGACCACTCGGCGAAGGCCTGGGAAACTGCAGCCGTCTTTTCCTGGTTTCACTCCACCCTTCGGCGGTGCACTTGAACGGAGGTTCTGTGCACAAGCTAAGCGAGAGAAGGAAACATTTCGTGCTTCCCGTTACGACCTGGCCGTCTTTAGAGCTGAAAAGCAGACGAGAACAAAAGGCATCTCCAGCCGTCTGCTGAAGGGAGGAATTACACAAGCAGTGTATCAGTGTTCGCCGGTCCGAAGATTTGTAAAGAGTTTTCAAGTCAAGATAGACATCAGCACTCATCGAAATTCAGCTTCCACCACGTACCATGTCAATACTTCAAAAAGGGATAGTGCTACAAGTGTGTGCGTGCGTGTGTGCGTGCGTGCGTGCGCACCTATGAGTATATATGCATTTATGCATGCGTGCATCTGTGTGTATATGTGTGTGTTTTCTCTTTGAGTAACTGATGTACATTTTCGTCCAGTGATACCCAACAGTCTGCTGCATACAATGAACCTACGAACTTCAGACTGCACAGCCTTGGAGACAATGTGCTGCCGTCCAAATAAATCTTTGTTGTCGCATAGTCAAGGAACGAAGCGACAGGCGTACAGTTTTACACTTTGGATATCATAACGTCTAGACATGCACGTGACTGCGAAATTAGTCTTCTTCCGGTTTTTAAACCCTGTAGCCACCCAGAGATTCTCTAAGCGTCTAACCGTCACGTATAGGTGGACATCAGAATAAATTCATGATGACTATCGTCCGCGCTAAGTAGTCAGCTTCCCCTGTCTTGTCAGACTTTACACCACTGAGGATTTTGTTCCGCAAAGGTTTTCTCGTGCGGGATCTATAGTGCAACTTCTGTGGGGCATGTCTCATGGAAGTAACGCGCGTGAGTCGACAGGGATTTTCGCCATCTAATCAGTTCCAACGGCTTTTTTCTTAATTCTTACATTTTGGAAGAATGTCTAAGGGAAATGATTACATGTTCCCACCTTAACTAAAGTAGTAGTTATTTCCCTTGAATAACTGTTTCCTTACTATATCTTTGTTCAGGAGCACAGTCAAAAGAGCAGCCTGGCAAAAGCTGGGCACATAAACTCTCTTTGAACAGCGTAAACAACACAAATAACAACGAAACAGCAGCAACAACAATAATAATAGCTCATCACTGACCCCTGAGCCCCAACCCACCCCACCCCATCCCCTCGCATGTGCTGGACTGCGTTATCACCAGTGTCCCTTCGTTAAATGAACATGCTCAAACATTTCACAGAGTAAGCGATGCTTATGGACCATCTTACGCAACGCGAAGAACACCAACGCTCGTGCAACCCCAGTCCAGCAGCACAGACTGCAGGAAAAGTTTTCCTCAGCCACGATGCCGACTGCCTCAGTGGTCTAGTGGTTAAGGCGTCCGCGTCCGAGGCAAGAGGTCGGTGGTTCGCATCCCGCCGAGTCATACCTAAGACTTAAAAATTGCCAATCTAGTAGCTGCCCTGCCAGACGCCTGGCACTACAGGGAACAGTACTAGGACTGGTTGGCCCGGTGTCAGTATAACGTGACTGCGTGGGACTGAGGCCCGTGTTGCGCCAGCAGTCCCACGTGTGGCAGCACCTAAACTTTGTCTGAGCAACACCGTCCTCAACCACAATGCCGCCCACTACAACCGTAAATTCAGGGAAACATTCAGCAGGGTAATGCGATACCCTGTTGGCCACCCTGAGTCACTGCGACATGATTAAAGTGTTCGCGAAGAGTAGTCCTACATAAACTATACGTAAGGTGTAAGTTTTTCAAAATTGTGTGAGCGCATAGAGCTTGAGATAAAGCCAGTGTTACTCGAGTTTAATCGTGTTTTATGGGAACGGAATAAAATTTTGCTGGCTGTAGTAACATGAGTTCAGAAAGCACATGCAGATCGCACAACAGTCTGAAAATCGTCTTCGTTGCTTCTTCCTGCATGTTTGTCTTCATGGGGCTCCCGTCTTGGCACTGAAGTGTTTTTCCCGTTTTGAAAGATAAAGCGGCATGTTGTTGTTGCGCATCCGGTTGTTTGACTTGGTCACCATGCACAACTGCCACAACAGCAGGTCTTCATTTTCAACATTCAAGGTCTTTGTCGTTATCGCCGAGAGCCTGCCGCTGTGTGGTGACAATCTCATTGTTTATTGATCTGTTGTCACGAACCAGTGGGTCCAGACAGCAGCGAAGTGCACCCCCTGTAAAAGTTAGCAAGGCATTAAGGTAGAGTTTCACGTGCCGTCAGTGGACTAGTCAGAAAGATGAGTCTTTCGTGTCGTGGCAGTGAATACTTCTCTACAGTTCCGAGAATCGTCGATGACGTAGGTCGTGAATGGAATGGGAGGAACTGTTTGTAGTGAGAATGCAGGGGGCGAGCCGAGATATGGGGCGCCAAGAGGGGAATAGTTAAAGAATTAATTCTTTAAACTATAGAATCAATTCTTTACTGATAGAATTCATTCTTTACTATAGAATCAATTCTTTAATTATAGAATTCATTTTTATAATTATAAAATTGATTCTAAACCATTGTTAGTCATTCTAAACCAACTAAACCATTAACTCCAACAAAGATACTGGCAGCGCTCACACATAGCCGTATGCAGACGCCTGTGCCCAAGGGAGCTTACCGTACCTAAACACGTAGCAAAGAGAGGGCCGAAAGAAAGGAACTTGGCAGATCCTCAAAAAAGATCTGCCATCCCTTTCTTTACAACGGCGCTATTCTTCACATAGCTGACCCTCGGTGCACAACGTGTGCATACAGAGAATCCATGTTAATGTAGTCAGCCCGCTCACTAAGCGTGTGTTGACAACTAGGATTCAACGACAAACACAACATAGGACAAATACATGAAATCCTCAAGGTGCAAATTGTAATCAATAAAGAACAAATGAGGACAGAGCGCTTAAATTATCGAAAGATAACTCCAACAAAGATACTGGCAGCGCTCACACATAGCCGTATGCAGACGCCTGTGCCNAAGGGAGCTTACCGTACCTAAACACGTAGCAAAGAGAGGGGCGAAAGAAAGAAACTTGGCAGATCCTCAGAAACGGCGCTATTTGTTCTTTATCAACTAAACCATTGTTAATCTGTCAAGAAAGTTTATTCTATCTAAACTATCAGCAGAAAATGCTAAAAAAATAATTCTTTATATACAATTGAAGGCTGCAGCTTTATGGAGCGCCAAGAGGGGAATGGGTGTAATACTCATGGTTTATAAAGAATTGTGTTCTATAATTGCAGAATTCATCCTACAGCTAAAGAATTCGTTCTATACTTATAGTCTGTAAAGAAATGTTAGAGAATTCATTCTTTATATACAATTGAAGGGTGCAGCTAAAGAATGAATTCTATAATATGCCATGCCAATTCTTTAGGAAAACGAGGCCAGCGGCTTATTTCGGTTCCTGAGCAGCCGATAGACCGATATTGCGGATCAAAGTTTATTTAAAAAACAATATGTATATGTTTAGCAGTTAAATAGCAGCTTTATGATAATCCCTCAAACTGTCCCTTTGTATATATATCTTGTTATTGCTGTTACTCATTGGGTATAGATAGAGCTGTTTCACACCCGTGATCGTCTGCTAGCCGGCCAGCCCAGCAACAGCACAATCGGGTCCCAATCGCACCGTGTCACGGCCTTCACCCTGTGCAGCACGAGGTGCGTTCGCAGAGGACGGGAGCCAATTATAGAATCAATTCTTTAATTATAGAATGCATTCTATAAGTATAGAATGAATTCTTTAGCTGTAGAATGAATTCTATAATTATAGAATACAATTCTTTATAAACCATGAGCATTGTACCCATTCTCCTCTAAAGCTAAAGCTGCACCTTAAAGCTGCACCTTTCAATTGTATACAAAGAATTAATTCTTTAGAATTTTCTGCTCATAGTATAGATAGAATAAACTGTCTTTGTAGAATTACATGGTTTAGTTAAACAATTCATTGTATAATAATAGAAAGCATTCTATAGTTAAAGAATTTATTCTATAATTACCGAATTCATTCTATAATTATAAAAGGAATTTTATAAATGAAGAAGTTATTCTATAGTTATAGAATTTATTGTATAATTATAGAGTGAATTCTATACTTCAAGGCTAATTCAAATTCATTCTATAATTATAGAATTAATTCTATAAGTAGAGAATTGATTCTATAGTAAACGAATTCTTTAACTATAGAATGAATTCTATAATTATAGAATTAGTTCTATAACTGTAGAATCAATTCCTTTACTATAGAATGCATTCTAAAATTATAGAATTGATTCTATAGTTATATAATGCAATTCTTTATAAACCGTGAGCGTTATACCCATTCCCCTCTTGGTGCACAATAGTCAGCCTTAATTGCGCCCATCAGTCGGATCCCTTTTGCAGAGACGAAAGGTAGGATGAAGTTGCTGAGAACCGAACTACTCCTTTCTTTTCTCCAACAGGTAGATGACGCAGTAATACTATAACTAATCCTTGTGTAGGGATTATTTTGTGTCTTCTTAGGCCGCCCAGTGACGTGCCGAGCCCGCGCATCCGTGCAACAGCTGACGGACGCGTTATTGAGGTGTAGGAGACGATGGTAGTCCGTGCAGGACCGGTAACTTTACCTCAGTCAAGCAACTTGTGTCATACCACCACAGGGAACTTTACGTCATTGAAACAACTTGTGTCATACCACCACAGGGAACTTTACGTCATTGAAACAACTTGTGGCATACCACCACAGGGAACTTTACGTCATTGAAACAACTTGTGGCATACCACCACAGGGAACTTTACGTCATTGAAACAACTTGTGGCATACCACTACATGGAACTTTACGTCATTGAAACAACTTGTGGCATACCGACGAGACGAAGTAGACTAGCGAGGTAAGAGCAGACCAAGTTACAAACGAGAGCCAGCGACCGCATAGGGCAGCTTGGTTTAAGAAACTGTGTGAGAACTACGAGATTTCATAAAATGTTTATCAACTGAATATATGATTTATTGTTTTCAGCCTAGTGTAGACTGGCTTACGTCATGTTTTATGAATGTCTATGAACTAAGTTGATGGTAACTGAGTATAAGTTTAGTGTTTTTCATCCTAAAGTTCTGGTTGCATTTGAGACTTTCCTTAAGTGTGTATGCGTTGTAGATTAAGCGATTGTCCCAACTGGATAGTGAATAGGTTGGGAAAGGATTTTCAGTTAGCTTGTGTTGTCATTATGTTTATGAGTCGAGTCGTGAGAAAGAACACGTACGCCTGGTGAGTGAGTGGGGCTGTGTGGGGGTGGGACATTTTATTTTTGCTTTAAAAAATTGTGCCTCTAAATAACCAATATTTTACGAAGCACAACTTTTTGTTTGTCAAAGCTAGTACTCACACGTGTGTGTGGGTGTGGACGTGCTTGAGGCAGCGTGCGTGCGTGTATCCATATGCTTTGACAATGTGATGGGTGGCAGCCATCACGGAGACGGTTTTGGCCACCACGCTCACAGCCACAGCGTCGCCGGGGGGGGGGGGGGTGCCCAGGTCGAGTGGTGCCCAGCGAACTGTGGCTGTGAGGCACTGTGTCCTTTTACCGCGTGCTGTGCTAGGCTCACTCTCTTTAAACGTTTCTATATCCTTCTAGGAATGTTGCAGATACTAACAACTAACATATTCGGATTCTACTCGATTTACTCTTTCAGTAGATAGTAAACTCAACGAACATCTTAATAGATTAGGTTAGTTTGTAGGCATATTTCTTATCTTTTTCTATTCACATTAGCTAGTTTAACTGCCTTTTAGCGTAATTATCTTTATTTCCTTCTCACTCTACTTAACTTTCCTTAACACTAACAGGAAGAGCAAAGCGCACTCTAGTCACTGTATATTTTCATGTCCTTGTAGGTATATTCTTTCACTTTTTATTCTAAATGTTGTATGTGTAAGAAACACAAAATTTCGCCTTTGCCGCGTGTACGCCGGCTTGCTGCTGCTAGACCCGACAGTGTCACCGTTGTGGCTCGCGTCCACCCTGTAAAAGAGGGTGCGGGCCGGACAAACAAAAGTCCCGAAGTAGGGTGAAGCAGGAGGAGGACGGGAGAGAACATGTAGTGTGGTAGTGAAGTGCCAGTAAGCCGTGGGGTGGCGGAGCATGTAGGGCGGCAGCAGCAGTGGCGGCCCTAAATAAAGTACGCAGAGGGCGTGGAAGGAAACCCTGCCTTTGTTTTGAAGGAGAGAGAGAGAGAGAGGAAAGTTGCGAAGCGAACCCGCTTCATCACAACAAAAATTGTCCACAGAGTAAAATCGAAACAGCTATAAAGCTGGTGCAGTCTGGCATTGCTCATATAAGCAATGCATAATGGAGCGGGTATTCTATGAACAATGAGGGTACCATATGAGTGACAAACAACGGACGCTACATGTCCGATGCTTTCATATGTTAATACTGTGAAATAACTAATAAATAACAGCGACTTTCAACCATTCACCTGCTAAAAGTTAATGTGGGGGATGTCCTTCAACTAAAAAGTGGGGTGTTTTTTTCACAAAGACGTATAGGTTTGTTTATTGACAGCAATCCCGGAACCCCCTTAACGGTATTATCGATTTCGCTAATCAAAGTTCGCACCAAACGAAAAGGCTTTAGCAAACAACTTTCCACTTTACAAGGCTCGTGCAGCATAAGGGATGGACAGAAGGCAACGGGGAATACGTCATGTAACAGCAAGCTGCTACTGGCGTTTGGATCGAATACATCTCCTATGGACAGACCACTGGACCCCTCGCCAGGCGAGATGCGACATCGTGGCAGAGGCAAGACGAAACGAGACGCGAGGGTCGGCCGTGAAGACGAGTGCACTGCGCGGGCTGCTGGAGACTGGAAGAGAGGAGGGGGGGTAGAAGCGTGTGGTCTTAAGTAGTCCTTTCACCTTCCAGCCCGACTTCCCCCCCCCCCCAGACACCTCTGGTCAGTCCTCATATTTCGCGTCGCATTAACTGCCGGTGACACTTCGGCAGCTGGCCTGCTTCCTCTGACAAGAAGGCAAGGAAGGGACGATGTAACTGAGGAATGGCCATTTCATTCACATCGAGACACGGGACTGGCTGCTCTGCTGGCGGGTAAGTTGTCTTTGACACCGCCGAATGCATGGACCAGCTGCACATTTGCGCTGGAACGTGATTATAAACGTGTGCTTGCGAACGCGCTCGCCAACGAGCGCTTGATGATTCTGTAGTCAGCGGCTATTTCAATATTTTATGGCATGCGCGTGGGCTTGTTCTTTATGTAATTTTTCTTTCTCGATGTCCAGCAACGAACAGCAGCAAAAAAGTTCATAAAACTTCGTAAGTTTCTTCAGCTGAATGCGTTCACTGGATTTGTTGAATCACTTTGTATGGATTCTGCACGATGCTACGATTACCATCATCGTCGTCGTTATCGTAATCATCATCGTCGTCTTCGTATTCGCTTTCGTCCTCCTACTCAGAGTGCACGATTCCATTTTATCAGATATTTACAGACAAAAAGACAGTGAACTAGCACTTTTTTCTTTCAGCACCAAATATACACAATTACATTTTAGCATCTTCCGAAGTTAAATCGTTTGTGCTGTGGAGAGAAAACCGTTGATAAGAGGGGTTCTGTCCGTTTGTCCGTCCGTCCGTCAAATCGTTATTTTTCTGCATATATTTTCACATAAATTTCTGCTTCTTTTACGTAATCATTCATTAATTCTTGCATTCGTTCCTTCTTTTCGTTTGCTCTTCTTTTATAAGCAGACATACAGCACAGACATGTACACAGACAAGCGCACACGCTCTCTCCCCTCCCTCTCTCTCTCTCTCTCTCTCCTGTCTGCTGTCCTTCCTCTCTCTCTCTCTCCTCTCTCTCTCCTGTCTGCTGTCCTTCCTCTCTCTCTCTCTCTCTCCTCTCTCTCATGGCCTGGACTATCAAGAGGTGCCCTCAGGAGAGCCAGACACAATTACCCACGTCCTTGGGTTCATAAATCAAAGGAATCAGTGACAGTAAAACCGCCAGCTCTAACCATAGAGGTTTTTCCCTCTCTGACCACCGCATCCACAATCAGGTAATATCCTCTGTACCCAGTTTAAGCCAGAAGTCGTTTAAACACATTTCGTTTGATTTATAAATGGCGTCAGTGCAGTGCTATATAACCCGTCATGCAAATGGAAGGAGAACGTTACTGGGTGAACATGTTCCAGGCGTCCTGCTTAGTTTTCATACAGTAGTGTGAATATCGGGACAGCGGGTTATGCCCCCTGCGGGTGTCATGCCACTTTGTTACCCTGTATGTGCTACTGCTTTGTAGCAAAAACAAATCAAGTGACTGCGTCTTAGAGCAAAACATGGTAAGAACTGAGCCAAGCTAAATACTGACACAAAGTCGATGTTTCAGGACATTACCCCTTCATCTGTCACGGCACTCAAGCATGCAACGAGCGGCTGTGACTTTGCTGGCGAAGAGCACAGGGGTGTAGCAGTATATTCGTGGGTCTCTTCGTCTGCCTTTGTGCTCGCCTGTCCGTTCGTCTTTTGTTGACCTACCGACCGAGCCGGAGACTGACAGACTCAAATCGATTTTCGGCAGTTAGGTGCGATATTCGAGCGGTTCTCTGTGCATAAACGCACATGTTCGCAGTGTTCATGCAGAGGCGTGCCCACCAGTAACAAGAATGTTCATGTCTGTAAAACTCTCATGAAATTATAGCGATGGGCTAGAATATCCCTCTTTTTTAAGCTAGAAAGTGTCAATTTACCAACATAGGGATAAAGCAGAAATTCACTGGGCAACCGGGGGTCACTTCCCGGCAAAGGATGTTTGCATACTACGGCAACTTGTGCACAAGTGGTTTTTTCCCCCAGTATAGCCCTCAGGGAAAACATCAACCATAAATTACTTCAGCTTCGTGAGAGCAGGCTGAGAAAGAGAGGGAGTCTATATCTCTGTGGGTAGAGCGGTGGACGAGTATGTGGAAGGTTGCTCGTTCGAATCCAGGAGTGGCTAAAGGTTTGTTTCCTGCATGGAGTTAAACTCTGTTTAGACTCCGTTTGCCCATACCCCGAACTTTAAACTGCCTCTGCACACTGGCCATTTTACTTCAGCTATCAGTCTTGCGGTTCTTCAGTGCACAGCTTAGTAATAGGACCCCATCCCCCACACAGCAAAATCCCCGCGAGGTTGAAGCACTGTCCTATATTTGAATCCCTACCTAAAAAGCAGACTAATTCATTGCAATCGTCAGTTGGTATTTTTCTTCGTGAGTAGATTAACCAAAGGACGATTTTAAAAGTCATTCGTTTCTAAGCGTTGGGTATTAAGACTTTTTCTTCATTCAGTACCCCATTACGACTTTGTTCGTCGTCAGCCAGACAATTTGCACAGAAAGGCTCTACAGTGAACGTCACAGTCTTATCTGTGAAAACTTCTCTTCTTGCAATACACGGATGGCGTACTAAACACGCAGGTCTTCTTTACATTTGCAGACTTCGTTCGCAAATGGATTTCAGGTTTTCGTCCACTCAGTCGGTAGTGCAGGTTCTTTTTGTATACATCCCATTCGTCTAGTCTATTTCACCAGACGGATTGAGTTAATCACGGACTAATAATGGTCCATAGTGTGTCAGGAATATTCCAGCTTCAAAAGATTAAATGTTCCAAATACATTCTTGTTTCTCTACGACCAGGTCCCGTCTTCGTCCTTTTCAGACGTCAACGCATGTTCAGGAAGACGTTGATTTCTTTATTTTATTTAGCTTTAAATAAAAGAAATCTTCATTAGGTTTTATGCTGGCGAATACATTTACTTTCAAACACCATGTATTGTGCGCTGAGCAAATAGTGTACGGGGAGTGAGCCAAAGATGAGGAAAAGAACCTGGCAGAATATTAATATTAATTTCCCACATAAAAAAGCTGGTCTTAAGAACTGGCCAGTAACTGGCAGACCAAACACAGGCAAAACTTGAAAGACAACGCCCTTGCAGAAAGACCCTTGTATTACTGCGAAGTTCATTACCTGTCGTGCCCATGTTCATTACCCATTTATCCACAAGTAAATCAAGTTTTTTTCTACGTTGCTTTGAAACTAATATGAAGATAAACTGTTTGCACAGCATGACGGTCATATGTCTGACAGTTTTAGGTGGTTTTTATCAGAAAAAAACGAAATGTGTTTTTCTGATTTAATTATAAGTTTTAACCCGAAAAGAAAGCCAGAATAACAATGCATATAGGTCGGTCATTTTAATATACATACGAAGAAAACATTTGTTACATGAAAACGGACCTGGTTGTGAGACAGTAATTGCAAAGAAAGTGCAAGTAATTTCAGATCAAAGTTAGGTCTTTTTGATATCAATGTTAATCATGTTGCACAGCAGACAACAATTGATCGCACTGTACCACACCGCGGTGACAGTCATTTTAGACCATCCTTCTATCTTGGCAAACCTTTTGCCATTTACCCAGATCGTGCGATTCCAGCCTTTGGTTTTCAAACGGACCCGAGGCAGAAAAAGTAAAATCACCCTTTAAGAGGACTTATACATCCGCCTATATCCAGCTAGTTGTGTCTGACGTCCTAGATGGAGCTCATCCGCAGGCTGAGAGATTTTCGCTCGCACATTTGATCTCTAACCGATTCTAAACGTCGCCAGTTAGTATAGAACTTATTATTGTCGCAATTCAGTAAACATTTGGCGTTTAATGATAGAATGTCCTCCCTGGCATGTATGCCGGTGATTTCCATCGGGTTCCAGTCGTGTACGTTGTGCCCAGACTTGTTCTCTGGACAGATCGGCGGTCGATTGTATCTGCCTTTCTGGTCCTCAGAGCAGTCGTGATTAAAGGCTCGTTCTCCATTTGTATTTGCTACGTTCACCGTTACGTAAGGAAGGACAAGAGGAAAGCCCATGCAGCTCAACCAAGGATATTTTCATGTTCAGAAGTGAGACATAAGCCATCTCTTAAAACCATCCGGAACCAACACCCTTTTGATTCACGGCCACAGTTATATTTCGTTTGGTCTAGGGGACAGTGATTGTCTAAATGATAAATTTCTTCGCTTCGCTTTCATCTCTTATCGGAATTCTTTGTCTGCCCTTTGAACATTGTATCAGGCTTTTTAAGCTGGAAATTTCAGAGAGAAGGCAAAGTGATTTTTTTTAAATCGAAGGATCAATTTTACAGAAATGGTCAGCGTTAAACAGACAAGAAACCATTTCCAAAAACTTTCAAACTGATAGAGCTATAACAAATTTTCGATGTCTTTTTTTTTCAGGATCAACATGACTAAAACGTTAATGAATATTTGCTTGGGATCTTTTCTAAAAATAACCCTTTTGCATCTTGGCGTTGTTCGACCGGAGACTACACATGCTGCTAGTTTGTCAGCCTCGACTTATTCATTGACATTATCAACGGATCAGCCTCAAGCGTCAGACACCTTGACACCTGCACCAGAAACAAACCTGTACGTGATGGGGCTGTTTGGAAAGACAGGATTGTATCCCGCGGGGGCAGCTTTCGAAATAGCTGCAGACATGGCGCGGATGGACATCAATAACCGTTCTGACGTACTCCCGGGGTATTCCCTGGTACTCGAGGCAGCTGACAGTAAGGTACGTCATGGACAGACGCATTACACACATCAGAAGTAACTATTGTAGTGTTGTGGTAGATGATATCAGTGATTTACTAAGACTTCCTTGACAGCCTAATAATCTTATTCTAATTATCTTATTATAATATTATTATAGCTATCATAACTATTATCTCTCCGTAGATATACGTTTTTTCTTTAATCTTATGATAATCTTTATCTAAGGTTTTTACAATCCACAGCTCAATGTTTGAAGGAGATAACTGCGTAAATGATTGGATATATTAATTTTAATAATTTAACACAAAAGCAACGAGTTTTAAACATTTAAAATTGTGATTTGGTAAATTATAAGTTTTAGAAATTCATAAAGATTTTCTCTTTTTATGTCTGCTACTTTTGAATTTACTTTGCGACCATAGGCCCTGAAAACGGAATTTCGAACTATCACAAAATCTTTTCTCTCGAAAATTGACTTGGTCAATGAAGCTGTTTTACTACTGTGGGCAAAATGAAGTTGATCGATGCATACCAGCAAAAGAGGAAGGTAGCTGGCCCCTAGATGATGTAAAATAGCAGAGGGAAAACAAGGTGGTCCGGCGGCCCCAGCCCTTTTGAAATCTTCCCAGGGCATTAAAAATCATAAAATCACTAGTCTGTCGTAGTACCGATTTTTTTGCCGACTCCTACAAATACATAAAAAGAGAAAACAGCCTGGGCTGGTGCACACTTCAGTTGGCCATTGAATGTCAAAAGCTTTTGTCCTTTCGGGCCGATAAGGGTTTTTGGAATTTCCCTATCCCTGTAAGAGGAGATTTATGCATGTTCCGGGTTTGAATTTTTCTCACGCCTTTAACAGAACAACTCATATGCCAAATGCAAACATTAAGATCAAGCAAAACACTTTGGCAACAGGAAATCCCTTTACTGCACAATGATGTTCGCATTAACTCAAACATACCTTGGCATTTACATTTGTTACCAATTGAAATTGTGTCTTCACGTCAGCCAGTGTCATTACCTGCGTTACAAGTATTGTCGTTACTTTAAAAAGTATCTTGTCAGTACTGGCGTTATTTATTTAACGCGTGTCCAGCCAATATCTTGCCAGTATGCTTGGTTAAAAAATAATCCAATGCTAGTGTCACTAATTTTAAACTTGCTATTCCAGCATGTTTAATTTTTTTTTAATCTTGCCAGTGCCAGTCAGCAGAGGGCGTACACCAGCTGTACAAGCGGCTGTACAACAAAAACATCACTATCATGATGGTGCTTGGCGCCACCTGTTCCCACGTCACCGAGATCACAGCACAGGTGTCGTACAAGTGGAACTTAGTACAGGTGAGAACAAGAACCCATGACATGAGGAGACGACCCCTTCCTAGCTGTGTCTGTCTCTTTTGCTGATCTCCTTCTGGTTTCCGATCCTTCGTGCATTCGTTTTCTCTCACTTACCGTGTGAATGGTTTGTGGTGTTGAATGTCTGTTTTTGTGCATCGGACAAAGGATCCGGTAAGATGAAAGCGTACTGCTCCTCCCTTGAAATGGGCCAATGGCCTTATCAATCAATCAATCAATCAATCAATCAATCAATCAATCAATTGGCCAACCAGTAATCAATCAATCAATCAATTAGTCAGTCAGTCAATCAATCAATCAATTAATCAATGTGCGTATGGTTTTGTGTGTATTCATGCGCGTGCGCTCGCGTGAGTGATCTATCGCTATGTGTCTGTGTCTCCGTCTCGTTACCTTTTTCTATCAGGCAATAAACGAATGTCATTATAAATGGAATTCAGTCAACTTCCGTTAGTGTTTTAAAACTGAACTTATGTGCCACGTCATCTTGGAAACTGCCATATTATATCTTTTTGCAATTAAGGTCCAACCATTGCCAATTTAAGGGTGTTTATAGATTTCATACAGAGGAGGGGCTACCTCCATGCTTTGTTTTACATTTTGCCTCTCTCTAGTTGTGTAACCTTACCACAACCGTAGACTTAGGGCCTACATTTAAGAAACCCGAAATTGACTGTGCAACCAAGTACGCAATCTGTTACAAAGAAAATCGTAACAAGTTATACTTGCTAAAATGGAAATTGAGAACTGAAGCATGAGTTTCGAGAAATGGCTTCCGGAGCAACGGAAAATGTTTTAAAGGAAGCGATCGCAGTTTATTTCTCAGTTGCCTCCTGTGACTTGGCCATGATTATTGTATTGTATGCCTACAAATGTAAATGCAAATTATGTACCTACGCATTGTGCGCGTATTGAAATCGACACTCACGAGGTCTCATACATCGATGTGTGCGTCTGTGTAGATACAGCATCTCATATAATTAGGTGCCCAACTCGCCTGGTGTGTGATGATTTCAGATAACCTACTCCGCCTTGTCGCCCACTCTGTCGAACAAGGATGAGTTCCCGTGGTTCTTTAGAGTGGTTGCCCCTGAGAACGTCCAGTCCTATGTGACTGTTCAGCTGCTCAGACACTTCAAGTGGGTTAATGTCTCCGTAGTTCAGCAAAACTTCCAGATTTTCACAACGGTAAGCTCATTACTTGTACAAACGGAAGCCAAAACCTAGTCAGCTCAACCCGCTCATATATTTTGGTATATGCCTTCTCGAACATTTCTCCTCTAGGAGGGACTGTCGTGGGAGATAATGAACTTACCTTGCTTAGACTGTTTTGCGAAATGTCACTTTAGGAATAATTGAAACAGCTATTTCTAAAAGACGGGACGTGGTTACACAAATGGACGATATCAATCGAGGCATAATTCAGACAGGTAAACTAGTTTTAACATTAGTTGTGCTATCGTTTTTCTGTGGTCTGTGTTACTGTACCTTCTACTACTGCAACTGCTAGTGCTGCTATAGATTTGAACTAGCTGGTATCGACGAGGACGGCGTCGATAAAGATGCCTGTAACCGACTAAACCACCTTCTTGTGTGTCGTCAGAGTGTGGAGCTCATGAAGATGGAGCTGGAGAAAAACAACATAAGCCTGGACAACATTCAGCCCTTCGACAGCGACCCCGCACCTGCAATAAGGAAATTGCATGTGAGTTTCGGGTTGCCTTGCATGAGTTCGCGTCTCATAACATACAGTCATCTACGTACAGCGATCGTAAGACCCATTCGCTCTGTGTTTTTTACTCCTCAACAGGAGAAACGAATGCTCACGCCCGCGCGCGCGTACACGTACACAGAAGTACAGAGGCACGCATACATACATGCATATATATCAATATATACACGTGAATATGCATGTATAATATTTCAACAGCTTTCTTTTTTTTTTGTAGAATAACAGTCATGGTATGTATAGGATTGTAGTGCATGATGTACAGTTGTTGTACAACAGTTGTTTTTGGTTTCATTACAGAGCAAGGACGTGCGCATTATTTTTCTGGCGTGTTATGAGAAGCAGGCCAGACAGGCATGTTGTGAGGTAGGATTGATTCATTGATTCTATAAAAATTCAAGAACTCTTTCATACTTTTCCAAAATTAAACATATTTCTGCAACATCGTAAACTTTCTTTTTTTCAAAATTTCTGTTCTCCCATTAAGAATCTTGGTTGTTAGTGGATGTGGGTTTGCTTAACGGAGAACGGGGTAAGGGTAGGGGAGTATGAAGTTCAAAGGTTATCTCCCCTCCCTATGCTAGGGATTTGCCATCACCGGAACTGCGTGTCCCAGCCCGACACAAGCACGTGCGTGACAGGAAAGCGTGTTGATAGCCAAAGACACGACGTTCGGGCAGTAAAAGCGCTCATGTTTGCCGTGCAATCGTCCGTGCTACTTTTGATAGGCTACTCCCCGCCCCAACACCCCCTTTTGTTTTGGAGCGGTCAAGGTCACGGTGTTTCCACACGGATTTCGTCACTTCCTGGTGTTGCTGTGTGACTGATCAATTCTTCGTCTCGGTGTGTGAGGTGGACGATGCCAAGGGTCATTTGTGTCACCAGTACTGACACCCATGCGTACAACGTAAACCCAGTTCTGTTTGTTTCAGTACTTGTTTTTATAGTGACCTATGTTGGTAAGGCCTCATGGCCTTTTAAATCTTCCTGATTGCGTATCTATTAAAGTACTTTATATTTATTGCAGGGGATATTGTATTTATTTTAATAAGATTACTAATGACACGGAGAGCCCAATATGAAGCAGTAAACGTTGTCTGTCTGTCTGTCTGTCTGTCTGTCTGTCTGTCTGTCTGTCTGTCTGTCTGTCTGTCTGTCTGTCTGTCTGTCTCTTGTGCCTGGGGTCACGATTTCGCGGTTTCCAACATCCTTCTCTGTACCTGCCTGACTTGTATCGACAGGCGTATCGACTCAATTACTATGGGCCAAATATCGCGTGGATTTTACCTGGCTTCTTCGACAGGTACTGGTACCTGCCCGTGGATGACGTTAACTGCGCCGTGGACCAGATTCTCGAGGTGCGACTGTCCCCCTTTTCTTTCCCCCAAAAAGAAACTTATTTTATACCTTGTCGAAAATGCCTCAAACGACTGCTTCTTTATTTCCTCTTCTGTGACAATATTTTTTTCGTGAGATCCCATTCTGACTTTTCATAACTGTATGTGTGCATGTTATGCGCTCGGACTTTTTTGTTGTATTTTGTTTGTTTTGCATGTTCGGTGAGACCTTTCATTTCACTGTATGAGAATAAACAATTCATGAAATCAACGTTAAATCAAGATTCTGGGAGGGCGCTGGAAGCTGGTACATGTAAGATGGTGGTTGGTAGGTGGAAAAAACGCTTTATTTTGAAAGTCTTGGCAGTGCGAATTGGGAAAAAATTCAAGTGCTTTCACAGTTTGCCCTCACCATTACAGACAAACGCTGTAAACTTTTTTCAAAGAGTGGTATTAAGACTGAGCGTCTTGAAGAGCAGATCTCGGAACGTTTTCTGAACGTCTTGGTATTACAATATCTTCTCACTGGTTGTTCTCGCGTCTTCCTCGCCTAGGTCATCGACGGCTACTTCACCGTGACCAGCGTCAACGTGGACATCAACGAAGCCCTCAACGACACCATCAGCGGCTGGCCAACCTCGGAATTCCAGTGTCGCTTCTGCGCCCACTTCGGCAACCAGAGCTACTCGACCGACACCATTGACTGCTACTGCGACCGCCACGCCAACAGCACGACTTTGGCCGGCTTCAACCGCGCGCCTTTGGCCTACGACGCCATGTGGGCTGTGGCCTTGGCCCTCAACACCACCCTAACCGAGCTGAACGCTGAAGGTAGGTCTACCTGGCGCACTGACTCGCAGACAACAACCAGCGGGAGGGAGAGAGGGAGGGAGACAGGATATAACAGAGAAAGAGGCTGAAAATGCAACCCCGCGCGTAGGGATGCGGATGGGTAGATGCTTAGCTTATTATGTATTCATGCGCGGTTTAAATTGCTCGGATGAATATCATGAAAGCAGTAATAAGGAACTAATTCAACCTTATGCAGAGTTACTTTCATTTCGATGAAGAATTCACCCGTTAAAAAAACGGATTTGATTTACTGGTTTTAACAATTTGTTTTTTCATGAAAAATCTCCTGTATTCAAACTGACCGCCCGGGCGTGTCGTTGTTCCTGCGATTCGAGACCAAGGCCCCAGTGCTTGTGAACAATGGCCGAAGACAAAAACGATGAAAAAGCTTATGCTTCGAGCAGCGCGAAAAGCAGATAAAGTATAAGAACTGGATTCAGTAGTTATGGGTGTGATTATGCGTTGACCAATGCAGATAATGTCAGTTTGCTTTCCTTTCCGAACGAGCCGAAAGAATGGAGTGTTTGGATCAATTTTGTAACTACGTGTCGCGCGGACTTCATCTCTCCGACAGTGAACACCCGAATATGGAAAAAAAATTTCATCCCAGATTGTCACCCGGTGAGGTATACATGGGAGGCACTCTTTGGGGTTATCATCCCTGAAGAAGATTCGCCCTCTCTTGTAACTCCTGCCATTTGGGAACGGTAAAAACCGTATTAAATCTGAGAATACCGCCAAAGATTATTTCAGATGGAGTTCCTTTCTTTCCTTCAATGGTCAGTACATCAGCATTCTTTCCGTTAAAGTAACTTAGTGTGTAGTCTGCGATGTACACCTACTGGACGGATTGGCAGCATCTGGCGTATTTGTCACTATCTCCCATTTCCTTTTATATGCAATTCCTTTTGAAACGTGAAAGTTCTGGCTTTATGGAGGAGCAGCAACTTCAGTTTCCTGACCGAGATCAAGCCCAACAAAGCCTATAGTCGTCTCCATCCTGCTGTGTGGCTGTGAGAGCTGGACTTTGACAGCTGAGTCAGAAAAATAGATTGCAGCTTTTGAGACCAAATGCTTCCGCAAGCTCCTCAGAATCTCCTGCAGAACACAGAACATTTGTCTATGTCCGTAGCACAGTAGTTGGGTCCCATGCAGCTACTCTACTCGCCACCAAAGAACAGGGAATCTGGCATGATTCGAAGGAGAAGATGAAGATAAAAGAAAAGCTGGCTTGACAACGTCAAGGAATGCACAGCACTTGGTATCACAGCTCTGCTACCGGTAGCTGAGACAGACGAGGATATCGATGGCAGAAATGTTGACCACTAGTGTAAGCCATACTTGTTAGCGGACGCGTGTTGACCACTGATGTAAGCCGTACTTATTAGCGGACCCGTTGACAACTAGTGTAAGTACTTGTTATCCAGGATTGATGTCACGAGCAGTTCCAGGATGTGGCTGCGAGATTTGATCGCTTTGTGCGAACAGGTGCAAATGCCTATGTTTGATGATGCATTTCTCCCTACCGGAACGGCGGTGTTTGTTCTGGTGTTGGAAATTGATCTTTTTCACTTAATTTTACAAGGTAGCTCATAAATAATTTTGGTCTATATTGTCCTTTAAATTGACAACACACGAGCAACCTCGCCGCCACGCTAGGCGCTGGCTAGTTGAAACATGTTGGGTCAAGCGTGACTTTATGCTTGATGGAGGATGGCTTTCATACGCAATGGGAGCACAGCAAGGTGTGCGCGGACTGTCGTAGCGTTGTATGTCGTAGCGCACACGGCAACCAGACGCTGCAGACGGTCATGAGAACATCCGAATGTGAAGCTGGTACTGGCTGTCTTAACCTTTGGCGGGTGATCGCACTTCCTAGATGAATTTTTTTTAAAGCTTTGGTCTGTTCCCTCCAAGTGGGTGCATGAGTTAACGGGTGGAGTGCGTGCTGTTTGCGTCGTTTCTGATCCTGGCCTGGATTGCACAAGCTCTTCCGGTCATAAGAGTGATGGTAAAGGGGCATTCGCCTTGCGCATTTTGCGTGCAGCTTTACGTATAGACAGGGGCATGCAGGTCGACCCAGTTTGAAACTGGTATATAAAAGCTTCTGTGGACCGTGTTCCCATGACGAGAAAGAAGAACCAGAGACGTGTTCTGTAATTGCCTGTTATTGGGATCAGGTTACATTCGGGTACACAAGGGGTGTTCGATTGCTGAATCGATCTAATTTCATAATTTCTTCCTTCCACAGCAGAACTTTTGCTGTGTTCCTCTTTCCGCTACCATTGATCCAGTCATAGAAAATTTGCAAATCCAAATATTAGGTGCGTGCGTGCGTGCGTGCGTGCGTGCGTGCGTGCGTGCGTGCGTGCGTGCGTGCGTGCGTGCGTGCGTGCGTGCGTGCGTGCGTGCGTGCGTGCGTGCGTGCGTGCGTGCGTGCGTGCGTGCGTGCGTGCGTGCGTGCGTGCGTGCGTGCGTGCGTGCGTGCGTGCGTGTGAGAATGGGAGTTTGTGCGTGTGTCGAATACTTTACAAACAATTACCTTACCTCCAAGCAGCTTCTATATTTTTGAAAGTAAGATCGTTTGAAAAATTTATTTTACACAAACATAGCTCCGTCTTGTCTGTCCCCATTATGCCAGTGCTTAGAGTAACGATGATGATGATGATTGATGATTGATGATTGATGATTGATGATTGATGATGATGATGATGATGATGATGATGATGATCCTTGTTTTCTTTTGATCATCTTTTTCCAACCCGCCAATTCTTGGGTCCAGGGCGCCGCCTAGAAGATTTCACGTACGAGGACGCCAAGCTGGGACAGCGGATCTTCCACAACATGAAGAACACGACCTTCAAGGGGATCACGGGAAACATCTCATTCTCGAGTTCTGGGGACAGTCTCTCCACCATAATAGTCAGGCAGTTCCACCGCAGTTCTAATGGAAGAAGTAAGAAAAAAAGGGATTTTATTGTTTCAACCTCCTTCCCCGTGTTTCCCAAACCAGTCTACGAAATCCAACCATCTGTATGGTAGTCGTGCCAGTGGACGCATGCGTGTGTGAGACAGAGTGAAACAAAAATCTGTCATTACAGACTTTCATTACAGTTTTATTGAGGAAACACTGTAAAGCTTGTCCGTAGAAACCTGATGAAAACTAAATTTTTCGTAGGCGGTTGGATTATTTCTTACCTGCTGTTTTCATTTGATCTGGTCACTTCGTGTGAGTGCAGCTTGACATAAGTGGATCGTTCTGCGCCCAAAGAGCTCTTCTTGGGCGCAAAGGGGAACAAATTTATGTTGGTGGCGCTGAGGGAGAACGGTTAGATAGAGTGATTTTGTTTGTACATATGTCCGTACCCTATCCTGCTCTGCGTACTAGTACATAATTGGTGTGCTCATATGATCATGTTCAGTATTTCTATTTCATCTGAGCAAATTGTGTTATAATACTTTCTTCGACCTATCTGCGGTTACAATAACGAAATAAAAGTACTTTCGCACTTGCAGTGTGAAAAAATCAGCAATAATAACCAGTACCACCTGATTTATATCTCTGTAGAGTCTGTGTAGGTTACCGAAGGGACACAAGTTCTAAGGGGAATAAATTCTAATTTTAGTATATTCCGCCTCGTAGTGAATAATTGGAATGTGTTCGCATTCTGTCTTGTTGTTGTACGGACATGCCAACGGTTGTCCTCTTTTCTGTCCCTAAGCAACACCTAGAAAATTACTTCTTTTGGTTTCCAGACCACAAACACTAATTAGACTGTATTCCAGTCACGCACAGTTGGATTAAGTCGAATGGAGATAATGACAAACAGCCAATCAATTATCTCCAACAAATGTTTCATCCAGTTTCCGTCCCCCCCACCCTCACCCACAGTATCTCTTTGACGAGGGATGAAAATGAGCAGCTTTCATGCCAACGCTTTGCTTTGTCCTTGACCCTTGTTGCACGCAGACGGGACGTTTGTGAAGGTCGGGGTGTATGAGGGATGCTCGGAGGAGATCGTGTGGTCCAAAGACAACGCCGCCTGGAGGGAAGGTCAGGAACGTCGCGTGCTTGTCTTCTTTTGATCTTTTAAATTAGGTGGCTCCAGCCGAGTCTTTTTCTGCACGACCCTTATCTCACACGCAGGTGCCCATACATGCGCATGCTAAAACACACACAAACGCGCACTAGCACACACACACACCCTCACACACATACACATCAAGCACGCACGCACACAAACAGGAAGTCTTCTATCTCGTCGTCCCTTCTCTGACAGGCTGTGTTTTGTCGTTCAGAGATCCCGGTTGTTTCCCCATTAACTACCACTCGCTCTGTTTATCTTCACACAACCTTTTCAAGCAACATGGGATGCTCCTTCTCCAATTTCAAAGCTAGTCTACCACATAGATACGCGCTCGACCCTTTCGCGGTCTTCACAATCGATAAAACGCATTTGTTACCCTACTAATCCTGAAGCTTCCTGAAGAGAAAGGAGAATTTTTAGCTGGTTTACTGAAAACTCAGGCATATTGTTTGTGTGAGGACACTTCAAGAATCGGGCTGCTGCAGGTGCCAACACCCTGATGGTGGGGCAGTACGAAGGTTGTACGGACAAGCTGGTGTGGATGGACGACAATATCAGATGGAGAAACGGCACGTACTTAATGTACTCATTGTACTTAATGTACTCAGTGTACTTAATGTACTCAGTGTTTTTAATGTACTCATGTGCTCGATGTAACTCCTGTTGGAGGTTGTGACTTCAGTTTCTTGCGACTTTTTTTATCTTTTATCTCGGCTGTGTACGTGTGTGCGTGTGCGTGCGTGCGTGTCTGAGCGTGTGTATGGTTTTGCATGCGTACTTGTGTGTGTGTTTGTGTGTGTGTGTGTGTGTGAGAGAGAGAGAGAGAGAGAAATAGGGTGGTGATACTTGGGTTTTCTAGCTGAAGTGATGACGATGATCATAGTGACGTGTCCTCAAACAGGCCCTAACAAACCAAGGTGGAGAAGGCGCCGTGTGTATTCAGCATGTATTCATGAATTCATATTTTCGTGATCATGTTTGTAAGGGCGTATGTCTACGGAGGCCTGTGCGCGTCTGTACTTGGTGTGAATGCAGAAATAGCTATAAGCGCTCCAAAGGAATAAGCCAATGAAACATCACCTCTGCCATCCTGGCTTACTGGTTCTTTGCAGCGTCTATCATTATCTCCCTTTTTTTAACTCCATGTTGCGTTGTCAGTCACCGCGTCTTCTCAAAGGTTGTGCGAATAAAATCGAAGCCCTAACGAGGAATTTCAGGGCGCTTAAAGTCCTGAACCGAAAAATATCAAGCGGAGAGGCTGGCCTGAATAGACTGCCCATTTAAACGAAAAGTACCTGTTATGGCAACTTCTGAAAGCAAGACGCCAAAGCCAACTTCGTTTTGAACGGTCTGTTTGAAGATAATCGCGGGAAACAAAAGCACTAAAGCCAGCTTGACTCTTGCGGATGTTGCCTGTTAATTTTGTGTAAAAGAAAATCGAAAACCATCCTCGGCTACCTTCAAGGTCCATTTAAACAGTACAGACCCATGGTCTCTCGCTCTCTCTCTCTCTCTCCCTGTGAAGGATAAATTCAAGCACGAATCAATGCTTCTCAGTTAAGAGATCCCAACCAGCCTCAAGCAAGGTCAAAGAGTGCGTTATTTGAAACTAAAGGAAAAAACATAAAAAGCCAGCAAGCCAAACGTTTTAATTCCTTCTATAACAATACGCGTGTCTGCGTGTCTGGTGTGTGTGCAGCACGTGTGTGTTGTACGGTTTGGAGGACGGTTAATCGTGGTGGCGATGAAAAGGCTGTTGGTCCTTTGCTACTCGTTAAGTGGCAGAAGACAAGGCGTGAATGCATAATGGGACTGACTTTCACGGACGGAGCCAAGGTGCGAGGGAAAGTCCGGAAAGTGATACACTACGCTAGTAGGCGAGTCCTGACAACAGTTGTAGGATAATTGGCGGCTTGCGATTAAGCGGCCGCCGGATGCTGAATGATCGGGAAAAACCCGAGGGTGTGAACCTAGTAAGTCAAGGGACGACCTCACGAGCTGAGGATAATAGGCAATTACCCCGCGCAAGTGAGTCCTAAACAGCAACGTAAATCTGGCTGTCAGAAGATAGTTGACCGCTAGTGCTGATGCAGACTCGCTAATGAGGGAGACTCCTTAGAATATTTCGGATGCCTCTCACCCCAATATATGCGGGCCTGCCTACGACTTAGATAGAGACGGACCTGGGAAGGTGACAGAGAAGCATGAAGGAACTTTAGAAGAAACCGGCCCGAATGCCCTCATGGCGCAAGTGTGCTCGCCTTCAGAACCGGTGGCAGCGACGTATGGCCGGGCAGCATTGAAGAGATGGAAGGACGTACTGCTTAATCTGTGCGCTGAGGTGACCAGCTCTACATTACGACGGTCACCCACACGACTTTCCCAGATAGGATGGGACTAAGATGGACTGTACGAGGAACTAGAACTCGCCACAAGAGAAAAGGAAAAACCACTAGACTATCGAGATGAGAAGAGTAGCAGATTAGACGTACCGCCGTGCCTCCGCCAATTCATTTTTCTTCATAATAAACTTTGTCGTTGTCATCGAGGTGTGTTGTCAAATGAATGCGTGTGACGGGTGGAGTCGTTACACTTCTTAAAAACTGAATTAGCTAAATAACAAAAAAGTGCAGCTCAACATATTTCTAACACTGTCGTAGAAGTTCGACCCCAGATTGAAAAAGATAAGTTAATAAATGTATTGAATGATGTCAGGTAAAAAAAACCAAAGAGTTTTCAACGGAAAATAGACAAGAAACTTTTTTGATTTCTGGATGTATTCATGGCGGAGACGTCATTTTCATAAGACCGAATGCCTGTGAATTGTTTGTATCTGGATGACCTTTCTGCGCGAGCATTGCGATTTTTTTTACGACAGTTATGTGTTCAAATATCAGAAATTCAACTATTGGGGATGCTGCTGCACTATTTTATGAGATTACTATGGGCGGGTAGCAAGAAATTTACGCGCCAGTCTGTCATGATGGAGACACTGCTCCAGATTTTGTCCTAGTGAATATCGTGGGCTAAGCTTAATGAACGGGCGTGTCCTAACGGACTTTCTTAAGCAGATGAACATGCGTCGTAGTTTGCTGAACGTGGGTAAGTGTAAATACACATGGCGCGCTTACATTGTAGGCTATTATGTACAGAAAATACATACAAGCTTTCAGGTAACTCGCCCACAGGAACTTAGCTTCTATATTCCGTAGGTTTACATGAATTTCTGCGTAACCATTATTTACACCTTAATAAGGAACAAACGACCCTAGTCTTCACACGGCTAGCCCCTGGTGTACCACGTGTGCATACAGCGAATCCCTAATTAATGTCGTCAGCTCGCTCACTAAGCGTATGCTGACAACTGGGATCCCCTGGGATACGCTTAGTGAGCGAGCTGACGACATTAATTAGGGATTCGCTGTATGCACACGTGGTACACCAGGGGCTAGCCGTGTGAAGACTAGGGTCTTTTAAAAGAAGATCTGCCACGTTCCTTACTTTCGACTCTCTCTTTGCTACGTGTTTGGGTAGGCCTACGGTAGGCTCCCTTGAATGCATACGTCAGCATACGGTTGTGTCTAGCGCTGCCAGTACTTTGTTGGGGTTGTCATTACATACAGCTTTTTTATAGTGCAAACACTCTTTGGAATGAGCGAATCGTTGTTTGACAGCAGAGAACATGCACATATAAGAAGTAATATTGCGCGCACAGTCACGCATGCACACGCACACACAAACACACGCGCACACACCCACACACGCATCACAAACACACACGCATCACAAACACACAAGCATGCACGCACCCACGCACGCCCGCGCGCGCATTTTAATCTCTAAACGTCTTCACAACTTCTATTCTGCTATTACTCAGAAGTCTTACCTTATAAATGATCGTTTAATATCTTTAATGCAGTTTGCGTTGTTTTAATACACAGGTAAATGCGAAATTTCAACAAAGTTTTTTTTTAATTTTCCGCTTTCTGAAAAAATAAACGTGTTTATTGCAGGCAAAGGAATTCCTTATTCTTATCGGCGCACTGTCCCTATGTTGATGCCGTTGTCAAGGCAGCTGTACGTCGGTATGTGCTCGATGGCAGGGATAGGGGTCCTGCTTTCCTTCATCTTCCTCGCCTTCAACCTGATTTGCCGCAATGTCAGGTGAGTGACAGCAGCGCGCGCTGTATTGCGCTAGTGATGGTGTCGAAATTCCAGGCAGAGTGAACGCATGCAAAATTTCAGCTTGGTCATAAAGCTGCTGTCGGTCAGGATACATGTGTAGGCATTTAGGTTTGAGTGACCCTTTCAGTGCTCAAGATGTGTGACTTTGAAATTGGCTATATTCTTTGAATTTTGAGTAGAAATGTTTGCACGCATCTGAAGACATGACAAAAATTAAGGTTCCCCAAGGTACTGAGAACAATATAGAGGTAAAAAAATGTCAACACAGCTTGAACCAACTTTACACAAATCGTCAACGTAAACACTTCTCACGCTCCGTGCGAGCATCCGATGTCGGGTAAACACCCATCCTGTGTGTAGGCACAGCGATAGTTTGTGTTTGAGTTGAGGAGGAAGAGGCAGCGTATAACAGAGTCAACAAATTAAAACTTATACAAACATTTCATGCACCTTAAGCATAAAGAGGATGCAAACCGGACACTGGAAAAATCCTTCGATACCACATCAGCATCCATCCAATGTGTAACGATAGAAATGTTTCCTTTTTATGTGTGGGACGGAAGGGGAGGGATTCAGGATGTTGTAAACAAAGGTATGTACCAGTTGAGCGTGGTAAATATAAATGTCTACTGATGCAGTTTTTTTCTTTGTTCAGGTGGGAAAAAGTACAGGCGTTCGTTTATATTTAAAGCCTGATAGGTGTGCTTGGTTAGGTTTTCACACTGGTCTGACTTATTCCCCACTCACCCCAGTTTCATCAAAAGTATTGTCCTGAAAACATTGTCCCTGACCTTGTATAAATACTTTGTACGTCTTCGACATTCTCGTCTTTGAGCACGTGCTGTCAGAATGCTATGCGAGACGCTGGCCACACACACATACTTGCACGCACACACGCAGAGACAGACAGAGACAAAGAGACGCAGACATGTGACTCTTGGGTGGAAAATGAAGGAAGTAAAATTCGCCTATATCGGAAAGGGTTATAGTGACCTAGTACGACACGTCATCGTTTAATTAAACAATAGAAAATCGACGAAGTTTACACTTCGTTCGTGTTGCTCTGTTACTGCCTCATGATTTGAGGACTGGGGTACATTTTACCCACTGTCTGGGTTACACGTTGCCAGTAGAAGCACGCTCTCCCTTAAAAGCCTCATGAAGTTTTCCATGACGAGGCAAAGGTGTGCCTAGGTATTACCTAGGCGTGCGTCTGCGGTCAGACCTGGATTCTAGTACACTGCTGCTGGGTATTTCTGCTGATTGTTGACAGGCTTATTAAGATGTCTTCGCCGTACATCAATAATCTGATCCTGGCCGGCTGCCTTCTCGTCTACGTCACCATTGGCATGGAGGACATCCACGCGGAAAGCCTTCATGTCCTTTGCTATGTAAGTGTCGAATACCCCGGTGGTAGGGCATCTGACAGCCCGCATCTTGGCTTCAACGCAGGGTGCTGGGCTTACGAAGAGCAGGGGATCGTTGAGCTCGCGCGTTCTATGGTACTTATTGGACACATATGGGGTATGGGGTATGGGGTATGGGGTGCGGGGTATGGGGTATCCGACAGGCTTCTGAACTGTTAGGCACACAAGCTGGTAACAGACATCCTGCACGCTTTCTTCCTGAGTAATGGGTACAGAAACAAATGGATATATCGGAGCTTGCATGTTCTATGGTAAGTAAGCCTAGAACTTATAGAATAGCGAATCTAATTTGTGTCTCCTGATTGTTGAGACATAGCGAGAGGAGAAAAAAAAACAGCTTCCCTGAATCTTTAGGTGTCTGTGCAGGAATGTTGTTACTTGTGCTATTGCTAAAGCATGATCTTCGAACCTATCCAATGTATGAAATCAGTGTTAAGCGAATACATCGTCGATATTTTGTTCATTTCGTACTTTCAGCTTCGCCAGTATTTTCTTATACTGGGGTTCTCTGTCGGCTATGGCGGCCTGTTCGCCAAGACCTATCGGGTGTACGAGATTATGACAGCCAGCGTCAGACTCAGATCAAAGGTCAGTGTCATTCTCTCCGGCAGAGCAGCTCAACTCTCTCTCTCTTAGCATTTACTGCTGCTCTCCTGATGACAGAAACCAGAAAACGTGATTGTTTAACAATGAGTTCATTTTGCGTCAAAGGGATTGGCCAGTGGCTGACACCACGTTGCGCACATGTAGCTTTGTTATGTACTTGATTGCCATTGTCAGAGATATGCTTAGTGGAGACAACCGCGCCAGGCGCCAAGACTTATAGAACACGATCAAATGTTCATTCCTTGAGACGCATGTAGAACACAAGGACGGAAAGTCGGAAGGAACCCCCCCCCCCACCAACAATAAATTCTGTTGCCTTCTGTGCCAGAGTTGTCAGTAGAATATGACCCCATTGCACCTCGTTGCCTGGATCTTGCAGAACATCATTAAGGCTTGGCCTGGCGCCTCTTGCAGCTGTCAGCTTAACGCTGTGGGCTGAAGGATGCATTCTAAGACAAGGGCGTCTATAAATATTTCTGTCAATATTAATTCATGATAGCAAGACTTGCAGAGTTGAGACACCTGGCATGTAGTGCAAGGCTTTACAAAAGTGCGTTCAGCACATCGACGCTTCTTAGTATGTCCGATCTGCTGGGCGTCTTGTATATTTTTACTGGATTGTTTCATCGCTTCACTGATTTATTGGATTCCCCCCCCCCACACACACACACACTTTGTTTATTGCTTCATTTTTAACTTACTTTTTCCTCTTCTGCCTGTTTCTTTCTTTCTTTTCCTTCCTTCTTTCTTTATTTTTAAGTCTGTCTGTCTGTCTGTCTGTCTGTCTGTCTGTCTGTCTGTCTGTCTGTCTGTCTGTCTGTCTGTTTTTATTCCTTCCTTTCTTCCTTCCTTTTACACTGTTCCTCCTCAAAGACTACAACGTGGCCAGTCTTTCTTCCATGCAGTCGCGCCGAGATGGTATCCTTGTGTTTCAGAAAAATATAGGAAAATGCAATATTATAATGTACCAATATTTAGTGAGCATAAGCATACCGTGCTGGCGAGCGATTTAAGGTTTAACCCTTTCATCCGTGACAGGTATTGCGTGACAGCCGTCTCTTCCTGACGGTCGCCATTTTGGTGGCAGTGAACTTAGGAGTGCTTGTTCTTAGAACCGTGCTAGACCGCATCACCTTGGTTCCTGTGGACATCGGCAAGGAAGTAGGTGTTTGATTAATAGACGAGCAGCAGATCGTCATCGTTGTTTCATAGGAACAGATGATAAATAATTTATTTCAGTGACTGTATAATTTGCTTCTCCCTTTCAGATTCCTTCTGAGAGCTTTACTCTAACAAACACTGGATCTAAAATGCAAAGAATTTCTCTTATAATAAAACAAGGTATGTGAGAACGAACACCTGTTAGTACAAATAAGGATTTCCGGGCTGCAACGTGCACACTGAAAAAGTCAGATCGGATAGAAGAGAGGTTTACTTTTCCTTGTCAAAAATGTTTGGATTTATATGCGCGTACACAAAATTAATATTAAAGCATGCTTAAATTACCTTTAATTTAGGAGTCCAAGCGCTGAATCTCTCTCTCTCTCTTTCTCTCTCTCTCTCTCGCTCTGTGCGAGTGTATTTGAGTGTGCGTACATGTGCTCAGATGCTGTCTCTTGTGTTTGACAGATCGACACGTGTGCAATGCAGCAACTTTGTCTTGTCTGACAAATGGAAACGTGTGCAATGCAGCAGCTTTGTCTTGTCTGACAAATGGAAACGTGTGCAATGCAGCAGCTTTGTCTTGTCTGACAAATGGAAACGTGTGCAATGCAGCAGTTTTGTCTTGTCTGACAGATCGACGACCAGGAAGGCGTGTTGGTGCTGCAGCAGAGCTTGGTGTGTCAATCGCAGTACAAGGTGCAGTTCACAGCTACCATTCTGGGCCTCCAGGCTCTCCTCCTTCTGTTCGGCGTCTTCCTGGCCTGGCAGACACGCACGGTGGTTCCTCAGCTATTGCCTTCTAATTGCTCGTACACAAAAAGTGTTAAGGAATGCGATTCAGGAGTTCGTCTTCCAAACTATTTTTAACAATATTGACGTGGGTTTTTTTTGTAGGAATGTGTTTTTTAAATCTTTGGTTGTTTGTTTGTTTGTTTGTTTGTTTAAACTTCGTCAGTCCGCGTTTGTTTCTGGTGGATGTACCTGCGTGCTTTTGTGAGAGGGCGACCAGCAATTATGTCTACAAAACTTCAAACAAAAATTAAATTTCTCGCTTAACAAAGCAGAGAATTTCTCACCAAGTCATCGATAATCAAGGCTGTCATTACGAGTACCGAGAAGAATTGTTTTTAATTTGGGGGGAATTGTGTGGCATCCGTAATGGCATCCTCCGGTAGATGTTGTTGAGTGCTGTCATTGTTTCATCGAAGTTTTGAATCAAACAGGCAAGCGGATGTTAAGGTGGTGGCCTCCGAACCTGAAGGCGTTGGTTCGATACCCGTGCACCGCGGCACACTTTTCCAGTTCACTAGCTGTGAATGGGTACCTGACCCCATGGGTCAGGGAAGGTAAAGCAGGGAGGGAGAGATGGACACCGCCCTCATGACGCTAGCCCACAAAAATGTTTGGGTATCATATACCTCCGCTCTACGATATTAAGGTCACGGGACAACCTTTGCCTTTGAATCAAACACAGGGAGGCGGTTTTTTTATTCCTCGTGTATCCGCATCATCAGCTGTTTAGCTTGGTTCTATATTCAGACCTATCATATATTCTACAGACTGAATGTCAATGAAAAATTATAGCGTAAAAATGGATAGCCGGCGTCGTTCGTCATTGATCGCAAAAAAGTGCTTAAGATGTGTGCCGCCTCTTTTGAAATTGATTACTCTAGGCAGAAAGAAGGCCAGACTATTTTTGAATCATTACTTTGTGCTCTGGTGGTTTTCATACTAGGGCTGTTATGCTGTCGGTTCCATAGTGAGAAAACTTTTCCGTTTCTTTGCAAGAGGAGCAGAGGGCTGTTCCATTAATTGTACTGCACTCCCCACTTCCTTCCCCTCATCGTGTTGCCTCCTCACTCTCCTGCTTTTCGTGGATATCTCGGCTGCTGCATCTTTCTAGACACGGAAGATCTGCAGCACATACCTCAAAGACTACGACAGTACCAAACGTGTACGAAGCTATATCAGGAAATACCTACTGCTAATGCCCCGAGTGTGTTAGCCTGAATATTTCAGTGTGCTAGCCACTATAATTTTATTAGACCGCGTTAACCCTTATATAAGACAGTGTTTGTATCAAGGCCTATGCATTGTTAACTTGTGTATTAGAGCGTGTTGGCCTATATATTAGCGTGTGTTAGCCTGTGTTGAGGTATGTTAAACTATTTATTAGCATGTGTTAGTCTGTGTATTAGTGTGTGTTAGCCTCTGTGTTGGGGGGTATATGAGCGTGTTTATTAGGGATTGTTAATCTGTGTATTAGCGCGTGTTACACCGGATATTAAGGCGTGGTGACCCTCATATTATAGTGTTTTCCTGCATATTAGGCTGTGTATTAGAGTGTACGAGCCTGAGTATTAGAGTGTATTATTGTGTACTAGCCTGTATATTTCGTAAATTTTTGAGCGCACTAAGACTGTCAATATGTGTTTTGTGACTTGAATCCTTTCGTTATTTTTTCATTTATTCATTGGTGTGTGTTTGATTGTGGATTGGATTGGATTGGATTGGATTGGAATGGAATGGATTGGATTGGATTGGATTGGAATGGATTGGAATGGATTGGATTGGATTGGATTGGATTGGATTCTTCCTCAACGCGCGCTCGCTCTTCTTGACACCCAGACATCTATCCCTGAGCTGAACGACTCGCGCTGGATCGGAATGAGCATCTACAACGTGGTGGTGCTGGGCAGCCTCGCTCTCATCTTCGACCTGACGACGGCCCAGTCCCCCGACGTCGAATACCTGTTTCAGTCGGCTGTGGTCTTTGCCGCCACCACCCTCACCCAGTGCTTCATTTTCGTTCCCAAGGTGGGTCTGGGTACGTCACTCGGATTCTGGCTTGGGAGGATGTGAGGGAGTCTTTGAGGCTTTTTTGTTGTTGTCTGTTTGTTTGTTTCGTTGCTGCCAGAAAATTGTGCGAATACGCAGGAAGACAGTAAGGAAGAAAGGAAATGAAAGGAGAAGGAAGGAAGCAAGCAACCGACGAACGAACGAACGATGCTAGTCTTAGAGGTCATTTCGATCAGAAGCCTGGGGAGTGACGACGAAGTATGAAAAGCATAGACTCGGATGTCAGGGAGGAGAGCAGTCAAACAGTTTCGACATCCACTGTTGATATTAAAGGCATGTTTCCTGTATACGATCACAGTTTTCCCGCATTCAGACTGGCGAAATTTTATAACATCTAGTGTTTCTTACTGCATTTAATGGCGGCTAATTATTTGAAGCGTTATTTCTGGGTATGTTTGTGCACATACGTGATCCGATTGGGGTTACTTTTGCGCATGTTCATGTTTGCCTGTACGTTTGTGTACTGGTTTGGGCGTGCGTCTTTTGGTTCGTGTTTCAGCTGTTGGCGTACATACAGCACCGAAAATTGACCGAGAATCAGCGAGAGCTGAGTGGGAAGACCTTCCAGATTACGACGCGCATGCTGTGCACCACGCGGCAAACCTCGTCAGACACACACTTCTCCCTCTCGCCTGCAGTCAGCAGCGCCAACGTCATCACGTCTGACGCCACTTGTGACCTTGGGGAACACAGCAAGGTTTCTCTAGCTACGGACCTTTACCAAAACCAGACCGTCAGACGGCGGAAGGCACTGGCTCTCAAAATGGACGACAAGGGGGTTCAGTTCCCAGATTGGTCTTCCGGGTGTTCTCTGTTTAACAGTCTGGACGATTCCGGGATATGTATTGGAAGTCTGAATACAGCAGCTCAGGAGGACACCCAGCGACGAGGAATCTGTGAACATCGACATCGTTATCGCCGGTTTTCTCTCCCAACGTGAATGTTTTTTTGTTGGCATCTTTCCTGAAGAATGACAGCTTTATCAGACTTGACGAGTTGCTCAAGTGCCCCTCCGCTCACTCTTTGCGTGAACGGAACGCACTAAATGCGTAGATTTTGCTTTCTCTGTGTCCCAGCACACCTCCAATCTTTTCGCGCTGTGTTGGGTCTGTTCTGAGAACATAAATGCCCAGTCAACTCTTATCAGTTCATTTTCGTCGGTTCATGTTCGTCAGAGGATACGTTCACGCTAGGAAACGGTATTTCTAGGAGCTGGAGACGGTGGACAACAGAACTACAGCATACTCTTTCTTCCGTTCTGGATTTTTGTGCATCTATAGCCTCTTACGTTCATCATTGGTTTTGTATAGACATTACTTCTTTGTGGGGGAGATGGAGGAATATTTTGCCATCTTCTGAGCAGCAAGATAAAATTATCACCGTCTTTTCGGTTTAATTTTGTACATAATTCCATAGTTTTATAACTTTATGTATTTTTCAGTATGAAACGTTTGAGGAAACACTATATCGTACTTATTAGTGTCCACAGCTTTTTTTCCTGGCGATGAGTGTGTGTGAGTGCACGCGGACGTGCGTGAGTGTTCGTGTTTCTGACAGTAAAACGTTTCACCCAATTTCTTTTTAATTTAATGTAGAATTTTCCATTTTTAAAGAGTAGGTATAGATGTTGTCTATCTGCAGCTGTCCATGTTCATAAAAGTAAATGTGGAACTAAACTTCCAGTGCAAAAATATAGGGAGCTTTTCTATCGTTGGCCTCCCAGAGAGACGAAACCTTCAAGCTCCTCGTTAAAAGAAAACTTTTTAATAAAAAGAAATCCGGAACTGGGCAGGTTCCATGGGCGTTGACATCTCTACCCGGGTAAACGTGCAGGAGAAGCACACGGGCGGACCCGCCGTACGACAGATGTGATGACCTGCGTCCGGTTGCATGGGCTTTCTTAAAATCGCCTGTCCAGTCGTAAAGTCGAGAACATAAAATACACAATGTGAGCTGACCTTACGACCGCTGGTACACTCAGCCCTGCATGAACGCTGGTATCTACTCTGGGTCATACGGACAGTCGCAAGGTCAGCTCCCCTCCGGCCTGTGTATTTTGCGTGCACCGCTGTGTACACACAGGGTATACTAATGCACATGCAGCACAGCCCTGAAGGGTAGATACGAAGGGTCATGCAACCCACTTCTGAGTTGGAACCGGGTGTATGTGTGACACGAGCAGTCGAGTCTACAAGCGGTGTTTGGAGGCGCCAAGACATGCTCATGAGCGTCAAGAGTTCACACAATGCTAACAAATAATGTTTTAACTGATCAAGCTTGGACAAATTACACCTTCAAATACTGTTTGACCCTGTGTATACTTGTTTCTTTGTGACATCTCTTTAAGTACCTCAAGACTTAGCGCTGGCAGCGCTGCAGATTTCTGAACTCATACATGACTGTAGAAGTCAAGGTTAACTCTATCCTTGTGCCAGAGTTGAGAGCTAAAGTAACCATCTAACCAACTACTTTAATCGACAAATCTGTAATCGAATTCAGAGATTTAACACGAGCAATTAAGATGAATTGTAACTCCAACAAAGGTACTGGCAGCGCTCAACATAGCCGTATGCAGACGCATGTGACCAAGAAGGCCGAAAGAAAGGAACTTGGCAAATCCTGCCTGCCAAGTTCCTTTCTTTCGGCTCTCTTGGTCACATGCGTCTGCATACGGCTATGTTGAGCGCTGCCAGTACCTCTTGTTGGAGTTATCTTTCGATAATTTAAGCGCTCGGTCCTCATTTGTTCTTTATTAATGATAGGATGAATTGTCTTACAAAGAGACTGTCGTTGTTGAATCCACGCGATCACCTTCCATAAACCTGTAGTGGTTATCGCGGCTCTAGTGACTGGCGTACGGATACGCCCAGCTGTATCGTTGCATCCTCTTGTGGTTTTGCCCTCGAGCGCAGTCCATAATTAGCAGACTAATCCACTCTTAAAACTTGTCTTTCTCATACTGTTGCATGTGTGGATTTAAAAAAAACCCTCCACTATAACTCGTTCCCCTAAGCCAGTCTCACTAGCCTCACTAACTTAAAGACTCTTACAGAAGCACAGGCTCTTGTCTTGAGGTCAGTATAGGTCCAAGATGCATCCAATCTGCTCGTGCTTGGCTCTGATCTTGCAGTCAGTCTGGATGCAAGATACGTTCTGCCTATTCTCGTTTTATCTTGGTCTTGCAGCCACTACAGATCCAAGATAATCCAGCCTGCTCTCGTTTGACCCTGGTCTTGTGGTAAAGATAGATCCAATCCGCTCCAGTTGTTTCCTTGTAGGCAACATGACTACCACGAGCTCTGGCAGCAGCTTCAAACCCAAAGTTCGTAATTATCTGATCGAACGTCCATCGACCACTCTGCCAACTTGCTTCCTCGTTAATCTTAGCACGTACTCCACATCCGGTCCAAATGAGCTACAGCCGCCCCACTTGCATGCAGGCATGTAGGAGCGGACTTACGTGCAAACATAAGAAGTGGTGGTGGTGGTGGCGGTGGTGGTGGCGGTGGCGGCGGTGGTGGTGGTGGTGGTGGTGGTGGTGCCTTACTTGCGGATGGTTTCGTGCCCAGGTGCAATGGAAAGATTGCGAACGTTAAGCATGTCTTAAAATTGGGGGAAAACATGTTTGCGCGTTCTTGAATATAACATAGTCATACAATCTTTAGAAAAATCTCCTGAAATCATCAATTCTTTCGCATAGACCTCATATTTCTTCTGTACAGATTACTTGACGAATTAATAAAATTGATCGAATCTGTTCATCCAATGATCTTCTCGCTTAGAACCTACGGAACTGCTTCGTTCTGAAAAATATGCCTATACACATTTATCGACCACCAGGTAAGAATTAATGTTCCAATAAAAACATTCAGCGGTAAGGAACTTGCGATCACCTTCCATAAGCCTATAGTGGTTATCGCGGCTCTGGCGATTGGCGTACGGATGCGCCCAGCTGTATCGTTGCATCCTCTTGTGGTTTTGCCCTCGAGCGCAGTCCTTAATTAGCAGACTAATCCACTCTTAAAACTTGTCTTTCTCATACTGTCGCATGTTGGATGTAGCCGCTGCTTGCAGGACGTTGTTGCCCAGAGACAGTTTACGTGCCGTCACACGTACGTGGGATTGGTGTCGTAGCATGGTCTTCAGTCCCACCCAGTCATTATACTGACACCGGGCCAACCAGTCCTAGTACTGTTCCCTATCGCGCCAGGTGTCTGGCAGGACAGCTACTAGACTG
>SMGT01013930.1:118264-147873 GCA_004794575.1 Lanistes nyassanus | reverse complement strand
CCCCTCCCGTTCCTGGTTGTTTACCTCGCGCGGCTACATCAAAGCTCTTGATGCTCGACACTACGCGTCGCTAGTTTTCTCCAGCTACGTAATCTTCCCTGAACAACTAACGCACACCTGGTGAGCCTGACATCTTCACGAATCCCACCCTAGCAGCCCCAGGGTATGCAACACCTTGCCCCTGGTGTCTAGGGCCAGTAACCTCGATCATAAGTATAAACAGGGAACTAATCCTGGGCTGGTGATGACGTGAGCGGCTAGATGGCGGCTTGAACAAGGGGATAATAGACCTTAATTAGGCCTGAGAGTCGAGGATGGTTCACACCTGGAATCTATGGTGCAATCTCCTTGACCCACCAGACCCCAACACGTGACAGTATACACATGTGACATACATTCTGGAAGAAAGAGATGTCACTTTGAAGCACAGAGGTTTAGTTTTGCAAGCAGTGAATGGTGTCCCTGTATTGTAGATGTGGATTTGGGTGTATTTGTCATTTGCATTTATTTGGTTGCTTCATGATTGTATTTCTCTGCAGCCTATATCTACATTCGTGGAGAGTTCTACAACGAAGCATCGAATCTGCAGGTGGCCATAAAGGAGGTAGGTATTGATAAAATTTCAGGTAATTGATCCTGGCCCCTTTCTCCCTTCACACTTTCCTCCCCTAAACACTCTACCTGCCCCACCAAGTTTACATGTTCTGTTCAAATGTGATATGATGTACGTGGCGATCTGGAGCAGACGTGGTAGATTTACTCATGCTTTGATGTATCTGTTGTGCAGGCATATGATGCAGGTCTCATTGGTCAAAATGCCTGCTGTTCTGGCTATGATTTTGATGTCTTTGTGCACCGTGGGGCGGGTGCATACATTTGTGGAGAGGAAACCGTAAGCACTGCCATGACCTTTGTTGCATGTCAAATAACCTAGTATTATTTAGACTCTGGAATACAAGACCATGGTTTGCAAGCATCTGGCACATTGCAGTAATAAGAGAACAGTCTTTTGTCAAACTTAATGTGAGACATAATAGAGAAAATTATTGGGTGGGGAATAACACTATGTGTTGAAATACCCTTTTTGGAGGTTGGGATGGTGCCAGGTGCAAAAGTCAGGGTACAGTAACACCTGCCTTGTGTGGACCCCAGATGAGCGGCCTCCTGCTGTCTTGGGACACTTTTGACCAGCATGGATTAGTTTCCAACACTAAGTCACCCTAGACTAGCGGTCACCTGCCGAACGCAGACAGGGACAGTGACTTTAGGGACAAAACATGAATTTTGCCTGTATAAGGGGACAACTTTACATGCTTTTTGGGTCTCCACCACCTACCCCAGTTTTTTTACATTCATGTACACACGTGACTCCATCCAAGAATTCGTACCCGCAAGTTTACTGTTATGAGTGCCTTTATACATCTACAGTTTAGGTTATCGAGTCAGTAAATGATCATGTAATCAACTGTGGGAAAACGAAAAATCCTAACACTTGATCAGCATGTACATTTTTTGTGAAAGAGATAGAAAGTCTTTGCATGATATTGCAAAAGATTTGGAATGAGGGAAGACGCAGATTTCTCGCATCAAATCTGATTGCGGGAGTATACTTTGAAAATGGAAGAACAGTGACTGTTGCGATCTGAAATATGTCAAGAAAAAAAAGATGATCTACAAATATATAAATACATCCATGTTGAACTGGTTCTGCATTGCGCAATCGGAGAATCTACCAGTTAGTGGGCGTCTGATGTAGGCATGATTCTACCCTATCCAACTCCCTGGCAGGGCAGCATGTCCTAAGTGTATCGGCTTTTTTAACCTTAATTGTGCATGTTGGAAATCAGTCTGCTGCATTATGACCTCCCCTTTGACAGGCGCTGATTGAGTCCATTGAAGGAAAACAGGGAAAGCCACGCCTGAAACCGCCCTTTCCAGCGGACATCGGCCTGTTTGGTTGCCCCACCACTGTTTCAAATGTTGAGACAGTGGCAGTTGCACCTGTTAGTATTCTTCTGTTATTCATGCTCTTACTGAAAGAGTGGTGTGTGTGCGTGTGCACGCATGCATATGTTATCTTGTTCCTTGTGTTTTTCATTATTTTTGTATAGTAACAAGTCTCTCCTCCCCAACCCCAAACCTCTACATAAATTGCAAATGCTGTATAATATTGTGCTTATGTAATTGTCTCGTGGCACTTCAAAGAAACAGACTATTGTGAGAATATAAACAGGACCATACAGAGAACTGTGATGTAAGTAGTACTTACATAAAGAGATGGGTGCTATTTCGCTCATCTGAATCAGAAATCTGTTCTGGGTTATAGGCTATCTGTCGACGTGGAGGGGAATGGTTTGCAAGCTTTGGACGTGAGCGTAACAGGGGCACAAAGGTAATTGTTTCATATGTAATTTCAAACACAGTCCAGGTGTAGAACATATTATCGTGGTTCTTAATTAACCATGTTTGTTTCTAAATACTTTTCTTTGTATTTTCCTTTAAAGGAAGACAAAAGTTATGGTTTTGAGATGACGTGTTCTGTACGTTACCTGATGTTTGAGTATTATGCTGTTAATAGCATACAATGACCATAACTTCACCCGTAGTCTCCATCGTACGTACCATTTCCTCCCCTGTAGTCTCTATATATGTTTTAAAACTTCGCCCAGAGTCTCTATCATAACCAAGGCCTCCCCTGTAGTGTCTATATATTTTTTAAAAAGTAGACAAAATCTAAAACCAATAAAAACATAATTTCAACACAGTTTCAAAGTAAAACTTAAAAATAAAATTATTCCTACCTGAAATCCATCTGGTGTGAATTCTGTGCAAAAAAGTTGCATTGAAAAGAGTATCCGAACTGAACACACAAGATGGCAGGGGCCATTTAGTTAACACTGCACCGAGTGGTGTGGTCAAGAAATCTCCTTTGTTTCACCTCTAATATCATCTCTTTGTGGTGTAAAGGAGGTTACTCTAATGGAAAATGGTTCCTGCATCTGAAGATACAAGTTATCTCCCTTTCCATCAAACTGGTTTCTGTTGAGCCCTTATATAAGTCATTGTAAAACCTCTCCCAGGTACTGGCAAACATTGAAAATTCTTTAGGAGAGCAGTCCCCCAAACCGAATGGAAGGGACTGCATAGGGGTTGCATAGCTTAGTGGCCAGAGAAGGTTACGGGCTTGAATCCAGGCTTGGCTAAGGATTATATCCTGGAGGTAAATACTGTGCAGATTTCATGCCCTTCCCCAACATCTGCCTTTCTGTTTGCTGGCCATGTTAGTACAGTTATCACTCTGGTGGTTGTTTCAGGGCATAGATTAGTGATAGGACCCCATTCGCCCCCCACCCAGCCCCAAAGAGCAAAATCACCACAAAGATGGAAACTTTCTCTCTAAAGTAACCAACCAACCAACGCAGTGGACTGTAAACTGAGCTGATTTGTGTGACAGCTGTTCAACATATCAGGCCATGTCAACAACCCAACCACAGTTGAAGAAGAAATGTCTATACCTCTGCGAGAACTGATAGAAAGGCATTCCGGGGGTGTCATTGGTGGCTGGAACAATCTGCTGGCTATTATTCCTGGTGGCTCCTCCACTCCGCTCATCCCTAAGAGGTAATGAGAGAAAAAATCCCCTGCTTTGTCCACACATCAGCTCATCCACCATAATTGTGTATTTTAGTTTCATTTCTGCACACTTTTTTAACATTGTGCTGACATTATCAGATGTTGCTGTTGTTAACAGTTTAACTGTACTATGTCAAGTTAGATGGTTACACTGGCTGAATACAAAAGATGACAGGTGTTACTTAGCCAAATGAAACTGTGTTATACCAGGCTATTGGGCGCCAAGAGGGGAATGGGTATAATGCTCATGGTTTATAAAGAATTGTATTCTATAACTAAGAATCAATTCTATAACTATAGAATGCATTCTATAGTTAAAGTATTCATTCTATAATTATAGAATGAATTCTTTAGCTAAACCATTGTAATGCTATAAAGACAGTTTATTCTATCTATACTATGAACTGAAAAGCTGAAAAGGCTAAAGAATTCATTCTTTATATACAATTGAAAGCTGCAGCTAAAGAATAAATTGTATATTATACCATGCCAGTTCTTTACGAAAACGAGGCCAGCAGTTTATTTTGGTGTCACCTAACCAATAACTACCCTTTTACTAAAGCGCATTGAGAGTGATTGTTTAATAGGCAGTGTGTGTGTGTAGTATCCATGTAGGAAAATTCACTGTTAGGGGCCCCTGGGGATCGCTTGGCACCGAAATAAATCGCTGGCCTCATTTTCATAAAGAATTGGCATGGTATAATATAGATTTCATTCTATAGCTGCAGCCTTCAATTGTACATAAAGAATGAATTCCTTAGCATTTTCTGCTCATAGTATAAATAGAATAAACTGTCTTTATAGAATTAAAATGGTTTAGTTAAAGAATTCATTCTATAATTATAGAACAAATTCTACAAGTAAAGATTTGATTCTATAGCTAAAGAATTCATTCTTTAACTATATAATAAATTCTGTGATTATAGAATTAATTCTTTAGTATAGAATCAATTCTTTAATTATAGATTGCATTCTATAATTATGGAATACATTTTCTATATTTATTTTCTATAATTATGAAATAAATTTTATAATTATAGAAAGCATTCTATAACTAAGGAATTGATTCTATAGTTATAGAATAAAATTCTTTATAAACCGTGAGCATTATTCCCATTTACCTCTCGGCGCCCCATTATTATTATTCTCATGCCTTTTTTGCAGTGTATGTGACAGTGTGTTCATGGAATTGTCTGAATTGTGTGTGATAATGGGGTCCTGGACTTTTTTGCAGTGTGTGTGATGATGTGCTCATGGACTTTGATGGACTTATCCAAGCTCAGACTGCCTTGGGAACAGCAGCAGTCATTGTCATGAACAAGCAAGCCGATGTTGTGCGCTGCATCTCACGCCTCATTGACTTCTACAAGCATGAAAGTTGCGGCCAGGTAGTAACAGTCAAAATGTTAGTTTTACAAGCTCCATACAGGTCTATAAGACCTGGAAAAGTTTAGGGAATATGCCGGACCATTTCAAGACCTAGAAAAAAGTCATAGAAAACATGGAAAAACCATTTTGCCCTGCAGATCCTGGAAAAGTAATGGAATATTGAAAACCTCGAATACTGAAATATTTGGTTTTAAACCCTAGCCTTCATTGATCTCCCTTGGGGAGTGTGCAGGCTGCAATCAACAGTAATAAGTGTGCTCCAGCATTATTTGGCTATGGTACCAATGAAATGATAGAGCTGAACTTATATTTGCAGCAAATATAAACACGACAGCAGCCTCATTTACTGACCGTGGAGCAGATATGGGGTTTGTTATTAATGTAATCCAGTTCAGTTTTTCAAAAGAAAACAGTTCAGTGAAAATCAATACTGTGAGGAGTTAAACCGCGTCTGGTCTTTTTGGCAATTCTATCTCTTCATTTGCATGTTGAAAGTGATTTGACTTCGATCAAAAAGGGACCATGAAAAATCTGTATTTCCAGTTAAAGGTAAATATATCACTTTTATCAGATTATTATTTTTGGTTATTAGTCTGATTAAAGGACATTTTTGCATCTCTGAGAGAGTGAGCAAAGGAAGATAAGGAAAGTTAAGCCTGTAATTCGTGCACTTATTACAAATTGTCTATCATAAACACACATGGTGACATGGTGACATGGTGACATGGAAAGTATGTGATCTATGGACTATGGTTGGTTCGTGTCGGGGCCAGATTTGTATGTATGTATTCTTATGCCCATATATATCGTGTGTTAATGATTTCAGTCATATGACAGCACGTGTCCTTGCATATTTTGTTTGTGTGTGTCTGTGTATGTGAGAGAGAGAGAGAAAGAGAGAGATCTTGAGAGACTAGCTGCAGAAGAAGTTAGATCCAGACATGTTAACTTGAGACTCTAAGGTTGCATATGCTTTGTTTTAATTGTAGTTTTAACTGGTTTAAATTTTTTCCAGATGCCACATTTAAGATAAATAATATAGATGCTCTAGGTATAAGACTTTGGTGCAGCTTGTCATGGTATAATCTGATAGCTAGGCAAACTATATTCAAAGTACCATGCGGTGACCGCTAGAGCCAACTGCCTGATTTTGTCTTCAATGTTGACTTGCTTGTTTGTGTACAGTGCACCCTCCTAGCATTAGACACCTCTGTGATTCTACTGTAAAAATACAGGGCTATCATAATCTTGAACCAACGAATTATAGGTACATCAGACAAAACCTCTAGACAAAAAGCTCAATTAAACAGCTCAAGTACAAAGCAGCTAAGCAAGAGTATACCCTTTTTACTCCGAGATTAGGAAGGTTGGTAATAATTTTATCAGCTAAAAGAAGTGTTTTTTTGTTTCTTTGTTTTTAATTCAGTGCACACCTTGTCGTGAGGGAGTGACGTGGATGATGAAAGTCATGCACAGATTTAGTAAGTACAGCTCAGCTCTACGTCTGTTCCCTTGTCTACCCACTTTTTTCCCACTTTTCTTTGCTCCTGTGTGTGGGTTGGCATCCTGTCCTGTCCTTCCTTCTGCAGTCTCCTCGTGAAACAGACTTCAAGCAGAGCTGCTGGACTTCTTTCTTGAATGTGCTTCATGACATTGCTTTTGTTTGTGCATCCTTGACTACACAGATCTGGATGGTGTGGGGTGTTTGGGCACTCTTGTTTGAAGCCGCTTTTCATTTGGTTTGTGGCTGTGTGCAGCCACTGGCAATGCCCGTGTGGAGGAGATTGACATGCTGTATGAATTGACGAAGCAAATAGAAGGACATACCATCTGTGCGCTGGGCGACGGTGCTGCATGGCCTGTACAGGTTGGTTTGCTTCTCAACCCACAGTTGGTATGTCTTTCAGACCATTGGTAACAATGTGATGTTGCAATTATTTCTCAATAATTACTGATCAAGAAAGCAATCGATTTTCATACCGTCACACAAGTCTTGTTAAGAACAAACATTCATTTTAGTTTCTGGCACTTCGTCTGATATCAGTCGTCCTCCTTTAAGATACTGATGGATTTTTTAAAATGTAATTTCACTTACAGTTTTCTGGACTTTCATTGGCATTTTGCATCTTCCAGGGTCTGATCCGCCATTTTCGTCCTGAGCTGGAGAGGCGCATGCAGGAGCACCAGAAGCAAAAGCAATCATGCTCAAATTAACTGGCGAGTAATTATGTGTGGTAGACACCTGGCTCACTTCAACTCGTGCAAGCTTAAGAAAGAAACCATTCAGACATTTCGTAAATCTTTCCATGTTTTTGCTTGGACATTAGGAACTTTTAGCATTGGGAGAAGTAAAATAAAGAGAAAGTATTGTGTCTCCAAGCGTTGCAGTTTTTTTGTATTATTTCCAACTTGATATTTGTAAATTACTGCAGTAGGAATGTAAAGAGATCTGTCAGGTTTGCCTGTGTGCTGATTGGTAAATTATGCAAGGGGCTGTGTGTTTGCCTCATTAGAATTGGGATATCTCTGTTGAGTTCAAAGCCTGACTTCTCCAGAACAGAATTTTGTACTGCAGCCGACTCCTTACCTGGTGTTTACAACATGCTGAGTCATCACACTAAATGAACAGAGTTTAACATGGTTCTGCAGCAACATAGGTTTTCCTGCCATCAGATGTTTTTTTGTTTTTTGTTTTTTGATGCTATGCTAGGTTCTGCTAGATCAAAGGTCTGTATTAAAGTATTTGGACATAGCAAGTAATGAACACTTTATGCCAAGGGGGATAACTCAGTCATTGCTCAGGAGGTACAATGTTGTGCCACCCGGAACTCATACTTCAGAGAATCAGGTACTTATCTTCTCGCGGATTGTAAATAAAGATATACATGAGCCGTTTGCTGTTGTGAATAGTGTGCGTGAGTGCGTGCCCGTGACCCGTGTATGGGAGAGAGAACTCGCGATGACCACTTGTTTTGACAACCCAGTCAAAGCGCCAGTTTCACCTAGAATTGTTTCCTGTAAAGAGGTCTTGTGGCAGGCTGGTCATGTTTGCTTCTGTTTAAAACATCCCCAAATGCCCTTCCACTAAATACAAGAGCTGTGGTAGCCGTTCCTACAGACGGCTGAAGCTGCACAGTAAGCAGATCTGAATGGGTTAGTATCGCCAACCGTTTTCGGACATAGCACTCCAAGTGCACTGGGTTGAAACATCCATAACAAAAACCGCGAGAAGCATGAAGTAGGCGTAAGATGGATGATGTAATTCACAGAGTCTTAGGAGACGATGGTGAAGTCATATGTGGTAGAAGATCAACCATCAGGCAGCTGTAAGCGTGTTTTTAACGACAAGTATTTTACTTCGCCGAACCTACCGAGGAACGCAATGAAGATTGGCTGTTCATCGCCTAACGTAAGTTAGCAACGGGGGCTCGGGAAGAAGATGGTGAACGCTGTTTAGGAGGAGGAATCCGGAGTGCCCAGAGAAAAACTCCCGATAGCCAGCCCTGCCAACAGGCGACAGGCTCAGAGAAAGTTGGATCCGAACCCACTTAAGGTATCGGTAGCAAGAACATGTTACCGCTGTGGTATCCCGGCACCCCATAAAGTTAGTTGAAGTAGATGCACGCGGAAAGGATCGGAGTAACGAGACACAAAAGCGTGCAACGGCCGGACGATGTGGACACGGACAGAAGTTCATGTGCTGAGCGATCCGTCGTCACTCTCGGTGTGCGCATGCGCATGTGCACGTATAGGCACCTTTCAATAAAGGCGTGTTCAATGTACGGACACAGGTCGCGTCCACGCATCGGATAGCATACCATCCCCGTTACAGAGACAATGCACATCGTTCTCTCGATCTGCCCTTCGATCTTCTTAGCAGAGTCTGACCGAAGTGCTATTTCCACGTCCCAGTCTCCCGGATACCACGTGGCTCTTTGTCTTTGCAAGCCGGGACTTTACACTCTGTGTGCGCGGTCCTGACGCTGTACGCATGCTGTACAATATTATCCGGCCATGCCGTGCATAATTTGTTTTATGCTGCGTGTGATTTGAATATGTAGCTTGTCCGGAAAATTTTATCGTCACGACCCGTTCCTGCATTACTTTATGCACATGGGCTAGGGGGCGTGTGTGTACGTGTACTTTCCATTCGCCAATAAGAGCAGAATCCATGATAAAATCTGTGACGTCTACTACTGGGCGATGTCAGAAGCAGAAAGAGTAGAACAAAATTTAAGCCGAGCAAGGAAAGAGAATATTCGACACGCCTACAGCGCACCTGCCTGATGAGCCGTTAGGCTAAATTTAGTTCCAAACTGATAAGTCCTCCCCACGTCTTCCTGAGAAGCGGCATGAAAGCACATCTCTTGCCATACCGACACCTCACAGAACCCACCCATCTCTCCTGCAAACCGTTCAACTGGCTAGCTGTCATGCGCGGCCGTCTGCAACTGTGCATACGGCGCAATGCGGAAATTGAACAAGGCCAAGTGAAATAAGGCGGTCTGCCTGACAGGACAGGAAGCAAAATGGCGGAGGTGGAGGTCCAGCTGCTGGTCAGGGCGGGCTTCATCTGCATGTGCCTTGGCTTCCTGTTTCATTTGCTGTCCTTCACCGCCCCACACTGGCATCGTCACGAGGCCAAGGCCGACCGGGGTCGCAGCGTGCGGAGGGTGCACTACGGCATCTGGCGCTGGTGCCATGAGCGCAGGTATCTCGATCAGGTGGGCAGTGACGAGGACACGAGTTGTGGCAACATCATCACTGGCAACTACGACACTGGTAAGTTCCTGAGTCTGTGCGCGCGTTCGCTTGTTACCGCGCCCATTGCTAGAAGAGTTGCGTTTACATCGAGAGGGAAAACCGCGCATATCATGTTTAAACGACAAACATTCCGGCATTCATGCAACGTGCACGTCCTTGGCACTTCGGTAAAGGAATATTTCTTGCCAGCGTGCATGTATGGATGGCTGTGTTTGTGTGTGTGTCCGCGCGCGTGCGTGCGTTGGCACCCGCGCCTCGTGGGTGCATGTGGCTCTACTTTTGCTGGTTGCATTCCGATCCAGTAAAGAGAAAATAATCCAGTTAAAATAGTGGAACATTTTAACGTGTCAACTTGTAAAGAATCAGCTGGACCATAGCGCATGCAACCTTTTAAAGTTAATATCCACCTCTGCTTTTCCACTCCTTACACAGGCCGTGATCATGAATATCATGGAATGTATTTTACTTCGAACTTTACCGTGGCCTCCCTTTTGCTCTTCAGAAGCGGCTTTTCCTAGTCTTACGTCATCATTTCTGCAGTGCAAGCTTTCGGCGCACAGGTTTTTAATTCGCAATGCAGCCTTGACTATTCTCCTTGGCCGACAGCGTATACATGCATGCCAGTTTGTTTACACCTTTCTGTCGGCTCCTCCCTTTCAAGATTATCCTCCCCGCACTCTTCCTTCCTGAGATCCTAACCCCCACCGTCAAGCTCACCGGAGAAGAAGGCTTGCAGAGATGGATCGCTGATGCACGCGCGCCGCCAAATTATTATCGCGTGACCCGATCATTTGCGGAAGGTTTTAGAAAGTGGAAAGGTAGTGCTTATAGAGACTGAGGAGGTAAACTAATGAAAAGTGCGGCACACAGCTGCGAAGCACAATCTGAAGAAGTAACTCATGCAATTTTTAAACAGAAAACCCTATGGTACTTACAGCACGGTGGCAAAAGATGTAACAGCCGGAGTCTTTGTTGCAAGCTTCCTGTGTGCATGTTTTGGACTGCAGCCAAATAAAGGGAGACATAAACGAGAGGCAAGAACAAACAGAAAACAGAAAGCAAGGCAGCACCCTGTTTCTCTCAGGCACCAGCCACAAAATGCGCTTAGAATTGTTTTAACTTCTGTGTTAAACGTCTTCCTCATAATCACAAGGTATACTTTACCTTACACGTGTGACCTAGTTTTTGTAATGGTTTCGACATGTGTGTGGCATTACTTCGCCAGGGCTCTGTGGCGTTCGTGGTCTAAACCGACCTAATCGCTCACCGGAACAGATGGTAAAGCCATCATTCCGGAACAATATACAGTGGAAGAAATGATTTCTCTTGGCAGGTGCCTAACTTTCCTCCCATATAATTTCTTCTCCCCCTCCCCAGCTTCATTTTCCCCTCCCACCCTTCTCATTCCACTCCCACCAACCCAAAGAAATTCTTACAGCGACTGCCTGGCTGCTGGTGCTTTGTATTTAACATATGTGTAGATTTTAGGTTTATAATCTCTTCACCTCATCAACCTGCAGGTCTTCTTTCATATCTTCGGTTCTGTTAGTAATAAACGTAACTCGAACAACTTGTTTACTTGCGTAAGATTTCCTCTGAGGCTGTCTGCAGTCGCCTCGCCAAAATTCTGTGTCGAACATAAACACTTCTTGAGTCCCTCCATGAATTCTACCTTTTGCTTCTGTTCTTTCCCCTCTCCTTATTCCCTTTTTTCCCTTTATTTTTGATATTTTCATCGTCGTCGTGATCATCACCGCCACTTTGGTCATAATTTTTAAGATTTTTATCTTCAACATTATTTCATTTGTTAGTTCTCTCACGATTCTTCCCTTCTCCCTCCTCTCTCTCTCTCTCTCTCTTCTATGTCCCTTGTCTCATTTCCGCTTCCATCTCCAGCTTCTAATCAGGTAGCTGCAGAATCTTTGGTTACTGCATCCAACTGAAAAAGATCGCTCGTTCTGGACAGCTGTGCACACATGGTACCAAGAATGCCAATTCAGCAAATAGGGTAACTTGTAGTTTTCCGACAGTGTTCGGTTGCGCATGTGCCACTTCAGCAGGCTAAGGCGAGTTTCATAGACGTGAGGTAGCGCCTAGTCAACTACATTTAAGCAGTTCTGGCACCGCTGCTTAACGCTTCTCGCGTTCCTCCTGTCTGCGAAGCTCTCCCTAGCTAGTTTCCACAGTCGCCACCGGCAAGCGAGTTTTGTGGGCGTTGCCCGCGAGCAGTGTGTTTCCGAACAACAGTTGTTTGGCCTTTGCCCAGAAAGGTACACACAGCCGTGTGGTGGGCCGGCAAGCATTCCATATACGTCGGGGAACAGTGCGTCTTGCAGACTCTATATTCGCCTCTCTTCTTCTTGCAGTCAACGTCTGTCTTGCGCTTGTTGAACTTTCGACGGTACTCATTTCTTACGTCATGCAGCACAACGGATAAAGATTATTCAGGTGCAGCAACTGACTGAAACCAAATCGTTAATCAGCAGTTAAGCTGGTTTGATCTTCGGTTTTCATTAATTACTGTGTGGTGGCCGCATACGGGCACATGAATTAAGCTATCAGATAAGGTGAACCTGGCGAATAGTTAAGATTTGTTAAAACTCACGGCCTACTAGTGGTGGCGCCATCAGTGATCGGTTCGTTGCTGTTGCGCCGACAAAGCAAGCAGCTGCCATCAACTGTGGCGCATGAAAACAGTTATCGCCCGGAGTCGGAGATTGCTGACACGGCAGGGAGGTGTCCCCACTGCAACCAGCGCAGGCCGGGCGATCGTATCGCGTCTGATGAGAAGGAAAACACCGGAAATAGCCTTCGTGGGGTCAAGATTACATCCAGAAAAAAACTTCACCAGACGCGCGCTGCACGGCATTAGCCAGTACCGGTGCTGACTTTGTATGAGCCCCAAGCTTCACAAGCGAACCCTACACCTTCTGCAGCATCCGACGCTGGCGTGCGTCGCGACAAGCTGCAGATCCACAGTGCAGTGCGAATAACGCACCTTCATTCCGCAGGATCCGTCAGTCCAGAGAACGCACCTGACGACGGAAGCTTGTGGTCGTTAAGCGAAGTTAAGGACAAAGATGGCGTCTATAGGTCTTCCGGTGATCGTCGCCCTGGTGCTGCTGGGTGTGGGACTATTTCTTCATCTGATCGGCTTCTCGGCCCCGTACTGGCACAGTCAGGGATGGTTTACCAGGGACAACCATGAGGTGGAGGTCAACTACGGCTTGTGGCAGTACTGCCATTACATAAAGAGAAGAGTTGCCTACTCCTGGCAAGGGATGTGCGCCAGCAGACAGAATTTGCAGCTCGCTGTAGGTGAGAAAGAGACAGAACTGGCTGGAGCTAACGGTCGAAGCCAGTGTGGCTAGCTGGTGTCTGTACCTCGCCACTACCCCTCCTGTCAACCTCCACCACCACTTCGCATTTCGTTCTTTGCCTGCTTTCTCTCTCTCTCTCTCTCCTGCATGTGTCTTCTTTCACCATCGCACTTTTATGGGATTTTTTTAAATAAATCGTTTTCTTCGTTTCCTTTCGTCTTCCTTCCTGTTTTCCTCTCTGAAAGGTCTCACTCCTCCTCCCCCCTCCTACACCTGCCCCTGCTTTTCTTGTCCCTCTTCCCTTTCCCTCCCCGGGAGATGTTCTCTAAGCTTTCATAGGGACTGTCATACTTCACAAGTACGTTTCTCCCCTCCCGATAAATTCAAATTGTGCTCCAGTGAAAGCAGAGAAAAAGAGGCACAGAGGAAAATTGGTTCCCCCTACACGCTTGGCTACGAAAGATATCACCAGTTCAAATAGTGTGCATAACTGGCCGGAAGTTCCAGCTGGTTGTGATGCACATTTATCATATCTCACACACCCTGTATCCATCCGTACCGTACATATGAGCATCTGACGGGCATCTATGCCTGCTTATCTTATACGCTTTGCCTCATATACTGACTCTGAAAACTCCCCGGTATTTATCGAACTGAGTTAATGATTAAAACTTAAATGAATGCGCCTTGTTATAACTGCCTAAAGAGAGAGAGAGAGAGAGGTACACGGACACAATATACCAAGTACGAGCAACAGCCATCTATTGCCATGGTTTAGAAGACACTGTTGGTTGTGAACGGACGTTTTGTGAAAAGTCTTTATAATATCAAGAAAATACGCTAGCAACATCCATAAATGTAACACAATTTTTTTCGTCTGCTACACTGCTAGGGGAAATCTCGCAGCCCGCGGGTGACATCGCAAGGAGGTTCGGCAGATGAGACCACGGACGTACAACACGTCACTCCCCGCATTTGTATGTCTTGAGTAGATTCCGAAATTTCGTGTCAATCGATTGTATTATAATTGCTGCTTTGCCTAGGGCCCATAAGACTGTGCAAAAAAAGAGTGGATAACCGTACATAATCTTGCTTAGACAAGAGTAGCCATTTTTATGCATATTTCTGCACGTGGACAGTTTGTAGACTGATGATGAAACACCGGCTGGGTACTGGTGAGTTGCCAGAAAACTGGGTGTGAGCAGTTCACCTTGCCGCGATGCGACGCACGTGAACGCTCTTGCCGCGTGCCTGGCGAGAGAGCAAAGACGCAACTCATTCTCAGAAAGGCGGGCAGATACTGTAGTCATAAGGGTGTGTCTCTTTCTGCCTATATATTTGTCTGTCCGTTCCCCCAACCCCGGTCATGAACTCACTTATATTCTTTGATAAAAATAAACAGATTCAATATTTTTCGTACAACGGCATACGCTTCAATATTAGATGCCGGTGTTCTAATAATATCTTGTTTTCAAAACAGGGTGTAAGAATACATCTTTCTTTCTTTCTTCTCCTCTTGGAGCCGCCCTTAGCACATCGCTAAGACTTGCTTGCTTGCTACCGATACAGATCGAGAGTCATGGGTTCAGATCCCGTCCCTGGCAAATGTGCTTTCTCTGCGTGTAGCTTCTGCTTTCCAGTCGGGGTTTTCTATGAGCACTCCGTATAACTCCCCCCACCCCTTGTTTCCCCACTCCAGCTTCCTTCATCACCCTGTCTCCTCCTACTGCATTCATCAAATAGCCCTCGTTCTTCACTTGTCGTAAAGCAATAACCAACCAATCCTTTTCCTCTAATCAAGCGCAGTTTCAGTGAAATGATTGCGCTACATTAGTTCGGACAATGGATCATTTGGTAAATAATTCGAAAGATTTTATTCAATTCAAATTATTTATATTATTTTATGTAAGTTTTGTTCTTGCTATACTTATGTTTTTCAGGAAATTTATTTCGTCGTCCATTTCTACCACCCCCCAACACTCCACAGCCTCGCCCCCTCTTTGAAAACTTACACAAAACACGTCACGTTTGTCACTGCCTGCCTGGCGCCCTCTTACAGCAACATGCCCTTTGCGCAAGCAGCTATGAAGCTTTGTTCCCTCCTCTTGAGGGCACGAACACTGACTCATATGGAACGCACGTGACAGCCGCAAGTTCTTGCACCACCCTGCAGTCTGTTGCCAGAACGCACTCTGCAGTTTTTCTCCGTACGAAGCACTTCTCCTGCTGCCATTACTTCAAAAAGTACGCTTGCCAAAGACTTGGCTAACCATACGCCTGTCTTTCGCCTGTCAGGACGTACAATCAGCCAGTAAAAATCTTCCTTGACGACCTATAGACTACAGAAAGCTAAGAAACGTTAAACGCAGATTTGAAGAGACAGAGAGACCAATTTGCTACAATAAAAGCAAGGAACAGAAAAAGGATAGCCAAAAATTTCCTGAAGCTTCTTCGATTCAACTTTGTTTCCGAATTTCTTCTGCTGTAAATATAGCAGTGCAGGAATCACATGTTTCGTAAAGCCTAGTTTTCACTCAGTGTGTGCCCTGTTGTCTGGAAATCTAGAATGACTTTGCCAGCTGGACAGATTAAGAACATTAGGCCTTGATTCGTTTTAAATTATACTTTTTTTACAATCTGCGCATTAATACTTTTCTTATTTTCTGGTGTAAAATATCAACTCTGGACACTAGCCACTTGCCCTGGTTTCGAGATAGCTGCGTGCCGAGCGTCAGAGACACTGCAAATGAAATTGGCAGTTGAAGATTTGAAGGAAAAAAACCGAAAGGAGATTACGATGGGTGACATCAGTAATTCGATGAAACTGGCCTTCACGTTGCTTGGCCTAGGGCTGGTCCTTGATCTGATTGGCTACTCTTTACCGTACTGGCACGTCGATAGTTACGCTTCCTTTGGATACCAGTTCACAATGGAGTATGGACTGTGGAAGTGGTGCCTCGAGAAACGACGTTACCAATCCTTGTCCGTAGAGTTGTGTACATCCTTGGTCACGGGAGATCACTCGCGCGGTAAGTGGTCACTCATCTTGCCGCTAGCTGCCATTACACGTGCACCAGGTCACCAAGCCAGGTAGGGCACAACGACGGATTCTGGTGTCGGACAGTCGATTGTGAAAGTCGGTCTTGCATAGAGACAGTCTTTGGTGCCAGGTATTGAAGGTTGAAAAATACTACAACTCGTGTGCAATTTGAAGCTCAAAATATCTGAAATATAGAACATGCTTCAAGGTGGCATTATATTGGATGTAAAAAAAATTCGAGGATATTTTATTACAGAATGTCAGTGAACTGGGGCTTTCTAGAAATTTGCAGGCGTACTTTTTTCAGTTTTCAGTAATAAGGCTTATTCTGGAGCTTGCTCTGTAACGTCTAGAAGAGAGAGAACAAACTTCTCAGGGCAATGCAGTGGTGTTTTGAAGATACGACACACCTTTGGAGGATTGAGGATAGTGAGTCACACCTGACTACCGATCTCAGAACTACGGAATCCTCTCTTTGATGCCAGTTGCCAGCTGTCTGTTGCCAGTATTCAGCTGTCAGTTGCTAGTTGTCAGCTGTCTGTCGATTTGACGCGAACAAATTGTCGGAGACTCATTTCATCCAAAATGTTGGGAAAGCCGTAGCGTACCGGTAACGCGTGGTCGCCACTGGTACAGAAGGTGTGGGTTCGGAACCCGTCGATCTCCGGCTTACGTACTTTCTCTGCATGTGCACCTGTTTACAGGGCTGGTAAACGTCTCTTCGGGTGCTTCGATTTTCTTCCCCCATCACCCTCTCCTCCTTCTTGACAACAATAAACCATCCACAAAGTCGGTCCTGAGTAAAAGTCCGACTTCCAGAAGTCGGTGGAGTCGAACGGAGCGCGTGGCGAAAAGGCACAGGAAGTATGCATGTATTTAATTTCTGTTCTCAAGGAGGAAGTCTGCATGGACTGTAACATCTGTTCTCGCGGAGGAAGAACGCATGCAGTAAGATTCTGTTCCCACGGAGAAGTCTGCATGCAATGGAATGCATAATCACAAGGACAATTTCGACGCGGTATTGTCTAGCCTTCTACTTATTTCAGTTAGCCAATAACCAGACAAAATAAAGTATTTTAAATGCTGCGGTCTCTGTAGTAGTCATGTGCGGCGCTTGTGGGGATGGGCTACACACATTTATTTAGATAATAAGGCTTTTCCATTGTCCCTACTTAGGGCTTATCCTTCTAGAATATTCTTAGCTTTGTTTGCTTTGTTTTCTTTAGCTTTTGTATTTGCTAGTTGATTGCTGTGTTTCGTTTTCATTTGGGAGGGCAATCTGGAATTTAGTTTTGCTTTGCTTTTCAAATTATATTCTCCGCGAAATTGATGAGTACACTTACTGTCTTGATGGGAAAACGTGTTTAATTGAACTTTTCTCCCAACCTGTTTGCATGCTGTGGGTTCGCGAGTAAAAATAAATCAGTTCTCTGAAGCCAAGCTGCTGGGGCGTTGCTCTCGCGTGATTCTTTTATTCTCTGTCGAGCATCCGCTATATGAACGTCTGTCTCCTCCCTCCTGCTCGCCCAAATCCCGCTTCCATCTAATTACGTGAGTAGTTTTGGTGCAACGATTGGCTGTTTATTCTGTAATGTAAACCCAGCAGCACAGATTTATCTAACAACAATAGGAGGGAGAGGGTGGTGAAGGGCGTTGGGGTAGCGGAGAGGGGGAACTGGGACCCGCCCCCCCCCCCCGACGATTGGCCCTGTAGATATGTAGCACAGGAAGAGAAAATACACGCAGCGAACACGGGATTGAAACCCACGTCCCCTAGCTCTGTATTGGTGCCATCCAGGCGTTCCCGCTTTGCTATGTGTCTCCCCTTCATGGTGATGAGACTTTTGTTTTAAACATGACGTAGTTTTCAGTGTGCCTGTAACTGCGTCCTTGAGAAGTGGAGGCGGACAAAAATTTATCTTTGTGTGAACGGTGACACAGCACTATAAAGTGTTTTCAGTAGCTGTCGTAATCTGCTACTAGGTCATCCAACAAATAAGAAAAAAGTTTGCTTATTGCACGTGACTAACTGGCGGATTAAATAAACACTATTAGCACATATGCGTCATGTGGCACGTGATCTCTAACCCCGTTGTTTCATTTTTTCTTTTTGTTTGTTTTTCCCCCACACGCAGTGATAAACATCTGAGATTTGCACGCGTGACGTTTCTATTGTCTTGTGTTTTCAGACTACATCCGGGCAACACAGTTCTTTGAGACAGTCGGTCTGATTGCCGCCATCGTGTCCATCGTGCTGCTGCTGCTCGGCGTGTGCGTCGCCACTTGCCGCGACCGTCGCATCCTGCCCATTCTCAGCGGCATCTGCAGCATTGCGGCCGGTCAGTGTGCATACTGCGTGGAGTGGGGGTGGAGGGACTCTCTCCCTATAATCTGCCTGCTTTTCTTCTTCTACCTCTTCATCTCGATCTCTTTCTATTCTTTCTTTCTCCACCACCCCCCCCCACTCCTCCCATCTGTGTGTATGTCTTTGCGAACGTGCATGTGATTGTCTGGGAAACGGGGCTGAAGTGGGATAGAATGGAACAATGGCTCCTAGTGCTACAGCCTGTGACGACAGTGGATAAAAGATACGGGTCAAACGGGGAGGAAACCTCAGGGGGGTGAACGAATCAAGCAAGGGAGGGAATGCGTGTCAGAATGTATGTTTAGGAATGTGTGTGGGTATAGGTGTATCTGTGTGCGTATTTCTGCTGCGCATGTGTGTGCGTGCGTGAGCGTGGGTGTATATCTGTATGTTCGGGGATGTGCAGGTAAGCATCCCATTCAAATAATAAAAATAATAAAAAAGTAATCGAAGTGCACAGTGCGAGGTCCATTTTTCCACGATTTAGTCATCCCGGAGGAGAACATTAACGTGTTCTCTCTCTCTCTCTCTCTCTTTTATTTTACCCCACCTCCATGTTTTAAAATTACCCTCCTCTGTGATAAATTGCGCCGGTTGTCACAAAAGTCAGTTCTCGTAAGCAGAAATACATTGCATTTACACAACTTATTCAAATCTCCAAAACCCCGCCTCGCCGCCTCCCCACCCCTCCCCCCAACACACACTTTGTACATTCATGCACTCATCTGGTCTCATACACTAGCAACATTTTAAAAGTTTGTCACAACTAGGGAGATTTCTTTTTGCTCTTGACACGTCGTCTGCTCTGCTCGCTCACACGACCAACGTCAAGAGTGTGACATGTGCGTAGGTGGAGCTATCACTGTATTACTAAAGTTAATTAATATGATTTCTTAATCATATGGCCGAGCCCCCACCACCTACAGTCTCCCATAAAGAACAACAAAAGACCGTAATACACAGTGAACACACAAAAAAAGAAGAATGTATTGTTGATATAAACAGCGAGTGTTTACAATCAAGACATTATATGTTACAACTCGTTTAAACTCTAGGGTCCCGCAATTTCCTTCTGTTCGAGCTAGGTCTACTATAACATCTAATACCAACCTACATCACCCGCCTCGCCATTAAACACAATGACAAACCACGTACCTCAATCTCGCCTTTGCTTACGAGAAAAGAATGACCACGTGATGCACAACACTCACAGAACACAACACTCGTTCCCGAATGCTTCTTACAGTCATTCGTTGGATATGTTCCCCAGTAGATACCCTGAAGACCTCTTGAACACCTCCACGTAACAGCAGACACGCCACAGAGGATATGACGTTTTCCAAAGGCTGACACACAGCCCCTTGAGCTCACCCCAAGAGCTCGGTTACAGGCAGCCTACTTGTAAGGCTGGACCTTCGCCCCCCTGCTTCAGACGGTTGTCTTGTCCGCGGTCTTCGGTCTCCCTCCTTTACGTTCTGCAGTCCTCTCCCGCCGGGTCAGCGTAGAGGTTTCCCACAGCAGAGGAGCACGTGGTAGAGTCTCACGCCAGTCTGGAGGTATCCAACACCCTCGCAGAGTCCCTTGCGCTATGCAACTGGTCTACTCAAGCCACGTACTGTCGCTGCTAGACTTCAACACGTCTAGCAGAACGAGACACCTCAAATTCAGCAGCTGAATCCTTTAGCCTTCAGCAGACTTGTACCACAAGACACGTACGTCTCACCACAGCAGCTCTTCTTCACAGGAGTTCAGGCTAACAATGCCCTCACTGTAGAGTTGGCTGAAGATGTCCTCTCACAGGATTCTTGGGCAGTAGACGTTCTGTCACAGGAGATTTAGGCAGAAGATGTCCTCTCACAGGATAATTGGGCGGAAGATAATTTGACGGTCTAAACCAGTCCTGCTATTCTCAACTTTCGTCCATAGATTCTTTCATTCACACGCACGTGGTCAACAAGGCGGTTACATGTATCAACCAATCAGGTCAGAGACAGTAGAAGCCACACCCCGTGCCAACTAGTAGAACACGCCCCTAAGTGGACACCTAGTGTGGACACAACTACCCCCTCCCCTTCCTGGTCGTTTACACCCATCGGCTACACCAAAGCCCTTGATGCTCGATACTACGCGTCACTGGATTCCTCCAGCTGCGTAATCCTCCCCTGAACAACTAAAGCACACCTGGTCAGCCTCAGGGCGAGTAACACCTAGCCCCTTGCTTCTAGGGCCAGCACCCCCGATCATAAGTGTGAACAAGGACCGAAACTGGGCTGGTGATGACGTGAGCAGCTAGATGGCGGCTTGAACAAGGAATAATAAACCTTAATTAGGGCCGGAGAGTCGAGGATGGGTCACACCTAGAATCTATGGTGTAATCTCCTTGACCCACCAGACCCCAAAACGTGACAAAGTTATTAGTGAAAATATAATCTTAGTTAAAGGAATTATCTCCTGTCTAAACGTTATCATTTTATAAATGGCTAAGAGGCCTTCATACTTAAGTATCTTAGTATAGAGAGTTGTCATATGCGGTTTAGTCATTATCATTATTTGGCAGTTTGTGATTTGCCAGAAAGAAGAATTATGTTGAGTGTTGTTTTGATGTTAATTTGAAATGGAGATGCTAGAGATTCTCTGGGACTCACGCATTCCCTGCCTAGAAATAAATTACAACCTTGAGACCCAGCCTTGAGACTTAGTTGAGTTAGTCAAGCTGCGCGATCTCGCCAAAGACTCACCCCACTTGCAAGGTGATACCAACGATCCAACAGCTGTCTGTCTCGGATGAAGGGAGATAATCACACGCACCTCCTCCTTTATATATACCTATTGCTAAGAAGCAGTCGGCGATCTTAATGCGGATCTATAATCTTTCGTGATACCAACCGATGGTCTCAAAATGCGTTGAGACTATCGGCCGACATAACTTTGCTTGGTGGTAAAATAATACTGTTTCGTGACGTGATCTAGGTGAACATCCCACATGTAATCCTTTTTTGTTACAGCCGGCGCCATACTGCTAGGGACGGTCATCTTTGGTGCCAAGGACGAGGAGCAAAATCATCTGTCTTGGGCTTTCGCTCTCTGCATCGTCGGAGGCATCTTCTTTGGAGTGGCAGGCGTGCTCATTATAGTCGCCTCTGTCGTTCTCAAGCGCTAGAGAGTTCTTTTGCAGGGACGTTACCTTGTCACTCGTTTTGCAAACGTACGGTAGATCTATCTACTTATCACATCGGCTTCGAGAGATTATGTTAAGGACTGCTGTTTCTAAGCGCCGAGCTACATCTGTGGACTTTCACTGGCTTCTGCTTCTCTTCCGGGGTCAGAGAAGGTGTTAGTTGAGTTTTGTGTGAAGTTTATGCAGACGGCAGGGCCGAGTATGGGTAAAGGCTTGGAAATTGTACCCCTTAAAAACTGTAGTAAATACTGGAAATTTTAATATTCTCAATGCACAGGTTATAATCTGTCAGGGGGGCGAAACAAAATTAGAAAAAATGAAAATAATCAAAATGGTACGATTTCCCAGCACTGACTGCAATATCGTACCTCAAGACATTTGGATATCGTACCAGCTGTTTCCCTCTTTATTCACCTCTGGCTCTGTGAGCTCTATTTGCTCCATAAAATAAACATTGTTATAAGAACCCTGTTATCGTCAAATAAGCCCCCCCCCCACGCACACACGCACACACACACAGAGGAAGGTACATGCACGATTGCACGCGCAAGTGGAGAGAGAGGAAAAACCCTTGATTAAGTAAAGCTTTAAATCCTGTACACGCACTACTCCAAAAGGAAGGCCTCTGTCTTTAAGGTCTTGAAATGTCACAAACGTAGTTGGATCGCGGACTGCCTGCACATATCTCGTGAGCCCATGCCTGGCATGTCTGACACCGAATCATATTTTCACAAATGGTTTCTTCGCCCAAAAAACAAAGCCAATCATCTTCCTGCCTGGTTGCCTTTTGCTTCTTCCCCTTGGCTTTATCAGAATTTCAAATGTCACACTGTGCTGTTGACTTTCTGTGGACTGTGGTGTCCTGCTGCCTGCTGGACGGACCGTCACTCGGGCACTGGGAGGATCTGCATGTCTCTCGTGGTGTCCACTGGGAGGATCTGCATGTCTCTCGTAGTGTCCAGTGCACTGATCTGGGGAAAAAACCCAGCAGCCTGTGACTTTAAAAACATGCAATTGAAGGCTACCTATTTGAAGCAAGCCATACCAAAAGAAACCTCTCCAGAAATGGTCTGGTAAATCGTACCACGGTCTGGTAAATCGTACCACTGGTAAGATATTACAGAACAGAGGTGATACGATATCCAAATTTTGACTTCTATCAAAATCGGTCACCCTAGATCTAAAAACCCATTTTAACCTAAATCCTTTCAAAATCTTCACACTTGAATGCTTTTATGTTTCCCAACCATACTTAAGAATCTCAGGCTCTGCGTTATTTTCGCTTGTTTCTGAAACATTGTCTAAGCCGTAGGCACCGAAATAGAAAATTCTTTACCTCTTCTGCGTCGCATCCTCTATCCCTATTTTCATTAGCCTTGTCACAAAAGGACCCGGATGGTACGACAGAACAATAACTGAACAGTTGAACGTACGGGGGACGCACATGGGCAAATTCCCATTTACCAATCGGTACGATTTCCAAGCCTTTATCCTTATATAGGATGCATTCGTCAGAAAAATGGAGGAAGCCTTGACAGGTTGCGTTCTGTGTCTGCGCTACTCCACAGGGTGCCACGGTAAGCTGATTGAACCTATACACGGCGAACATGCGCTGTGGCACTGGAGGTCGAGTCTTAGATTTTAAAGTCCAGGTTGGCTTGCATGAGCATTCCCAATCGTATGTGCGCTTTCGGTCACAAGAGCGGTCGGAAGGCGTGCTCGACCTGTATACTTTACGTGCACTTCACTTATGAATAAGATAAACAAACGTTCATGACAGCCAGCCCAAAACGTTAATAGCGTTAGTTATGTTTCGTTCCACGTTTACGTCACGACAGAATATGAGTGTCAACACACTGCAGGCCGGGTTTAGTGCATATTTCGCATACAGATAGCAAGGGCCTCATCCCTCCAAGTGCAGCAGTAAAAACAATGATATCGTGTTCTTGCTTGAGTTCCTGAAATTCTACTTGATGACATGCTTAGGTTTATTTGGTTTGATTGTTTCGTTGCGAGAAAGCGCCCACGAGTGTTTGAGAACGAAAGTGTGGACAGACATGCATATGGTGTGCGTGTGAGTAGGACACGTGTGCATTTTTTTTTAAGTTCGCTGCTGGCAGCAGATTTTGCACGAAATAAGATCACGCAGAAACTTTCTGCAGTTTAGGTACACAAGCAGTAACACGCCAATAGCAAACATTAACAGCGACACACGAATCATCCCGAAAGCATTCAGTAACAACAGGTCTGCACGCACCAATACAGTTACACTCCAGTAAGTCAACTCAGCTTGTCATCTCAGTTCCTAGCCTTAGTTGGCTGTTTGTCTCTGCCATAACATGTCCTTTGAAGTCCGGAAACCTTTTCTCATGTTCCTCAAAGGAGATATTTCTAGTCTTGTACTCGAGTCCTTCCTCGAGATATTGCCAATGTCACTGAATGTGTTTGCTTTTAACATTATTTTAGCAGTTATTCCATTTAAATTCCGTTCAGTAATCTTTGGTACCACGTTCACATGATGAACAAAAGACTAGTGGATTTGATGTGTATATATTTTTTTGCAGGTCTTGTAGCGTGACACACTAAAGTATTATATCTACTTCTACAGCGCAGTGCTCCGCATGTCACATTTACAGTCTTTTGCTAGTAATTTTTGGTACAGCATACACACGCAGTATCGAATATTACTTTTCAATTAAATTGTACGCGCATATATATTTTTTGCTGGTTTTGTAGCTTGACACATTAAATTGGTCTCGGTTTCCTGCTTCTGTGTTTCTTGTATGGTATTGAAACGAGCATGGAAAATGTAGAAGGAAGTGTTCTCACAGTTATCTGTCTTGTTCCCACTTTTTGACCAGCTCCTAGATGAATAAGTTTAATTAGTGATCTGAGAGGAAAGGGAAGAGATAAGGGAGAAGAAATGAACACTACGGACGCACGCACGCACGCATGCACGCAGACTGAAAACTGAGATCAGATAAGAAAGAAGAACTGACGGTTAAGGAGTGAAAGAAAGAAAGTTAAACAGTGAAAGCTATCTTATTTTTTTAGAGTGCCCACTCCACTCCGTTCTACAGGCAGACCAAGCACGAGTAACATCAGGCTCCACGAAGTCGTCCGCAGTGACATAACACGGACCTCCAAAAGGACAAGGGCAAAGGACACAGTACTGATGAGAAAATGGCAGCAGCTACTGTGCGAGTGGCTGCAGCTGTTTGTGAAAGGAACTGCAGGAAAAGAATTAAAGTCGTGCTGTTTCTTTATCCTTAAGGTTTAGTTTGTGTTTCTGCACGCAGAGCGAGAAAACCCCGTCGTTAATCTTTCTGAGTAAAAAGACATTGTCTCTTCAACATCGTGACGATTTGTAAAGACCGAATGGAGAGTAGAATATAATAGGTTAGTGTGTCAAACTAGGCAAACAATGCTTAAAGGTACTGGGAGACATGGACGTCACAGACAAAACACACTGCAATTCTTCTCTTTTTTTAAAACAAAAATCTACGCCTATTTATCTCAGCTGGGATTAATTTCTCACTGTTTACTAGCCTTCGGTGATCAACTCTTCACACAGATGTTAGTCTAACTGTGTCTACTGGCGTCAAATGAACGTAAATCTGCGCGTTCCCATCCTCTATAGCGCCCACCTTGCAGAACGCAAGAACAGCGAGATTTGCGCGAGAGTGGCGACGTCAGACAGAGGAAATTTGCCGATCTTCCTCGTGATGTCACCCGCAGGCTGTGAGATTTCCCCCAGCAGTGTAGCAGACGAACAAAAAAAGTATACCATTTATAGATTATGCTGGTGTGTTTTCTCGGTATTATAAAGAGCTTTCACAAAAATGCGTTCGCAACAAACAGTATCTTGTAGAACACAGCAATAGACGTCTGCTGCGCGTACTTGGTATTTTGTGTCCGAGAGGGAGATCGATACTCCTCCAACTCCCCCCTCAACACCACCACCTTGTCTCTCAGACTTCCCTCACATGGACGCAGATACAGGTACGAACAAACATGCATATCTTTGGTAGAGATATATGCAGACGTATAGTGATGTACACACCCATTGATAGGGATAGAATGTGTTGCTCGTGGGTCGGTGTGGGTGTTAGGTTAAAACGAAAGAAAGAAACAAAGAAAGAAAGAAAGCATCCAAGCCATCAGTTAACCAAAAGCAAGAAGAAAAGCGCTGCCGTTTGAGACTACACATTTCAGTTTGCCCTGACATTCAAACCTGGTCACACTGACCACGTCCCTAGCGGATCCTACCTGCTGCTCCAGTTGGTTTGAAGTTCTCTCGTTTTCTCGCCCCTAGGGATTATTCCAGGCTGTCAGGTGTGCCTTTGCGCAAGGAGCCATCCATCTCGCGTCACACAGCGCCGTTGTCAGAGTAACGTACCTCAAAGAGAAGCATTGTTTTGGGGCTGAGACCTCTTTCCGGTGTTTAATAGACAATAGCTGGCTTGTTGCGCCTCTAGTACGTACGGTGTTGTTATCAGAGCGCATCTTACTTCAGACTTCGCATAAGGGCAAAAGGAAGGTACAGTATTTTTTTTTTATCTTCAGTGTAATTAGACCGTGTCTCATTTTATACCTGCAGTATGAGCCGATCGCCGTATAAAAAGTAAAAAAAAAAAAATAAATAAATAAAAAACGGCTTCTCCAGAGAAGGTTCGATTCATAGGCGGAAAGAAGCTGGGAGGGTCAGTTTAGGACAGTGCTTCCACCTCGCGGTGATTTCCCACTATTGGCTGAAAGGGGTCTATTACTATGTGGGTTGAAAGAACCACCAGACTGACAGCCGCAGTAAGAGGTTCTGTGCAGAGAAGCAGTGTTCAGGGGGAGGCCACTGAGTCTGCACCCTTTGTTTAACATCAGCATGATTATAGTCTTAGGCCGCTCCTGAGCTCAATTCGAACCAGAAAACTTTCACACGCTAGTCCGCAGTTCTGTCTCCTAGGCTGTCCAGACCTCGTTTTAGACACATAGAAACGGAGGGAGGTTAGATATATATATAGGATATCAAAGGCCATACTACCGTCCAACGATAACAGCTTTTTGTTACTCCCGTTCATTCAGTGATGGGGAAATGTGGTAGGTCTGGAGAGCCCGGGCCACCAGAAATATTGCAGAGCCATTAAAAATCAGAAGTCGCCATAACACGTCGACGGCAGGCTGTTTGGGTTTTAAGCCGACTGCAGTATTCACACAAAAGAGTAAACCACTTGGGCCAGTTGAAATTTCAGGACGCGATTGCATTTCAGAAGTTACTAGTCCGTCTGGTTAGTGAAAATTGTGTTATCCTTTCCTTCCCTGCTAATATGATTAAAACCTACAAAGCAATGACAGCACATTTTTGAACGAGAGTTATACTCTCTCAGAATTCATGAAGGGAAAAAATGCCATTAACAGTCCACAGCCTCATAACAGCTGAACCAAAATGTCAACTATACATGCAAGCACAAAGGAAAAACGTCTTTCAGTCTAGTGACTGCAGAGCGTAAAGCGTCTACAGACTCGCAGTTTGACTTAAGGTTGTATGACACACTCGCATGCTTAATGCAGAAGCCTGAATCACGTGTGGTAAAACGTGACACTTCGGCGGATGGAGGACTCCATTAATTTCCTCATTGAAGTGAAGCAGACTGGGTGTGAAAGTGTTCGCATGTCTGTGTCAAGTGAAGACAACGTAAGGAACTCATTAGATCAGACTTCTAAAGCAAATATACAGCTTAATTTCCTCCCTCAAAACTAGACAACATTTTTTCTGTACAAAGATTTTCGCATCAATCTCTCGATGAAGAGAACTATGCAGAAGACGGGAAGTTAGCGGAAGGGGGGAGGAGGATTGGGTGGGGTGGGAATCTGCCGACTGTAGTTGGATGGTTGCAGACAGATGGACTATAAATTTAGTTCCTTACAGCTGTTTTCATTCAGTCAATGAAGCCATATATGTGAGACCGCCAGTGAAATTTCACATGTAACTGCACGCGTGAAAGTTAAAATGTATGCGCACGCGAACGTACGTATGCTGTACAAGTCAGAAATGAGACTGTTTAACGACCACAAACGCATGGCTGAGTGCACGCAGAGTGAAATGAATTCGTCATTTCGTAGCATTTATTGTAGAGGAAGATTTGCTAAGCATGACATCTCTGACATCATCGCTGTGAGATATACCTAATTCAGACACACTGTCACCATCCCCCCTTCTCTCTCAGCTCTCTCTCTCTCTCTCTCGCTCGCGTGCACACAGAGGGTCTAGACTATAAGCCACTTTACCTTTGACAGCTTCCTTGCAAACTGAAAGAGCAGAATCGGTTTCTCACTATTGTCACATCGATGAAAAACTGTGCGAAAACTCTCCATCGAAATCTTGTTAAATCTTTGTTGCAATTAGTGGGGGTTTAGATTTTTTTAAATTACTGTTTTTGTTTTTTTTTCACTTAGTCGAACTGGGTGAGGCCTGCATAAATAACTATTTACAGGACAACGGGACTCAAACCTAATGACGACTGCATTCTTGTGGATTATGGCCCGAATGTCAGAGGTCGCTCTCTGGTCGGCCTTGACCCTATGGTCCGCTTCTGTACCTGTCCTGTTGCTGACTGGTGCAGCTGAGTGTCAGGTCTTCGATACTTTTGAGCTGGGAGGGGCGACTCAGTTCGGCACCATACCCGCGCCTGACAAAACTTCAGTGCCTACGACCTGCCCGAGCGAAGTGGACATAGCGGGTATGAACGAACACACGTACACAGTCCGACATCACTGTGTTTAGGACATTCAGTTGGCGTGTGCATGGTGACTGGATGCTTCGTGCACTGTGTCTTGTGGTATTCATTTGTTGCTGCTGCTACTATTGTTGCTGTTGTTGTTGCTGCTGCTGTTGTTTTGTTGTTATAGCAGTTACCCAGATTGCCCCATTTAAAAGTAAAATGATGTCACTGGAGTGACGGTGGCTGGGTTGATGGAAAAAGTCTGGCAAGGATGTGGGTTAGGGGCCAGGAATCCAGACTTTTGTAGTTACCAAATAATTCACATGACATTTGCAACTTTAGCTTTTTCTTCTTATTATTATTACTATTACATAAATACTGTAGCCTTTTTTTCAGGAAAATGTTGACATGTTGCACAAACTGTTTCTTTTTCATCATTCTAATGATAACGACGGTGATGACGACGACGATGGTGCTGTTGCTGCTGATGATGGCGATGGTGTAATCAACAGGTGGTTACGACATGGAAATAGATCTTCAGACAGGCAAAGTGACCAATGGCGACAGAAACATCCACGTGCTGGAAAAGCTGAACGTGATTTCCGAAAACTGCGACGTGCCAGTGGTGCTGAACGTCACCTTTGACCCCTTGGGTAACACCAACATCAACAGAACCCGCAAGCGGCTACTGGTGGACATGTGGTTCGCCGAGACCCAGGGCTGGGTGTTTCACATTGGAGATTCTCAGTCCAACGACGGTAACAGTGAGTGACCGGGGTTCTTCGGATCAAATATCAACTTTCCCACTCTTTCCCCAAGTCCTCTTATAGGAACCTTTCCTTTTAGTTTCTTTACTTTTATTCTGTCCATGTCTTTGTTTGATTCCGTTTGCCCCCCCCCCCCCCGCCCCCACTTTTCTATTTGCATTCCTTTCATGGCCATTTTTCTCCCCACTCCATTGTTGGGAAGGGGGTGTCACTTGGTTCCTCTACTTTTTTAAAAAAGTTTTCCTCTTTATCTTTTTCCTTTTCGTCTTTTTCTTGCCCCTCTTCATCTTCTGTTAACCCAATGGTGACTAAGAACCCTACCCTCGAGCCATCCCCGTGGACTGGGGAATTTTAGCCTTTTTTCAAAAATTCATATAAAAATCCCCCCAAACACTAAAAATGTTAATTAAACTTAGTTTTAAACATTAATAAATAAA
>SMGT01013930.1:104145-114197 GCA_004794575.1 Lanistes nyassanus | reverse complement strand
TGGTTGGTCTTTTGTTGCTTAACATTTCGTTGCAAACGAACTGCGAATCAGGATGGTGTTGCTCGAGACAATGTGCTCCCATGCTGAGACTGGTGTCGCAATACAGGTTTAAATGCAACCCAGTCACATTATACTGACACCAGGCCAACCAGTCCTAGTTCGGTTCCCTAGTAGTGCCAGGCATCTGGCAGGGCAGCTACTAGATTGTCAATTTTTAAGTCTTAGTTATCAGAAGCGGATGTCTTCACTACTGCACCACCTCAGAGGTGGTCTAATGGATCTGGGGGAAAAAGAGGGGGAAGGAAGAAACGTGTATTATACCTACCTTTCTCGGCAATGGATTTTAGATTGCAGCTAAAGGCAGAATGTGTTTCTGGCAGAATATGGTCTCTTTCGTTGGTGACTATCTCAAGCATACGGTCTAGACGGACTTTTTCTCTGTCACCTCGTTTCTCCTGTTTTCAAAAAATATAAAAACAATTTTTTAAATCACATATGAACAGTTTACGCTAGTGAAGCATGGGTAGTGATAGGACAAACAAAATTTGAGATCTAAAATATGATGAATGCATGTTTTATGTGCATTATTCAATGGCCTAAATAAACCAATTACCATATTTCAACTGTATCTGTTGCATTTAGTGTTCTACCCTATTTGGTGGTCTCAGAGCTTATCATGCCCAGTCTATACCATACAACATAGTCTCAAAATGCACAAATTCATAAAAACAGATCAAAGAAAAAAACCAGTCATGCAAGATTCATCGCAAACTGCCAATCTCATTCCTTGAGATATTTATATATATATATTGTATACTCAGTGTAATTTTACTCATCAACAGAATTAACTGCTTTCCATTTTCAATTGTTCCATGAATTAAATCATACCTCGAACTCCTTTGCAAAGAAGTTTGCATGACCTTGGAATGCAGATCTATGATCAAATAATCTGGCATGAATGTGGTAAACATCTGCAAAGAGGATTAGGTTACAACATTAACACTGTTTATAGAATGCCTACACAATGTGCATGTGCACACACAAGTTCACACTATTTTCTTAATCTTTCCCATATTTTTTCTGTCTTTAGTTATTTGGTTCTTTAATGTCAAGTCTGCAACGAGCACTGCACGACTTTTATCATGCTAGAGGGAAAGAGGGTGCGTGTAGCCTGTAGGAAATGGGAGAGGATGGGGGAAAAAAACCAGTGTCCACACAAAAAAAGATACCCAGGAGCTAGCCCTGACTGCAAACTGATGAAGTACAAGAGTTGGAGATGGGTTCTGAACCCAAGACCCTCTGTAGTCTATATAGTAAGCATTACTGCAGTATTATATATGCTAGGGACTGTCACTCTTTCTTTATATAACTCCACTGGCTCATGTCTACTAGTAACAAAAAATTACGAACAATTACAGTTTATTAAACTACTCCAGAATAGCTGTTTACAGTACACAATAGGTATGCATGCATATGAGGCTTTATACAATTGTGTGTTGATCAAGTGATTTTATACTCCACTATTGCAGTGATGTGCCATTTTGATACATTTATCATTTGAACTTTTAACTTTTCTGAATGCCCCACAGAGGGGCACATAAAAAAATTTGAAATCTAAATCTGTTCCAGTTCGTTCGTTGTTCATTTTCGCTCATGCAAAATGCAGTGCCCCACCAATCCCCACGAAACGCAAAAACAAAAATTCACACTTTATTTTGTTACCTTTTCGTAGCAATCAGTTTTAATATAAACGACAAAACGTGTTCAACAGCTCAGTCAGTGATCAGAACACGAGAACAGTCATTGCATCATTGAGTCATGTCATGTCATCATTGTCATGGTATGGTCGCTAATCATAAACACACCAAAAGTAATGCACGCACACTCAAAACAGGTTTTGCAAAATAGCGACGTTAAACATTCATGCCACCTTCGTGGAATTCCTGAAAACAATGCTTAAGAAGAAGCAGGAGTTCTTTTCAATACCTTTAAAAATATCTTCACAAGACATGATGCCAAAACACTCCTGCACCTTTGCTACCAGTCAGCTGATATACTAACGACACCTTTTCAACAGAAGAGTTTAGATTTATCTCCCTTTGACACGCTGTTCGTGAACGAACTTTGGCTCAATTCGACAAAAGCTTTCTCTACTCCTCTAGCCTATTTATAAAAAGAAAATGGGGTCGCCTCCACCCCCAAATACATATAAGATGATATGACATGCAAAAACTCCCCACGTGCCAGAGCTAACATTAGAGAAAGAAAAATTGAACCTTTCAGTTTCATGGGTCATGGGAATAAAATTTATCTCGTGTTTTAAAATGCTGTTTTACCACTTGAAACGTTTTACTGTCATCAGGAAACTTTTTGCACAAATTAGAAATTTTTGGGATGGCGTTCTACTTCTGAAGACGCTGGAGACCTTGTTTGTAACACTCATGTCATCTGACATATGTTTAGATCACAAGAACAAAGACAAAAAAAAAAAAAACCCTCAGAATCTGAGAATGACGGTACAGCACAACATAACGTAAAGACGAACATTTTCTCCATAATATTTCGTGTCATTTACATCCTGGTCAAACAAAATTGTTCCCGCTTGCTTCATTCTTACATCACAGGTTTTGAAAACCTTGCAAGCAAGGCCAAACAAATGTTAAAAAGCCAGCAGTAAGTAAATATTTTCTCAACTATTTAAAATATCCATGTAACCAACAACAATTCCAGATGCTTAAAAAGAACAAATGAGGACAGCGTGCTATAAATCATCAAATGATAACTCCAACAAAGTACTGGCAGCGCTAGACACAACCGTATGCTGACGTATGTGTCCCAAGGGAGCTTACCGTACCCAAACACGTAGCAAAGAGAGGGTCGACAGTAAGGAACGTGGCAGATCTTCAAAAAGATCTGCCGCCCCTTCCAGATGCTCTTTTAAGGACTACGACTAACACAGCAGTTTAGGTTTCTGGAGAAAAGCAAACCTCAACAGGACCTTTACATCAACTGATGTTACAGTCCTAAACACCCGATTTACAAATTCTAGTTGCTTTAGTGCTCTAGACAGTTGGATATTGGATTAGTAGATAACAGCTGTGTGTTTCTATGTTTGTGCACATACATGACCGTATATGTGAGTAGATGTGGGATGACTAGAGACATGCTGGGGTGGCCACAAACGTTTTTTTTAATTATTATATATGTATCCTGCCCAATCAGCTTTTTAATTCAACAGTGTCATAAATTCTCCAAGCAATGTAAATAAAAGACTTCACACTATATGTACTATGTTGATAAAAGAATTTAAAAACAAACAAAAAATAAAAAAAAAGACTGCGGACATTGTTGGATAAAAAAGGGGGTTGGGTTGGCAGAGCGGTAGCACATGTTTTTCTCAATTCATTGTCTTTCCTTTTCATTTCCTTTCCTATGAAATGTGGAAAAGACCCCCAGTCTTAATTCTGTGAGGCTGGTATTTCTGGCACCTTGATTGATATGATATCACTTGTTCGAAGCATGGCATGTGGGATGACTCCCATCGGTGTGGGAAGATCAGTTACTTGCAGCAGCTGGAACTCCACATCTGATGGCCCCAAAAGACAAGTCACTTTTGTTTTTTCACGCATGTTAATACAAGCGGGTGTCCCTGTCAGCACACTCAACAGTCGTAAAAATCTTTCTCTAAGAAATGTCCTCTGTCCTTGCTTAACTTCATTGCTAGAGGATTCCTGAGAAGCAAATCAAACATTCATTAGTTAAGATTATATACTTTAAAAACAGATTTAAAATGCGAAAGCTATAAATTTTATAAACACATCTGATTTATTATGCAAGATGTTTCAGAAAGTATAAATTTTAGTAATATCTATATCTTCTGAAATATCTTGCATGATAAATCACCATCGCAGTAGCCCTTTCTGTAGCTTAAAAAAATTATCAGCTTTGTCATATATATGATTATTATAATCATTGTATATAATCACATTATGATTGTATTTGACTCTGAACTATAGTAACTTACAGTGAGAGTGAGTAAACGTATTCCTCTCCAAACTTATCAGAGAAAATCCAACAGATCTTTACCAGATATGAAAACAATAGGTTCCTAGAAAACTGTATTTTGAAAATTGCCAGTCACGTTTCTGATACTACATCCCCCATCATAATAATAATAATGTTGCTGGGCGGACTAACTTTCATTTACTTTGTGTAACTGTGTAAGTCGTGTAAGAAAAACCCAAAACTCAGAGAATGCATCACGATCATTTGCTGCATCTCTCACGTCAAATGCATTAATAAAAAACACGGAGAAACTTACCATATTCCTAAACAGCTTTGTGACTAGAAGTTTTGATGATGACAGTTTTTTAATGTTCTAATACGGAACGGTCATCGGAATACCCATGCGAGCAACATGCATCCGAGCAACTAGCCATTTGGATTATACAGAGTTGTCTCCTTCGTTTTATATTTTTGACCAATGAAAGTTCTCGGAGAGCAAGATGGCGGGTGCCTAGGAGATCAGGCACTACGGCCAGTGTCGTCTGTCACCCATGAAGTGGTAACTGTAGATCGACAACAGGCCATTCTATTTGGATCTGTTGCAAAATATTTAAAAGAATGGCGGAAGGTAGTGGAATCGAAGATCTGAACTCGGTAGATAGCGGAGAAAATGGCTTCAATGATGTGGAAATGGCACTGACTGGTATCAACATGATGTTGAACAATGGGTTTGATGAAGCTTCAGCTCTCTTCGAAAAATACAGGTAACCTACAGGAGAAATGTTGTAACTTTTTATTATTCCCCCTCCAGACCCACACAAGAAAAAGGATTTAGTAGGAATTTGTCTGTACGTTTCTATTATATAACATGTTTTTCAATCTTTGCAGGTTTTCCGGTTGACTCACATGAACTGTTATATAAAATATGTATTATTATTACCAATCCTAAAGTAAACAGTCGCGTTTTGAAACATTTCATAATAATTATTAAACGTAAATTAAAAATATTAGTAAGATTTTTAATACCACTACCAGAGGCATAAAAACAGTTTTCAGACTCTGATGCACATTATCACATTATCAGAAAACAGTATTGATTTTGATCTTCAGTATTTGACAAAATGGTCTTAATGAGTGCATTCAGTAAAGCCACTGTCACCACAGATCTTACATATGTGTCTGTGCTGTCACTGGAAAACCAACAGCAAGCAAGAAAGTCAGCTCACAACAATGACCTATTGTAAGAAGAGTCACCCAGTATAGCCAGTCACAGTTCATGTGGGTCAACTGGAAAAGCAGCAAGGGTTAAAAAACAATCGATTTCATTCTACAGGGAAAAGAATTTGTTGTAACTTTTCAATGTGGACATAACTGCATACTGTAAAAATATGCAGCAGTTGTTGCAATCAGATTTAAATGCATATACATTTCTGCTGCTGTTGTATTATATATCTAACAGCAGCATATTCCTGCTGGTGTTACATATATAATATAACAGCAGCATATTTCTGCTGCTTATTTATTAATATTAGGTGTAAAAACAGGCAGCTTTGGTGAGTTGGTCACCTTCACGAACTTCCCTAATCCACAGCTAATATTAAATTACAATCTTATAACTCACCGCAGAAAGAATTGATTTACTGAGTCATTTGACCCAGATAATGATGACATGAACTGACATTCTGAATCCATAACTAGTTTGTGGGCAGATATTCATAAACATGCCTTGAGTGAGGAAACCGAGGCCGGTTATCCAGCTGATCTCTGTAATTGGTTTTAAAATTAAAGTAGCGTTCTGTAGTTGAAGTTAAACAGTAAAACATGCTTTGCATTTTCATATTTAATGTGTGATAGGTATAAAGTTTGGCCTAATAAAGTTTTAGAATCTGGATGTACAATTTTTTTTGCAAGGTTTTGTTTACTTTCACTTTCTTTTTCAGTGAATTTTTTTCTACTGCACAAAACTTCTTTTTGTGTTATGCAGAAATGTTGATCTATGGTACTATCTGTTTATTTGCAGCCCTTTGGCATAGAGAGCATTGACAGACCACTTGTGACAACTGCAGACTTGCTAATTTTAGAAATATTTTAATTTTGTTACAGAGATGAGAGCCCACTGATGCAGTCAGGGTATAGCTTTGTGTTTTTCATGGTAAGAATTTTTAGCTGTCAGGTGTCAAGATCTATTACTTATTACCTGTATATTATTAATATTAGTCTTGGCTCCTGCTGTTTTGTTGATACTAAGAGTTGGCAAATCCAGATCTAGAGAACACGAATGAAGCTTAAAAAATATGACATTGATTAATGTGTTTATTAAGTTGAGACATAATTTTCAAAACTTTTGAGACATGTTTACGTTTAAGATGGGAGTTTAGTGTACTCTCTTGTTGTGTGTGCCTCGCAGCATCATTGCATTTACTTATGTGTTTTTGCACATAAAAGATTAATGTTTTAAAATGTGAAAATAAAACAACCTCAACCTTTGTACATGTACCATGATTTCTTGGTAGGTGATACCCCAACTACAGCATGACGGGCTTGATTTTACAGTCCGTACTTATTAACAGCCCAAATCACATTTAGATTTGATTTTTAAAAAACTGGTATTATATGATATGTATAACAGATTAACACTAAACAGTTACATCATATTGTGCATTTTCACATTTGCTTGCATTAATAAATTCCTGCAGAGTTTAAATAAAAAAATAATGACTTAGCAAATGATTGAAGTTTATTGCTGTCTCTAATTTCCAGCAAGCACTGATGTCATTTGAGGAGGACAAACTTAGTGCTGCACAAAAAGTTCTGCAAGAGACTGAAAAAGCCTGTGATACGTCTGATGGATTTATCAAGTCTTTCAAGCGGAAATTTTCCAAGAAAAAGAAAGCAGTGAGGGTTACCCCAAAAGCTGTTGCTCTGGCCAGCTTTGATTGCTTTTCTTTTGTGAACTGTACTATTTATAGTTATATATATATATAAACACCATTTGTGGAAGCAGATTTAATTAAATGCAGAATTATCTTCTGACTTCTGTTAAGAATAAGAATAAGGACAACAAAGGAACTTAACCAAGTAAAAATTAACAAAGATGGTGTACTCTGTGGCTATGTGTACCTCACTGCATCATTGCATTGTTTGGTTAAGTTCCTTTGTTGTCTCCTTACATTTTATTCCAAGCAGCAGTCACATGTTTCTTTTCAATAAGATGAAAAATGTGCAACACATTTCAAATTGCTGGTTCTTACTATTTCATTTTAATTGAAAAAAGTTTTGTTCAGGAGATACAAGCCATAATTCCATGACATCATTTAGTGTAAGGATATGACTAATAGCAAATCTTCCTCATGTACTAATGTAGCCATGATCATTTGTCATGGGCTAAAACCAGGGTCACACTGTTAATCTTTTTCTTTGCCCATAAATGGTTGAAGGCTTGTATCTCATGAATGAAATAAAGTTGCTTGTTCACATTTGCTGTATGAAGATATGAATTGAACTAGTTATTTGAAAAGCACTTTGCAGTCAGTTTGATCTTTAGTAGTGAACATTTTTATAATATTGTGTTTCTGGGCTAATGCAGTAATACTCCTAAAGAAATGCTGAAGGGAGCTTGGCTTATTCTGATAGATGGGCGACCACCAGTCATAAGACTATGAATATATTTAATTTCATTGCCATCAACTCTGGTGTTCTGTGCAGCAAGATGACATGAGCATGGAGGAGAGAATCCAGCGCCAGGTGATTGTGGCTGATTCCTTACTGTACCAGGCCATTCTCACTTTCACGAACCAGGATATTCCCAGCTACATTAAGGGAGGCTGGTTCCTCCGACGTGCCTGGAAGACCTATGAAAAACTTCACAGGGAGGTCACTGCCTTGCAGGAGAAAGCCTCCCTGAAGAAAATTGATTGCTTTATTGGATCATCTGTCGATGGCAGCCCCACCAAAGCTAGAAGTGGTGCAGCTGCAGGTTCCCCACGGCGTGATGACACTAACCAGACTGAAACATCACCAACACCTGGGACATCTCATGCAGCTGGGACATCAGCAACAGTGAAACAGGAGCCTGTAGAGTTGAAGACGCACCCTGCTCAGTTGTCTAATGGTAGTGTATCAGGTGATCTTTCGGAGGATGTGTTAGGCAGACTGCTTGGATCTGTAAACTTTGGTTATGGTGCCTTCCAGCTTTGCATGTCCATGGTACCCCCCAAAATACTGAAACTCATCGAGTTCCTGGGCTTTGAAGGGGATCGAGAAGTGGGACTTACCTGCCTTGATTACACCAGCCGATCACGAGACATGAAGGCGCCTCTGGCCACGCTTTCTCTCTTGTGGTATCACACAGTCCTGCGGCCATTCTTTGCGCTTGATGGGGCCAATCACTTCAATGCAGGTGAGTTTAGTTGCTGCTAATGTAGAACCTGTCATTAAAAATTAACACCATGGGTGTCTGTCTCTCATTTTGTACTGCAGCTTTGTTTATGATGTCTTTGCGTGTTTCCTGGTTGAGGCAGTCACCGTGTTTCGTATGGCTTTTGACTGTTTCCAGGCACACACGAGGCAGAAGCAATCATCAGAGAAAAAGAATCGGCTTTCCCCAATTCTTCATTGTTCTTGTTTTTTAGAGGACGAATACACAGATTACGGGTATACATTCATCTTACACTGTTTTCTTTGTGTGTGTGTGTGTGGTTGATGTGTCTGTGTGTCTTTGTTGTGGGGGAGGCCATGGAGTGTGGGAGGGTGGCTGGATGGGGATGTCAGAGTGAACGAATGTTGAAGAGGATTTTTTTGGAAGAAATTTAAGTTTCAAGTAATCTACACGTTGATCAAAACAGCAGATGCCATTCTCAGTCAGCTTTACCGGCTAGAAGTTGGAAACTACATTCAACAAGCGTTTCTGTGCTTCTGAAGAAGATTCTCTTTACAGAAAGAAACTGACAAGGCCTATGAAATCTATGTGCGAGCACAGCAGGAAGCAAAAGGGCAGCGAGAGATTGAACTGATGTGCCTGTATGAAATCAGTGAGTGTCCTCTATTTGCTCTCTCTTTTTTTTTTTTTAAAAAAGTATAACATTAACAGTGGGTCAGATTTTTGTTAGTTTTGTTGTGGACAGTTTGAAAACATACAAATTTGGATTTTTTTTTTTGGTTGCATCAGTCAAAATAGGTTGCAAAGTTTCATTTGTTATCTGTAGTTGTGAACACTCAGGTATTCTACAGTTAGCAATAGCACAATTTAACAGAACGAATTGTACTTTCAAAAGGAAAGGGTGAAACACCAATGGTGAGGATAGAAAATTCCTTTGCAAAGCGTATGTACTTTTCTGATTGTATTGTCTGTTTCTGATGAACTCAATAGTGAAAAAATGTTGATGGTTAATAAGACGAAGTGACAGCAGAAAGAAGTGATCTTATTTTTATTTGGTGCATAATGAAGAAAACAGAAAAGAAAATACCCCTAGATATATAAAGCCTTGTAACAACATGCATGTTAGGCTGTAGGGACTGTGTATGTTATGTAAGGGGATAGATGCAGTACAGATCAGCATAGAACTTTTCTACTTAGGACAGGGCTTGGAATTGACTTCCAATGCACTCAACGGACTGCACAGCAAACTTACATGCAATGTTAGAAACACTATTTGGAGCTGCCCAGCACTCGGTCACCCAGGTACAGACACCACATAATCCAAACATTCACCGTCCACAGACGTCACTCAGAGCACAGGTGCCAATCACAGCCAGATGTGCAGGGCATGGGAATGTAAACCTTAACATGTAAGTAGCTGTGGGGGGGGGGGGGGGGGAGGGACACTGGACAAGACTTGCAGTAGATGGGACAGAGTAGCGAGAAGGGGAGATTAGAAGATGAGGCCTCCGGGGCACCCGGGTGAAAACTGTCACTCAGTGGAACTAGAGGACAATAAAACTCTTGAAATGTGGCCAGGTTGTGCTGTCTTTGTGGAGTGGTGAATGACTCCGACTATGTTACAGCCTTCATCACGAAAAAGAAGAGTAGAAGCTTACACCAAATAAAG
>SMGT01013930.1:60646-103971 GCA_004794575.1 Lanistes nyassanus | reverse complement strand
TTAGTGTAGGAGCTGAAACTCTGTAGAAGCTTACACCAAATAAAGCAGCTGTCACTTAGTGTAGGAGCTGAAACTCTGTAGAAGCTTACACCAAATAAAGCAGCTGTCACTTAGTGTAGGAGCTGAAACTCTGTAGAAGCTTACACCAAATAAAGCAGCTGTCACTTAGTGTAGGAGCTGAAACTCTGTAGAAGCTTACACCAAATAAAGCAGCTGTCACTGTAGGAGCTGAAACTCTGTAGAAGCTTAAACCAAATAAAGCAGCTGTCACTTAGTGTAGGAGCTGAATCTCTGTTGTATAGCAGCATTGATAGTGTAATAGTCTGCAGTGTGGTTATGTACCTTTTTGTTCTGTTAGTGAGTGCTGCTTCACAACATCACTCATGCAAAATACCCAGAAGCATTTTGAAATGGAAACCCAACAAAGATCTGTGGAGTGAAAATGTCAACCATTGAAACTTTGGCTTTACTGTGGCATATTTGTGACTGTTTGTTAGTAAATATTACTCCATTATTTAATGCTTCCTTTGACACAAAAGACAGCTCCTAACACTTTGGGTTTTGACTTCTTGTAAAGGCTGGTACAACCTAATGAAGCTACGGTGGGACAAAGCACTGGAGGGCTTCAATCGGTGTGTATTTTTGTGTCAATGTGATAGATGAGTTATGCAAAGAATGCCTCACTTTAAAATCTTACATATTGATAAAGTGTTCAAGTTGGAGAAAATACAGTTATATCAGGAAAACAGAGGTTTATGATGTGTAACTAATTTTTTACCTTCCTATAGAAAAAATAATCGCTACATTTTCAGCAAAACCTTAATAACAACAGATTATTTTCACCAAGTAAAACAAAACCAGACATCTTACTTGGTTCAGATAATCTGTTGTTCTTACTGTTTTCACTTCAAGTACTGCAGTAGCAGTCATTTGTTCTTATATCAGTAAACCCTTCCTAAACTCAAAACAGTCACAAATCCATATTCTGGATTACACTGACATTTTGGTTTCATTACTTGCTCACTTCTTTCTTTCTTCCTTTATATTTTCCTTTTAATTTGACACAGGCTGCGGAAAGAATCCAAATGGTCCAAATGCTATTATACTTACTTAATAGCAGGTAAGATGAACATTGAGACCTTTAAAATAATAAACTATCACTTCTGTTCTAAAAACTTACTCTAGATATTTTTTCTTTTGGTAATTAAAGGCTATCTTCTGTAGCATGAGGAAATAATTTCTGTTAATATCTGATGTTATGTCTTTTCAAAGAAATGTGAATTCTTTTAAGTGAAATAGAAACTAAGTGGAAGTCATTTTTTCATTTTTTTTTTAGCAAGACTTTGAAAGAAATTTCTTTAATTACATGTCATATCTGGGAATCTTAGGGCATTGTTACTTTTGGGGAGACAGTCACTGATTTATTTTCTGTCATTATTTTTAATAATTTGCTTATATGTTGTCAACTTTGTTTTCGTTATTGTCATAAATCTAATGAATGTTGTGTGTTTGTGCCAGTATGTCTTGGTGCCCAGGGTAAAGTGAAGGAAGCCCATGAAATTTTCCAGCAGGTTCCAGGATTGATCAAGCGTAAAAACAACCAGATAGAAATGTTTTCTGCTCGCAGGGTAAGCTGCTCTTGGTTTTTGTGCTTTCTAATCTCAACTTGGCTTTTTAAAAATTCATTGCTTTTGGGCAGATGCCACTAGGAGCAGTTTGGAGACAAATCTGTTGTGTACTTGTGACCAAGATAGTTCGAAATGTGGACCTTTTATATGTACAGTCTTTGTGTGTGTGTGTGTGTGTGCCCTGTGCTGTGCTCCTCACTGCTTTGCTAGGCTGAGGCGTACCACAAAATGGAACCAACACTGGAGCATTGTCATCTGCTAACACTGGAGCTGATCTTCCTGTGGCATGCACTTCCCACATGCTCCAAAGATGACCTCCGGCCTCTGCTAGAGGGTAAGATGCAGGAACAGAATAAAATATACTGTCTTGTCTCTCAGCAGGGCTTGATGTTAATGGTTCCTTGAGGCCATGAAATTTATTGTTTATGTCAAGTCCTGCCAAGAGATTCCTAGCTACTCTCTGCTAACATGTCTATGAATGCTTGATACTTAAGGGGATTTGGCCAAGTTGTTTAGGCTTTTTTGTCAGTCATCATAAAAAAATCATCTCCAAGATATCCATTGCTTGAGAGGGCTGTATGCATGCAAGATCATTGGAGGTGTGGGGGTGTGTGTGGGGGGGGGGCCTAGGAAGGTGGGAGGGAAGTGTACATGTTTTTATAGGTGTGTGACCGTGTTTATGTGCTTACAGTGTGTGAAATGCAGACGGACCCCAATGTGTTCCATCTAAAGTGTTTGCTGGAGGGTGCTTTGTACAAGGAGCTTGGAGACAATGAAATGGCCATTCAGGTGATTTGCAGTTATTTGCAACAATTGTAGATGTGTCTGTCTCTGTTCCTTGTAAATGGCTGAACTTTAGCATTTCATTGTTGTGTTGTATCCTCACCTGGTGGGTTTCCTGTTGTTTAAGGTGATTTGTTGTCATGGTCACTAAGTTCCTTTTCGTCATGTTAGCCTTTGTACAATGTCTGGGAGGAGTTAGAGTCAGGGGAGGGATAGCCTCTCTGAACAATTGAAAATGATTAGGGACTAGGTTCTTTTCTAGATGGGATTCCAGCAAGGGTTGCTACATCCCTGGGCATTATAGCTTATTTGTGCTGTCACTAGATTTACTGTAGCATTTTTTGGAAATTAAAAATTTGTGTTGCTGGTTTATTTAGTATTGAGTGTGTGTGTACTGTGCAAGCGTTCATGATCAATTTTATTTAAGGAAACTGGGGTAATCTTCACATTAGTTGCTGTGGTATAAAACAGCTTGTGATCTGTAAAAATGCAAGGTTGCTGGTTTGTCACTTGGAAGATGCTACGGGTGTATGTTCCTATGTAAAAGTATAGTGCATTTGAACAAGAATGCTATTTACAGTGTCTGAGAGAAGCACTGGCACGCCACCAAGGACGGAAAGATGATGGGCATGTTGCTGCCTTTGCTTTGTTTGAACTGTCTTCCATCTACATGACAAAGCCAGAGGTGAGAGTTGTCACTAATGCATTATTTAAATTCTTTTGGCAGAGTCAATTTTATAAAAGGTTGCACACTTAGGATTTCAATTAGCTGGGTAGTCTCAATCAGAGAGAGGAAATTGGTGACAAGCAGCGTTGATCAACAGTAGAGATATGTATGGAACATTATTATGGCCATGTTTTTTGTTTGTTTTTTTGGGGGGGTGGGGGTAGTGGCAGGTTTTTTTCATTTGAGGATAGGGTTATGTGAAATACTGAGCTTAAACTGAGGGGAGTGTCATTACAGATGCTTTCTTGGGTTATGTGAAGTGCTGAAAAAGCCTCAGCCACTGTTCTTGGTTATATGAAGTACTGAAAGAGTCTCGAATGCTGTCTTGGGCTTTGTGAAGTGCTGAAAAAGCCTCAGCCACTGTTCTTGGTTATATGAAGTACTGAAAGAGTCTCGAATGCTTTCTTGGGTTATGTGAAGTGCTGAAAAAGCCTCAGCCACTGTTCTTGGTTATATGAAGTACTGAAAGAGTCTCGAATGCTGTCTTGGGCTTTGTGAAGCATTGAAAAAGTCTTGCATGCTGTCGTGGACTTTGTGAAGTTCTAAGAAAATCTTGGACAGTTGTAGGCTATGTGAAGTACTAATAAATTGAACACTGTCGTAGGCTATGTAAAGTCCTGAGAAAGTCTTGGACACTTGTGGGCTATGTGAAATACTGAGAAAGTCTTGGACACTTGTGGGCTATGTGAAATACTGAGAAAGTGTTGGACACTGTTGTGGGCTATGTGAAATACTGAGAAAGTGTTGGACACTGTTGTGGGCTATGTGAAATACTGAGAAAGTGTTGGACACTGTTGTGGGCTATGTGAAATACTGAGAAAGTCTTTTCTGTCATGTTGCTTCAGACACTGTCTCTGGCTAGGGAGGAACTACTGTTGATCAAGGTAAGCAGACTGATATCAGGTCACCTGCTTTCAGCACTGAGTGTTCAGGAATAATGACACTACACATCACCACCAAAAGTTTTGTGTCACACTGTGCATCCTACCGTAACTATATAACACTTCACACTGCAGTACTTGCTGTTCGTTACCACATCTCGAAATAACAGTGTACCATTTTACATGAATGTATGGTACTGCCAGACTACTGATTATGATATTGCCTGGGTTTGCACCGTCCTGACTGAATCATATCTAACACTTAAAAACTGGCATCTAGTAGCTGCCTGGCACTATAGGGAACAGTACTAGGACTGGTTGGGCCGTAGTCAGTATAATGTGTCTGGATGGGACTGAGGTCCATGTTGTTAAAGCAGTCTTACCTGTGGCAGCATGTAAATTTTGTCTAAGCAACACCGTCCTGATGTGCACCTAGTTTTCGGCAGGACGTTAAGCAACCACAGACCCATTCTTTTTGGTACATATGTCCTTTTCCTTATTTACTTTTTCCCTTTAGCTTTCAAATTCTGTTTTTCAGATTCTGCTCTTCATTCAATGCAGTGAAATTACCAACAGTTTTTTTTTTTTTCATTTCAATCAGTATCAGAGGAGTCTGCCATTATACATTGGTGTTGTGGGGACACTAATCCAATAGAATATATATGTTAAAAAATGTTCTGGCCTGTTTCCCAGGTTGGCATGCAAATTGAACAACAGTTTTAGAAATCAGTTTACTGAAACTGCTGTTTACTGTTTACTGTTTTCCTTGCCTTTGTGGCGTAGTCTTAATGGATGTCAGAATGTAGCAGCCATCTTATCTTGACATGATGAAAGATCAAGGAGCATGACAAGTCACACAATACCTAAATGTTTATGATCATGCAGTCTCAGAAGCTCCATGTCAACACTATAGGTTACACATGACATCTTGCCAAAGAGGTTGCATATGATACATGTATGGATTGTTGAAGACACTTCATCAAGCTAGAACACACAGAGTACAATATAGACCACACATCTTGCCATGCTAGGTCACTTGCAGTGCTGCTAAATTGCTTCTGTGTAAAGCTGGTAAATACAAATTGTTTGGTACATTTGTGTCATAAAATTGATTTCTAACAATACTAAGAAGCAGCACACACACACACACAAATACAAAATGAGGAAAAAAATGGATTGGTACTTTTCCCCTTTATTTTCAAACATAGTTAAGTCACTGTTAGATTCTGATTTCAACCATGGGGATAATTTTATTATTTGTATTAGGAATTATTTTAAAATGTTATTGCTACCACATCTGAATTTGCTCATTTTTTTTTCAAACCAACAGAACAATTACAAAGACTATGACTTTGAGAACCGTCTGAGTGTACGTGTCAACAATGCCTTGAAGAAGTTAAAGCATGGATCAGCCTCAGCCTTGCAGTAATTCCACATGGTTCCCCGGGAGTCATATACAAATACTGCATCAAGTCTGACAATTGATATTGTTTTGTCAGCAGTTTGGGTTGTTCACATTGCAAAGCTTGATTTCTTTGATAATTGTACGTCGATAAATATCAGAATTTCAAATTTTTGGTCAGTTATATCTTTCGGACGTTACAATAGATTGTTGATATTGTTCCAGCTATTCCCAGAAGCAGCTGGGTCAAACAAAGTCACAATGCATAAGTTGTTGTGGGTGTGGGCATGCAGAGGGGTTGGGTGAACGTGGTGTTGGTAATAAGGAAGTCGTCTTTGTTTTACTTCTGCACATATGTGCATATGTTCATACATAAGCCCTTTTGTCTGCTTTAGTGTTTTGTGCAAATATAATGTAATTGGTATATTGTTAAACCCTGAAGTTTTGAAACATCGTCAACATTATATCTTTAATTTTGCTGTTCATCAGTTTATGCAAATAAATTTGAAGTCTTTTGAAACTAGATTTTAAATTTGGTTTAATATAAATATAAAATTGGAGCCTTTTTGTTTGTTGGTACATGAGACAGAGTACTCATAGTAACTGTTACACTTAAACTTCAAACATATGAATGCAAATTTTATGTTTTCAATAGTTCAACTTTACCTGAAAGTATTCCAGACATGCTTGTGTGGGACCAGTGTCATGTCATAAGCTTTAGCTAAGAGATTTGTGTGTTTCAATTATGATGTATAAATTATGGAAGGATTTTATTTATGAAAGATAGAATTTGTGAATATGAAAGGCTGGGTGGATATACTACGTGGACTTAATTTATTTGCAGACAGCTGTGTCATCAGTACATGTAATTGAAAAAAAGTTCTTCAAAAGCATAGTTTTTAAAAATAAGGTAACTTAAACATGGCAACCCTGGTGTAGGCTTTAATATACATGTTAAGTAATGTGCACATATATACATAAAAGGAAGAAAGGCAGTCTTGAGACAGAAAGGATGAAAATATTAATAATAATGATTAACATGATTGATTTACGGTTGAAAGCTGGTCACAAGAAGCTTGTATGCTTCAGTGACTTTGTTACTTGTACATTGCTAAAGTGCTCTTTGTTTAAATATATGCAATTTTGTTGCTTTATCACATATCACTTGTTTCATCTTCCTGTTTAATAGTTCATCAGTTACTTGCTTCCTGAAGAGATGTATTATTATTGGCAATTCCATGCCTGGCTCGTATTTATTTCATGCAGGCATTTTGATCTCTATGTTCACTCAGTGTCTGTCATGTTGAGTGAAGTTCCTAATGATACTGTCCTGTTCTACATTACCAGAAGTGTTTCCAACAAAATTATGCCAGACGGAGATTCTTTATTTGTTGATGGGCTGTGATCCTTTCAGTTTTCATATTCTCCTGTTTTATGGGTGATGTTTTAGTGACTATGAGTGGATTCCATGACAATTGTTGCAATTTGTGCAACATGCATGTTTCGATTTTCTTAGTATAATTTTTCTTTATTTTTCAGCTGCTAATAAGCAGTTGATAATTCACTTGAAAGTGTTTAGATTTTTTTAAAAAATACATGCTAGTTGAGATAAAAAGGCAACAGGAACAACAAAAGCTCAAAACATCTGTACATCTGTGATGTACATTACCGTGATCACATTTCATTTTTTGAGCAGAATGTCTGTTTACAAGATCTGCATTTTAAAACATTTCAGTGTCTCATTTGTATAAATCTTAACATGTTGGCCATCATTCTAAGATCCTTTGAAACGGTTAATCTAGCCACCATTTGTATCTGTGGCCCCATAATTGTTTCACATTACAACATTGGTAATCTTGGTCTAACAACTGTCATGCATTGTGTCATATTGTTCTGTGTCATAGTCTATTTGATAAGAGCTTCCAACATTTCAAGTGATTGAAAATGTAGATCTTTTTATACTGAACTGCAAATTTATCAGTTCTGAACTCGAGCATTGAGTGTTTATATGGGATTGTTTTGGCAACTGTGGTGTTTTGATAGTTTGTAGTCGCTAAATGGCATGGTCCTCCTCTCCTTCCCTGAACTTCACAATTGTGAAAGGTGTTATTAGCTATTACTGGCTTTCTTCGAAGTTCAGTGTATGGTACACCTACAGGAGTTTTGCCAAAGAAACACATCAGCTGTCATTTAGTGGAAGTATACTTCCCCATGGATATTGTACATTTCCCCCTTTTCCAGCAAGTGGCTTACAGCTGTGAAGAAATCCATGTTCTGGATAATGTATTGCACATTGTTATGAGAATTAGTCTATATTGTGGTATTAATGGTATACGTTTGGAGTTCAGCATCATGTCCTTGTTTTTATCGCTATGCTTTACTGAGAGTATAAAGACTGGACTGTTCAGAAGGTATTATCACAAATGTTCCTACGGGCCTTTATGAACCAGACCAATAACTGTTCTACTTTTCTAGTACACCAAACATGGCCAGGTGTTTACCTGGCCACATATACACTGGGGCTGATGTACACAAGAAGGTTTAGCTCTCAGTAAAGTCAATTTACCATTTTACCTTAGTATTAACTTAAGGCATGTACCGTTCAGTGTGCATAAGAGGTCCTTGCTGGGCAAGTCTGAAATTGTGGATTTAGCTGATTGGCACAAAGTTTGCTGTGAGTTAAGATTGGCAAAACTTGTAGATTTCTTTGTGCAACCCATGCCTGGCCTAAGAAAGGGTTTAACTCTTTGAACTCACACAGTCAGATGTGTGTCGACAGTCATGATATGACATGTTGTCACGGTGACACTACGACAGCCATGAGAAGTCAGTTTAAAATAATTCTATTAGTGTATTGAACTGCGTAAGCGAAGTAACGTTTGTATCGTTAGAAAGCATTCTCATTGGTTGTGTCCCCTGCACTGTTTGAATTAGTTTTAAACGTTTCAGCTCTCCAAAACTGTTAGTGTACAGACCAAGAGGTCCATTCAAAAGTCAGTCGGTAAAGCAGAAATTTGGCATGGACATCACCTTTAATTTTTAAAAATATTTCACAGTGGAAGCAGTCATCAACAGATTCAAAATAGAATATGCCTGATCATTGGATTTATTTACATTCTTGAAGTGTATAAGCAGTGACATGAAATCCATTACAATTTTTTTGTGCGAATAGTGACTACCTCTGAGACTAAATAGTATTATTTAATATTTTCCAAAAGAATTATAAGCATTTGAATGCCAAGAACTGATCTTTCCAAATATATAAACTTTATTAATGAAAGTAAGGTAGTTTACTAGCAGTTTTTTTAAACATGCCAAAATCTATCGGATTTCAAGAGATTTCCTTATATCTGAGCCCACTGAGTTCAAAAAGTTTAAACTTGCCATGTATTTGCTGGATGTGTGAAGTGTATTTTTTTGTTGTTGTTGGGGGGGGGGGCATTCAAAATTGTGTATAGCCACCTCAACTGTTCCACATTTAATGGAGTTCTTATTTTCAATGGCAACACAAGCTTCTCTAAAACTTCATGAGAGTTTAATGTTCGTGTCGGTGTGAGAAGCAGGGTTGTGTCTAGGTCCTGAAGGAAAACTAGTAAAGTTGAACATCAGCATTTTGGGGGAGAAGTTGGCAAATGCATATGGTTACCTTCATTGTTTGAATAGCCTGGTTGTTGGACACAGTTTCAGCATGGTCTGGTGTGAATAAAAATTTTTCTTCATTCTTACAGACTAAATGTGATGGTTGGGTGCAGCCTGTATTCCCTCTGTATGGACCCATTGACTAGATTACCTACCTTTTTGGCTTAGGTGAAAGAAACAAAAAGCCACGTTTGCTTCCGCCCACCACCACCACCACCACCACCACCCCAGCGAAAAAATCCAACAAAAAAATTATATAGTTGTCCAACTTTCTGCAACTGCAGTTTTAATGTTAGACAATTACTATATCAAATAAACACGTAAAAATCTGTCACCAGCATAAGACAGATTCCTGGAATGTCAGCACGAATTAATGATCAGAATGTTAACTCATGCTTTCAGAAACAACAGATCTGTTTTATGCACATGTTCTGTTGGAAAGGTCTTTGTAATGGAAACAGTGGCAGGGATCCAAAAGCCCCCCCCCCCACACACTTAATTCATTAGCTGCCACATCCCGTTGCTGATGACAAGCAGTTCAACTGGTCAGTCAGCGTGCACAGCAATAGCGCGTGCAATGAGACGATCTGTCACTGGGGAGTTTTCCTTCAACGCTTTGCGTTCTGCCAGAAGAGTTCTGTTGAGAATGCAAAACAGTTGAAACTAAATATTTGCTCCCCAAAGCAGCAGGAACTTGTTTCATTGTTTCCAATAATGTCCGAGGTGAAAGATCTATGATGACCCAAATTTTCTTTAAAAAATTCCTGCTTAAAAATCGGTAACCTAGGTATGCAACAGTAGCAAAGATCTCTGAACCATAACATACAGTCCTTGCATCCACTATTCTTTTTGCAAATTTCCCACCAGACATGTAATTTGATGAACTTTCTTGTTCAATTTTGCATAGTGAGTCACTTATACTCCCAGTTCATTGCAAAAAACAGTAGTTATGGACTTGACATGTACATCTGTACCAACACACCCACTTCTGCTCATCTTCCTTATTTTCTATTCTGAAGCATCCAGCCAGATGGACAACAGTGATCTTTAGCCAAAAACTTACCTGGCAAGCCGGTGGTGATGTGGCATAGGAGACTTGATCGCTGCCTGAATCAGCAACAGGTTAAACATGTCTCTCTGTCAAAAAGGTAGAGATGAAAAGATGAGAGATGCTGTCAACATTCTCAGAAATATTAAAACACTGTATTTTCCTGCAGATATTTCTTATTCTCAAGATGCAGTTTTAAAATGAAAAGCTAGATATCTGAAATTAGGTGCAATTCTCTACGAAAATTGAATGTCACTAGCAATTATTGTGCAGCTGGTTTGGTAAAATACAGAGGGTCTGATCACCTGGGCATGGCTGCCACCTATTTTAGCAATGGAGTAACGGATGGGATATACCAGGTCAACGGTGGTGGCAAAGTCAGCATTGGAGTATGAAGCAAAGGCTTGGCACAGTGTCTGACCAACCTCACTCGCGACATTGTGCTGGCAGCCTTTGCCCTCTCTGTCCCACAGCAAAAAATAGAAAAAAACAGCAGAAGACTGAAGAAACAATAATGTAAGATGCACTAGCACTCCCACCCACCCACCCCTTACACACATGCACACACCTAGCATGAAAGTGAACCAGTCTCCATAAACTGGAAGCTTGAATATGCAGTGCCATCACATGTGGACCATTATCACAATGATGAGAAACAGGAAAAAGCCCGTAGATGTCAACCATTAGGTTTACCATAGGGTCAAATAGCCTCAACTGACAAAGCTTCAAAAACTGTCTCTGGGATGCAATTCTTAAAAATTCTGAGGGGCCCTTGACAAGAAATAAGGGCCCCTATACGTTTTTGAATTTTAAAAAAAAATCTACGCATGCCTGGGATATACAGGTATTAACATCTCTGCACCTCTGTATGATTTCTGTGCATGACAAATGATTGATCGTGAGTTTTCAGAAAAACCACGAGCATTTCCTGTACTTTTGACTATCTGGCACATATGGTCACAGCAGTTTTTATCACTCTGCCTTATAAAACCACAGGCATACCTGTTGGTTAGCATCATATTTAAACTAAACAGAAGGACTGAATACTCACCACTGTGTGCAGAACTAATAATTCACACCTGTCAGTGAACCATTTCTGAACTAACAACTATAAAAAGGGGAGTGGGAGGAGTTTCCCTCACTATTACCCAGCTTGTGCAGGACAACAATTCACAGCAGCAGGACTGTATCACTAGAAAAATCAGTACTCTTGCTCAGGAAATTATAGAACATGCTGGAAGGCCTTTGACCTCCCTTCTCATCTCTCACATACCACATCCCCACCACCACACGTGCACGCAAGCGCACACAAACGTCTGCATGCAACCAACTGGATTCTGATAACCCTGACCATACCCACTGTCATCACTTTTCTGTTTTGTCCATTTCAGTTTGCTACTGTGGACGGAATGTGTGAGATTCCTGTTCAATATCAAATCGTGACCAAAATGCTAAAAATGCTAACCCAAAATTGAAAAGAACCAATGAAAGGGACAAGTGGTAAGCAAGCCTCACCTGACAAACTCTTCAAAAGATTTAAGAAAATGTTCTGTAGCCTCTGTTTTTCCTGCCCCATGACAGGCAAGCAGCAAGTGGATGTCATTAAACACCAGTATGTGGTCATCCAGGTGAGGCCTACAAACCTCAAACACGTCCTCCCATCTGTCTCCAATATTCACACCTGGGTTAAAAAAAAAAAGAAGATAGAAACATGCATATGAGCAAGAGTTTCATCATAGATCAGTAGAAGGAGATATACATTTGACATTAGCAGCCATCTTTGAGCTTTACAATGGCAGAAGTTTTCAATACTCTGTCACACTAGTAACTTTGGAAATTCATCAGGCCACTAAAATTGTCACTATCCCAGTGTTCGTCCGCGCAAAGTGTGCATGAAATGTGTTCTCGTGCGTACAAAAAATTCTACATTTATTATTATTCTATTTAATTGTATGACGGTCTCTCTCACAAACACATCTCAAACAAAATTAGTGCTGAAGCAGTCAACAACCCCCCCCCCCCAAAAAAAAAATAGCTAGTGTTTAATGATCTGTAATGGCCAGGCAAGATTTCTAGAAGTTGTGGGCCACCATATAAAACATAACCCTGTGAAACTATTTAGCTTAGAAGCAATTTTGTTTTTTTTCAGCACCCAAGCTTTACCTTCCATCTGAAGCCTGAATAACAAGGAACTGACATCAACAATGTCCAGCATTGCACTAGACTTGCAAGCTCGAGCTTTGACCTTAGAAAAAAAAATGCCATGCACTTAAAACTTAAAAGCATTTCAGTTAAAAACCCAGTCTATTTGTAAGCTTGCACAGCATCAAGTCTTGTTTCTAAGCCATATTAGTGACCAAAAGCACAAATTACAATGATTCACTTTGTACACCTGCTTTGTATGGCAGAGAACATAAATAACTCCCCCAATAAATGGTGGTGCTGCTGGGTATAGATTCATGGTGTTGATACTTTATCAATTCAAATTGATTCACTGCAACATCATCTAGTCAGTCCCCTGATATATCATTTATTGTTCAGATATATCAAACATGGGAGAACTCTCGCTGCTACCAAGGCAGCAATACCGACTAATTTCTAAAATAAGTGATTAACAGCTGAATTAGTCAACAGAAGATGAGGGAGGGAGCCAAATGGTTAGAGCGCTGGCCTCCAAACCCAAAGGCACCACACCACAATTTACCCCAATGACCCGCGGTGTAAATGGGTACCTGGCCCATGGGTCAGGTAAGGTAAGGCAGTGAGGGAGAGGAGATGGGCACACTCTCACAATACTGACACACAGAAAAGTGGGGTCTCATATACCTTAACTTCCCCTCAACCTAAATATATAGGTCATGAGACAACCTTTATCTTTTGTCAACTGGCAGAAATCTTGATGCAGACACTACTTATGCATTGTGGACTGACTGTAATGTGCTACCAGTACAACTGCTGTAGAGTTTGTGCAGTTTGAACATATCAGACAAACCAGTACATGCATTTACAAAACTTGAAATTATCCAAAACCTTACCCACCTGAGCATCAAGAATATTCAGGGCCGCTTGGTAGTCGCTCTGGAATATTCACAGGTACAAATCATACTAATTTAAATCTTAGTATCTGCGTTTTAGCTTTTAGTTCTCACCAGCCCTAAGATAATATTGCACATTTATTAACATGGCCCACAAGATGACAATACTCTAGATCATATCGATCAAGAAATGCAAAGTAAAACTTCTGCACATTTGTTATAAGATGTGAAACAATATACGGCACATATTAAATAAAACACAGAATGCAAGCTGCTATCAGCCAACAGTCTGATCTGATAGAAGGTCAACAAATTTAGACCATTGGGAATCATTGCCTTGCATTCTGGGAATCGCCAGGAACTGCATTAGTACAAAACTACACAAACACACACATGCATTAGTACAAAACTACACACACACACACACACATGCACACAGTGTCCAGAACATAAAAAGAGAAAGGAGAGGGAACACACAATGGGAAACTGTCCTGCATAAGACTTGATATGCACCAGCAAACTATTTGTGACCAAACAAAACAATGAATAAGGGAGCAAAATCAGAGACAAAACTGACTGACAGTGTCTCACCAACCTTCTCGATGTAGTAGAGTGCCCAGTGCCAGAAGTTGTGGCAGGCCAGCATGCCACAGGGCTAGTTTTCATGACAGACAAAAACCATAGGTATGTTACTGCTGTTGTAAAGACACTGTTGGTTGCTTAAAAATAAGTCCATGTGGCAGGAATAAGTTAGCTGTATACTCAAACTAATCCTGAAAACTTTTTCTAACAATTTAGAGCTGATAAATATGTAACTCTACAAAAAAGTGGCCACAGCTTTTTAAAGAATCTATCTACGGGCAGCACAGACTGGCCACTAGTCTGTGGTAAAAATAATCTTGACTCCTTTGTGCAGGTAATAGCTGTCATTTGGTTACACTGTTGCAGGTAAAGATGAGGCAGGGATAATAATGGGATAAACTAAATGACGAGGATAAACTAAATGATGATGGCAACAATAAATGAGAACAGTAACATAGGATAAAATAATATGAAATGTCTGTTCATATCAAATGGAGCTTTCATCTCCAAGTAAAACTAGAAAATTATAAAAGCACATACCTCCCAATCTTGTACAGTTTTGTCTAGAAAACTGATGCCTTCATCTTGACGCCCTGTCATCTCCATCACATGACAAATGGTGTGAGTCGACCATGCATCACCTGAGTTGATCTCAAGACCCTAAGTACAAATATGTGTACTATATTTAGATCAGGATGCCACAGAAACTCACATGTGGCCAGCCTGCCAAGCACCATTCAGAGCTTTAAATCCCTGTTAATTCCTTTACATACATGTTCTTAATTCCTTACAACCATCCCTCATTAAACTCTATGCCATTTTTTTTACAATAAAGGTATAATTTTTTTTAAACTGCTAAAAATGTACATGGCAGTATCTCTGAACAAAGTTGGCTGCCATTTAAATTGTACTATTTATTTTGCATATTGCCTATAAGCCACAATTCTGATTTTTTTAAACCATAGTAAAATTGAAAAAAAAAACTCAATGCTTCATTTGCTTCCACAAAGTTCATCATATGAACACAGTTTTTCATGGATTATGCCCTATCATCTAAGACATGCCAACACAGTCCAACCCTTCAAACCCTCCCTCAAATCACAGCTGTATGTGCATTATCTCAGCTGCTCTGCTCACCTGCTCATGACTGGTTAGTAGTGTATTTTGTTAGCACGTGTCTGTGTCCATTTGTGTCTATGCCTATTCTGTCAGGTGCTTTGAGCCTGCCCTCTGCGAGGTGGGTAATGTGGGTTACAAATCGCCCATTATTATTATTATAACATATCAACATGGTCTTGCTACCTAGCTTTGCTGTTATAAAAACAAGTAAACCGAGTTTATTTCAACTAAGTTCTTATACGCATCTAAGCACAAAACCTTTCACACTTTCAGAGTGCATGTATGAGTTATTTTTAAGCCAAAGAAACATTATATATAAAACACAAGAAAGTAAGACTTTCATTTTTGATGAAGAAAATAGAAGCACCTGACCTTTCTTGCCATTTTCTCAGCTTTGTCATATAGATTTGTTTCCTCCAGTCCAAATGAATACATCCCAAGAAGATATCTGCAGACTCACATACACAATGCACAATATAACACAGTGAATAATCTCTGTAAGGCATACAAGACTGAAAAAATAGTGTTATTCCTTTTTATTCTAAAATGAAGACAACAGCTTGTGGGCAGCTAGCAATAAGCAGTTCCCAAACGCAGTACATCAACAACAAAAAAAATCCCAGTCACATGATGCTTTCTAATTATTACAAGAAAAGGCTCACAAAACATTCAAAGTGTTATCTGCTCTTTCATAGCCACAAGACAATTATATTCTACACATTACCAAGGAGACTATCCTTTACCAAAAGTCAGGAGTAAATTCTGTATTCCTAAGGACACCATGACCTTGTCAGTCTGAAGAATTAATCTGCTCATGGTATCCAGTAAACAAATGTGCAAGCATGCGAGTGCCTATGCATGAGTGCTCATATGCATGCATACACCTATATATGTATGCACACACACACACACACACAAACACATGCAGACATGCATGCATGCACACACACACACACAAGCAGGCACAGCTAGCTGTGCCTGTATATGCATCTTTGGCAACAACTCACCCATAAAATGGATTTGACAGATGGTAATGCTTCAAAACTCGAGCTATGCTGTCCCGAATCTGATAAGACTGGCCAAGATAGAAATAGGAATCATGGGCAAATTTGAGTGCCACCATGTCCAGTGGATGGTCTATGAGAATGTCTTCCCACACATTAGTAGCACGATCGATGTGACTAAACATAACACAAGATCCACATGACTCAATATAACACAAGATCCATGTGACTCAACGTAACTCAGCCTTCCAAATCAAACACACAAATTCACACCCCTAGTGCTTAGAAAAGCTTATGGGGCTAGGGTTCTCATAATGACTGTCTGTTGCCATGGACACAAAGTGTGCTGTTCATTAAGTCCATGATGATCTCCCTCTTCACTGATGGGAAAAGTAGATAAGTATAAGAGGATAGGTGGATGATAAGATCAATGTTGGAAGACAGGATTCTAAACAAGGAGGATGGTAGACAAGGAGTCAGGATAATAAGACCCTAGAGGATAGTAAACGTACATAATAATTCCCTCTCAAGGAGGTTTTCTTAGTCCTAAAATAAGTAACTGAACAAAAGAAGCAGTAGATCAGAGCAGGGACAGGGTCTGATGCTGAAGTAAAAAACAAACAAGAAAGGAAGAAAAGAAAAAAACCAAAGAAGAAAGGAAGAAAAGAAAAAAACCAAAGAAGAAAGGAAGAAAAGAAAAAACCAAAGAAGAAAGGAAGAAAAGAAAAAAAACCAAAGAAGAAAGGAAGAAAAGAAAAAAAACCAAAGAAGAAAAGTGAGACATAGAACTTAACTGAAGGAGAGAAGCAGAACAATGAAAGAACAGTGGCGACTAGCATTAACATGAACAAAGTCGTGTTCCTAGAGGCAAAACCACTGATCTAAATTATGCATTGTGCTGTGAACTTTGCTGAACCCACCCATCAGCAAACAGCTGGAGGGCTTTGACATGGTTTTTTTCACTAGTAGAGAGTTCAGTCTGTTTTTCAGACAATTCCACCATTTTGTCAATGTCAGCTTTGAACTCGGCATCCAGTGTTGTGCTGCGCCCAGTGCCAACCAAGTCCAAGCCATTTTTCAGCACATGTCCCATCACTGTTCATGCAAATGAAGACACACGTCTGGTGAAGAGGGGCAAGTCTGGTTAAGCCATAGCACTTTATTAATGTTTTATTGGCAGCACTTAGGTAATCGTTAGATAAGTATATCTGAAAGAAGTTCATGATGATCAGAAGATTTAACAAAAATGTTAGTTGGGTCGTATGATTGTATCACTGTGTATATACTGTACATTTGTTGTCCTCATGTCTCCTGTTGCTGTTTTGAAGACAGGATGAACATTGAGGCCCTATCCATTTTTAAATATCTACACGTATGTAAAAAAATGCATAAACAGAGGCATGCAGACTAATGTCAGCATAAGCACAAGCACACATGTGCATGTATACAACATCCCATCCCATCTGCCTACCCCCCCACCCCACTCTAACACACACACACACACATACAAATGCACACACACAAAACCATATTTGAATTTTCTCCCTCCAGTTTCTTAGGAAAAAATGTGTTATACATATAGTTGTTTATGTAAGGTAGATAGTGTTAGCCTCAGAATGTAAGCACAGCTTCTGAATAAGGCTGGTGAGCTGAGCAACAGGAGACCCACCACTCACTTGACCCAGTTCACTGTATACTCCTTTTTTGATAACTGCTGAGTCACTTCTCTTTCTGAATTGCCTGTCCCATACTGGCAGACACCTGTAGCTTTGAGATTTGATGAATAACATCTTTTCCTAGCATTTATACACTCTCTGTGCAAACACACAATATTATGCACAAAGTGGGCGCCAAAACCTTCAAGTCATTTTCCCAAGTAAGATGGTGATGACAAAGGATACAGGGGAGGCAGTAATACTTTTTGAGCTCTGAGATGTTCTGGTGGAAGCTAAAATACATTTACTAGGTATGCCATGAAAGTAAAAAATCACATATTGTATAAGCAACAGGTATGCCATTAAAGTAAAGATCACACGCAGGAGGCGTACAAGTCAGCAAGGGACTAAGTCATGATGCAACAAGCCACTGGAACACATTCCATACCAAAGTCTGGGTCAGCCTGCAGCATTTTATTTAATGAACCTTGGATGCCACCAATGCTGTCATATTCCCGCCATGTGACATACTGCAAGATAAATTAAAAGCAAAGGAAAAATATTTTCCATCAAAAAATGTTCCCATTGTTCCATCTAGCCTTTACATAGTGCTTAGCATGTTCAGAAGTAGCTAGACTTGGTATATTTATAGTTAAATATCAATCTGTGCTGAAACTTTCCCACCAGTTGATTAGTAATACACTTTCCTAAGCTTAAGAATAATAGTTAACAGTAATTTTTAATTTCTCTCTCCCTCTCACACACACACACACTGAAAAAGAAAATATTCTTCCTTACTTGTGTCAGCGTGGCATCAAACATGCGGCAAGCCTCGTTGCTAGCTGTTCTGAGTGGGACATTTAGATCTCTCCATGCCTGCAGAGCATTTTTAAATCACTATATTTCAATGACCACTTTTATTAAAATCCCCAGTCATGTGAAAAACTGTCTATCCACTTTCTTGCTCCCTGGTGTGGCTCACACAACGAGAGAGGGATCAGGAGGTCGGGAGGATGGATCGATCGAAGATGGAGAGAGAGTGCATGAGGCCTGCAAAGTTCGATGTCGCAACGAGATCTTCGAAATAATGTGATTAGATAAACACAGCTCTGAAAGACTTATAGTTATACACTCAACTCAACTAGCCCTTGTGGCTCACGTAAACCTCTCGATCACCTCTGCCGACTCACACCATGCGTGTCAAATACAAAGAAAATACTAAATAACTAAACCTACTGAACAGGTCCAGAGTTCTAATAACTAGATCTATACTTACCTCGACTGTTCTCCAGTTTGAATTCATTCTAAAACCTCGTCAAGTCCCTGAAATCTTGCAGCTTTTGATATAAAGTTTCGAAGAAGCAAGTTTCAGAGAAATTAAGGACCTCTCTCTCTCTTTCGCTCTCTCGTTGTAGGGTCCTCACCACAGAATTATCGTCTGCACAAAGTCCCAGCCTCACGAACGAGCTGAGCAAAGGGAGAACACTCCCAAGAGAGTTCGTGCGAACGTAGCTACGAAGTAATTTCAAAGACTACCCGTTCGAACGGAAAGGTATATGTCCTTAATCAAGCTACATATCGATCATTAATTTACAGTTGAGGGAGTTCGAAGGTTTTAATTTCACCTATTAATTTTAAGTTTAGTTGAATTAAGATCAGATCGGTTAGTTTTCAGTTTAGTTGATTGGATGCCCCCTGCAGTCCCTTGATCTCTTCTACCTCGCAATGCGGCATGGTATTATAAATAAAACTAAGAAACATTATAGCCCTATCATGTCAATGCCAGCAAAGGGACTTAAGTATTCCTCTGTTTAAACCTAATGTTATGACTTTAAATTAGTTCAATAACTTGAACGATATCATATCATATATAATATTATTATATAGGTATCTCGACATCTCATCCTGTCTGGATCAGAATCTGCACCGACGTTTGTATTTTCCTTCCTCGTCGCTTAAAACTTACATTTGATTGACCTGATGCATTTCCACTCGCCACGCGCGCTATTGCGACTAAAATATACGAAGTGCGTCGCAAAAACAGGCCTCAGATGAAAAGTATGTCTGAGAATGTGTCGGGCAGGAATCGCAACAAAGCGTTCTGCGTGACTGGGAATATATTCAACATGCCACTTTTTGAGAGAGAGAGAGAGAGAGAGAGAGAGTTTGCTTATTTTATGTTCACCATGTCAGCCATTCAGTAATGTAAAATGTTTTTCTTGAAGGTTATAGCTGCCAGCTACGCTGCATTTATTGTCACAGCAATCACTCAGCGTGACGCGCGTTCTAGAATCATCACCATAAGGACTGGGATGCTGTACACGTCACAGAGCGGGGGAGTTTGTCGTCAAATGGTACTGTGCTGCGCAATAACTGCATGTCGAGTGATGGATTATAACTACCACATGTCTTTAATGTACTGTTGATGCTGCTACACCGCCAGGACCAACTTAGTAACCAAAGTGAACATAAATTTCGAAACTTGACCTTTACTGCAACGTCACTGTAACGTCACACCTTCAAGTGGCCAATCAAATTTCGGAGCGTTTTCAGTCCTGCAGCCTGTGGCATATGGCGAACTGTCGGTCTTCCATGGTTAGAGAACGGTGGCTGAAATTTCAGGTAACAGTACTGTGTTTACAATATATATTTTGGTGCAGTTTTAAAATCATATCGATCCCAAATGAGTCCATAAGCTTTTCGGATGATGAGGAAAATAAAAAGTTCTTATAACGTTTGCAGGCATATTGAACACGAGGATATGCTAACCATTTTTAATCCCAGAAACTAAAATACCAGACAGATACAAATACATGTTACTTTTGAGATATCTTTGAAGGTTCTTTTCGGAGTATGCATAGCTTGTGACAGGTGACACTATAATTAGCTGTATTGGCGTTCTTGTCGTGGGCTAGGGTGTGTGGGGCGCTGTAAGACACTGTGGAAAAGGAACTTTCGGTCAAGAAAAACAGAAAAAGTTACCCAAGTGGGGGGGGGGGAGAGAAGAGACGCACTGAAATTTTATCAGCATTTGGCATCTCCATAAAAAGCTGCTTTGCTCAACCATCTTGAAGAGCATTCTGTACTCCTTCTTCAACAGCATTCTCATTTAATAATTGGTAACATGATAATGTTAGCAAATTTAAATATGCTTTAGGTAATCTGACAGCTTTATGGGATTCCAAAGATATGTCAAATCAACACGATTTTTATTTGTTCCTAAGGTTGAAAGATCTTTCAGACATATTCAGCAGATTTCCAGCCTTCTCGATCTCTGTCAGGTGCCTGTTGGGCCAGAATCGGCCTGATCACTCACCGAGGGAGGAAATATACTTCAAAGAACATCTGTCCAAAACGCAGTAGTCATCTCCGACAACGATGAGTGACGATGAGGGTGATGACGACGTCGACGTGTCCAGCTTTAGTGACGACGCTGCGTGCGAGTCATCGACCTTGCCGCAGCAGCGGGAGGCGGAGTCCGCGAGGCAGAGGTTCCACAGAGCGGTGAAGCAGAAGCGGCGAGAGGACTTGAAGCTGTCGCTGCAGCGGCTGCAGGAGGCGGTGCCGGAGCTGCGCGGCAAGAAGGTGTCCTCCGTCCAGGTCCTGAAGCAGGCTGCGGACTTCATCCAGACCAAGCGGCTGGAAAACCGGGCTCGCGAGGACGAGATCGAGGCTCTCCGCAAGCACAACCAGGAGCTGGAGCAGAAGATAAGAGCACTAGAACAGGCGCAGCAGTCCGGACAGCTCGGCTGACAAGACGCTTTGAGTGCATTGCGTCCCTTGCTCTCCACCTATACCGGCCTATTGCCAGTAGATGCACCGCGCGTGCTTGCCATCAGTGCAGAGGATCATGGCTTCGGATCTCGTTTCCGGCGCATGTACTTTCTCTCCACCTGTTGTCAAAGCTGACTGTTAGGGTTTTCCACGGTACTCCGGTTCCGCCCTCCTTCCACCAGATACTTATCATCGCCTTGTCCATTGTTTTTTCCTGTTATGAGATGTTAGTTGGTGACTTGATTTAAAACAACTGCGTCTCTCCCCAGCCTCCCCCTCGCCCTCCACCTCCCCACACACACCACACCACTCTTCTTTTTGGTACAGACGAGCTGAAGCAAGAGTTATCATATTCGGCAACAACTGCCCTAAAATCTCGCATTCACTCAAACAGGAACCGCGTGTATATATATATATATGTGTGTGTTTGGTGTGAATTTCCCAATTGACGCAAGATGTACCTTGAGCTAGCTGCGGTAAGATTGACGCAAGATGTACCTTGAGCTAGCTGCGGTAAGATTGACGCAAGATGTACCTTGAGCTAGCTGCGGTAAGATTGACGCAAGACGTATCTTGAGCTAGCTGCGGTAAGATTGACGCAAGACGTACCTTGAGCTAGCTGCGGTAAGATTGACGCAAGACGTACCTTGAGCTAGCTGCGGTAAGATTGACGTAAGATGTACCTCGAGCTAACTGCGGGAACGCACAGCGTTGGTCGGCGACACGACTGTCGCTGTGATGTGCTTCAGTGTGGACAGCAGTTGTTTCGCTTCACGTTCTGCTTCCGCCCCTGACATCAGTCTTTTTATAGCTACATGTAATTATTTCCCTTTTCCTTTCTGTGAAATACGTGTCAGCTGATATTACACATGGCACTTCTTATGCAGTTACCCACCAGCAAATGAAGTCCATTTTTTTCTTTTTTTGACCTGTGTAACCCAATAAGTGACAACAGTACAGTTGATTTATAAAACATAAAAGTGTATTAATCAGTAACTTGTCCTTATTACAGGTGTATAATCTTCGCTAAACCCCCGTCAGTCTGCGAGCATGCATCTCTCTCTTGCTCTGTGTGCGTGGGTGCGAGCGAGCGAGAGAGGGAGAGAGTGCTGGTAGAGGGGGAGTGCATGTTTACAAGCGCTTAGTTTCGTCAGTCCCAGGCTGTGAAATCTGGCTGCCTGCTTGAAACTGTATCATACCTTTCCAGTAACAATGTCGGTGAAGTTCATCTCACATTTGCAACACGTGAACACCTTCAAGGTGAGAAGCTTACGGGTACGTCGGGTATAAATGTCCTTGACGATGGCCATCGTGCAGAGCCCACGTCATCGCAATAAGTGCATAAGAAGCTAAATAAAAGTGCAAAAGTGCTCTCACATTCTAGGGTATTTCAATGATATCCATAGTTTAAATAAATGATGCAATGATTTAAACTGATTCCGTAAGACTATATAGTTGCAGCGTACAAAGTACACCTGTATATATTACGTGAGTCGATATGGGAAGGGATATTTCGGTAAGATCAGAATTATGACTCATAGGATTAATCACAAACGTAGTTATTACTAAAAAGCTTTATAAACTGATGCCGGAACTTCAACGAGCAGCAATTACAGCGAATTCTTTTGTACTTGTACTCCTCCTCCTCCTTCAAACGATCCTATAAAAATAAAAGCTTAACGGAATGTACTGTTCAAAAGAATTGAAGGCATTTGCAAGCTGCACGCGCTACCTGATGTCAAAACACAGACCAGTTGTCACAATGAATTCAATGGTCTATTAACAGTAAGATTATTTCCTGCCACGGACGTTCAATGCTTTTGAGCAGCATATAACATGCAACCAGAAGGGACATAAATATACAGCTAAGACCAGAGGAGAGTCCAGACGACGCTTTTATGACGTTTTTGTGACGATACTGAAGACAACGGCTCCGGTTTGTTAGCTGGCACACAAGGAGGTGTGTTCCGTTTGGCCAATCAAGACGAGAGAGCCTGCAGGGTACACGATTCTACTGTCACGGGCGACGTAAAAAGGGTCTCTGGTAGGGAACGTGTATATATAGCGCAGGCTGCGAACACAATTAGGGCACTTGGAAATGTTGCCTTCTCAAAGGTTTTTGTTACAGATTTAAAATATATATGTATATATATAAACCAGGTCTGTGCTCATAAACCGGGTGCATTATCCAAAGGAAAGACAAGCGCTTCATTGAGAAACGCAAAGCTTTGAAAAGCGCGCGGCTATAGTGAGTCCGAGTGATTGTCGAAAGTCGATTGGACAGAATTTTTGTTGGTCTAGACTGCCACAGCAGGTCGAAGACACGTGGAAAACTGAACAACCTCTAACGGGTATGCCGGCAAGTATTCTCGGAAAACACTGGGTGAGATCTTTTGCAAATGGAACTGTGACATCCACCAGGTTGGGCTCAGTCCTGTCGTCTGCCTCGCTAACATGGGATCCACGTCAGTTGTTGAGCGATGCAAGTATCTGTGTTGGTGATACGCCGCTGTTGAAGCAGCAGCGTTCTCGGTCTTCATGGGTAGACCGTTGGGGTCACGTGTCGCAGGTGACCAGAAGCGCCTATGGCCAGGCTGAGAGGTGAGTCGGTTCATATGCTGCAGCGCACCTGGTCGGGTACAGCGTTCCGCGTGAGCGCTTGTAAACGTGCCACCCGCTAGTTAATTACGCCCTCGCCGGCCTGATGAGGTCTTATGCGGGGCTTACACTAAGTTGGATAAGAAAAGAGTCGTTAGAAAATAGTCCATCCATTTGCAAACAAAACATAATTTGTTTTGGTTTAATTGGATCGAATATTCATTATAGATGCTTATGGAGAGAAATTCTTCATCGAAACTTAACTGTTTAATGCGCGCTGTTTTTAATAGTTCTTAGCGAATGTACTTTTTTCGTCCGACTAGGATGAGACATGTAAGCCTTGCATAACGGTTGGCACTAGTTCGAAGAATATACAGACCATACCAGCCATACTGCAATCTGTGATCAGGGAGCTGGGGTACGTGTTGCTGCCTTCTTGCTGACAGCCATGTAGCTCGTGATCAACAGTTAATGCTTGTCGGCACGCAAGACACAGAGAATCGTATGTCCCGTCACAGAGATCCCGTCTGCGGTAGTCCTACTAACAATAATGAAGTACCCGCGATCTGTAGGCCTATGTACATAGCACGTAATATAGCTTACTCATTTGCCATGGCCTGAAACACCAAAATCTGCCTTCACGTTGGCAAATAAATGTTCCATTGTGCGCAGTAGATATAATAACTTAAGTAATGAAATATAGCAGACAATTTACCCCCCCTCCCCCAACAGAAATAGTTCATGGTACAGTTACTGCATGCACATATGAATACGTTGTAGCTGTAAATCGTAATCATCTACCCCTCCCCCCACCCTTCCACACACACACACACTTCGCCTCCAATGCATTTAGTGTCAGCTGGGACTGTCATTGTTTCTGTCTATGCAAAAGATTCGTAAAGTGAACGCTTGACCTACCACGAAGAGGAACGAACAACTCAAAGGTCAACTTTATTTATACCCCTCCAGCTACTTTTGACCTTGTAAAGTCCTCGATCGTTACAGGTAATGTGACCTACCTGTTCGCGATGTGCGACAAGAGGCACAGTGCCGTTGATGTTCACGGAAAGGGGGAGGGTCTATGAAGGCACAGGCACTTCACAGTACTCGCTCGCACCAGAACTGTATTAATATATATATATATATGAACATAGTTTTCCCGTTCCAGCTAATGCTAATAAAAAAAGAACTGACCGAGTTTACACTTGGAAATTTCCTTCACATCCATTTTCTTCGGCCTGGTGGTGTGTATACTCACACTGTCATAAAAAGGAGATATAGATGATATCCCTTTGGTAAAACTATACGACACACTTAAAATCACATTCAAGGAAAAAGAAAAGCAATCAACGAAGCATCTATTTTAATAGAGATCTTGCTTTGCACAGAGAATAACTAATTAAACAGTAGCACGTGGCAGGTTTTTGATAAAGGAGGTGACGATGGGGATAAAAGTGGTGGAAAAGGAATGTAAACAATGCATGCATGTTTCCTACATGTCTCTCTCTCTCTCCCCCGGTCGTAGCATATAGCGTAATTAAGCTTTTTAATTTGCTACCGATACAGGTCGTGGATTTGGATACAGTGTCTGGGAGATTTCTTTCTTTGCATGTGGCACTTGTTTAGAAAGCTGGTCGTCGGGGATTTTTCCAAGTACTACGGTTTATTTCCACTTCCTTTTCCGCCAGTATCTTTCTTTATCACTCTCTCCCACGTTTCCTTCATCGGGAGAGGGCCCTCGCTTCTGGCTAGGTGTTAAACAATAAGCACAATATGCAGGGCCAATATGCATGTACACGGTACTTAATTTATTGCTGAATATCGCATATTTTCCTGTTTCTGAAAATACAATTTCGGCGAACGGAATAAGCTATTCGGTCTTGCGAAAACCGAATAACTTAATTATTACCGGTTAACGAGGCGCATGGAAATTCGAGGAACTTAATTATTCCTGTTATGGGGACTATTCGATGGAATAAGTAAGTGTAACAGGGTCGAGCGGTAGCGGTTCTTTACAATTGCAGTCGTGGCAATGGCTCTGTCATCCTTCCACTCCGAGCACAGCAACTAGGCGTCTTCACTTCTACTCGAAAACTTTAATACATTTCACGTCACTGAGAGCACAGGACGGACCTTCCTAGCCGGTGCTACATGTACAAGCCACTCAGGATGAAGAGCTCCGACGATGAAGATGATCAAGAATGAATCCTGTCCGCTTTTCCTCAGCTCTTTAAATACACTCATAGCACAAAGCGTCCCGCTGAGATGTTCAGTCCACCCAGGTTACCGGCCCTGACCACCCATAAATCTCTACGCGGTGCCATTTCCTGGGGAAAACCTGGCCGCGCCAGATACGAGTTTATAGGTGGCCTCGGACAGTGAGTCCTCGGTTGGTCCTTCCCTACCCACCCTTGGGTCGGGGGGGGGGGGATCAAAAGAAACATGATACCCTTGAGGTTTCCCACACTTGAGTAACGAACAACCCGTCAGGCGCATGATGCAACTAACCATGGCATGCCGGCTAGGAGAGTTTAGGGGCCGGCTGGGTGGGGGCCTGGGTGTACGTAACCACCACCCGGCTACATAAGCATCCAGTGTCAGGATAGATCAGAGATTTTATATACTAGTGGTCCGTGTACTGTTAACATACTTTTTTTTTATAAAAAAATTAGAATCACTAATTATAGTTAGATTCTGTTCCTCTGTTATTCTTTTTCATGAACTTGTGCTGAGATCATTGTCTATATAACATTTTTATTTGAATTGGGACCTTAAATTGTACATAAAGAATTCAAGACCTGGGCTTGGCTGTTGCAGTGAAGTGAAGCACGACTTCCAAGACATAGAGGGAACGCTGTTTGATTACTTATGTAGAGAGGATGGAAAACTTTCTCTCGGACACTTTTTCACGGTGGGTGGTTCTGGCTTTATCTTGACTGATTCCGATTCTGATTGATTGATTCTTTAGCCCTCTGGGGGGCATTCAGAAAATGTTCATATTTGTAAACTTAAACGTACGATGCTCATCGCACTGGCCATTCATCAAGAAAAGTTATTCAGTTGTTGTAGGTTCAGGCTGATTTCAGAGCATTTAGATTATACATCCTAATGTCACGACTTCTATATGTTTATCATGCTGAGATTTTGGTGCTATTTCTTTGAATGGAGCCTGCAGCAAGTGTAATTTTTTTTAAACACTGTAGCTCATTGGGTGTGATCTAAAACTTTACCACAAACCGAAATCTGTTTGAATCGGCGATTCCTTGAAAAACGTAAGACCTCTTTCAAATCGCTTTATCGTATAGTTAATGTTTTTTTTTTTTTTAAATGTTCTACTTGAATATTCTGCAGCTTATTAGACATGCTATACTTTCAGGAACTCAAAGCAACGGGCTTGCGTGTCACTGACCCTCGTCTGTCTGAGACCATGCGTAACTTAGGCAACAACTTGTCAGAATTTGAAGGCGCCCACAATATTTACTTGGACAAACAAACATTTAAGGCGTAAGACCACGCCCACCCGCCCGCCCACACTCAAACACGCACGCGCGCTCGCACCCAAGCACCCAAGCACGCACGCACGCACGCTGCATTTGGACTGCCCATAAATTTCCACTGTTGTAAGATCAATATAGATGATCTGAAATACCGCCCTTGCTAATCTGATTCCTTTTGGCATAACGAATTAATATTAAGGAGTAATTGCATACGTGTATTTATCTGGCTAATTAAAGTTAGATTGTGTGGACCAGTACGCAGTCATTCTAATTTGTCGAACTTGTGGAAATTTTGTTTCAACTTTCATCTGCAGGTCAGTGGCAGAGAACATAGTTCTCATAGCCAAAGCATTCCGCAGGCAGTTTATAATTCCAGAATTTCAGAAGTTTTGCCGCCATATAGAGGAGCTGTATTGGCGAGCAAAGCCACACACTGCTGGAGAGGTGCGTTGACCCTTATCTTAATTGATTGTATTGAGGAGTTCTATAGATAGAAGTTGTTTGCTTGTTTTTGGAAGACTAGGTACTTGCATGCTTAGTGTGTTTGCGCGCACCTGTGTGTGTGTGTGTGTGGCGGGGGAGGGGGTTTATAGACAGCTTGCAAAACAGACTATAGACACGTAAGGCTGCTCATTTCTCGAGAGGACTATACAGTGAGGACGGAAAATCATGTTAGTTTTAGGCTTCTGAGCACACATACTATGCAAAATATGGTCCGCCTGCATTTGGTTCGAAGGAGAATGCAATTTTGATTGCATAGTAATTACGAAAGATAAGGCAACAGCGGTGTGAAAGGTAAGTTAACATCCGCCAGTCAAGCTTGCGGACGGTCGAACTGATGGACTGACAGACGGACCGACTGAATCGATCCCCTTTTGCCAGCCTCACGTACCCTAGCACCGCCAAATCTAATTGAGCCGCTGACAGGAAGTTCAAGTGCTATGAGGGATTCAGTGCAATACCAGTTGCAAACGTTCTCTGAAGTCAGTGCAGCTATAAACATTTCCTTACTGGATCAACCTTTGTTGAGCCTCAGGTTCCGGTAAGCTGGTGTCAGCGTACCTGCAGTACGTTTAACGCAATGCTTGGATGCTCCGATCGACTTTATTTTAGTACAGACGAAATCTTCCTTGGTGCACATGCAGGTAGCTAGCTACATTCCGCAACTGGCTCGAGTGAACCCAGACCAGTGGGGGCTGGCTATTTGTACAGTGGACGGTCAGAGGTGAGCTTTACACACCTTTGATTCCACATATAATGATAATTTGTATATCCTTGTAGATTTTTCTGTTTTTTTTTATATTCATAATAGCTACAAATTGCTAATTATTTTGACAAGATGTCCAGTCTTTTCCCTTGCAAGGTTAGCATTTCATGCGACGTTACCTTTTCTTAGCAAATTTCTCATTGCACATCAGATTATTAGTTTTTTTCTGAGAAGAGTGTCGTATATGGCAGGTTGCACAGTACATGACTGCTGGGAAAGGCTAGTTCAAGGGAATGAGATGGGGAGGAGGAATATATATATATAATTAGAAAAGAGACTTAACTGTTCAGTGATAACAGTGCCCCTGCAGGTAAAGGTGACGGTCTTCCAGGTATGCACTGGGCGATGCTACAACACCGTTTTGCCTTCAGTCGGGCTCCAAGCCTTTGACGTACGCTCTGGTGTTGAACGAAGTTGACCCCAAAGTAGTGCACCAGTATGTAGGCCAGGAACCTAGTGGCCAACGCTTCAACGTCATCGGCCTCAACCCTCAGAGTATGCTGAATGACTCAATATACCTTTTACTTTGGGGTGTCGATGTGTCTGTGGAAGGCGCTGTGGGGAGGGAAGAGGGAAGAGGGAACAAGAAGTAGGGAGAGGACAACTGATATGAAGCTGATGGGAAAAAGTCTTTTAAACCATTGTTCATGGGTTTGGAGAATTCCTGCATGCATTTTTGTGTTATTTGGTCCAGTGAAATTCCATCATTTCTGTTGGTAATACTATGGGTAAACACAAGGGCAATCCTTTTTCAGCATCCATAAATGTTTGTTGTTACTTGTGCCAAAGGTATCAGAGCTGCCATTCCATACTCCTCGCAACACAAATCCAGTTTTTGTGCACTTACTGTCACCAGGTCAAGAGACAGATGTTATAAGATGCTGGGTAGAGGGGGGGTGGGGATGAAAAGAGTGATCTAATGTTATAGATCATTTCATACATGTAGGTGTACCTTTGAATAGCAATTTGTTTAAAAATATATATTTACTTTTATTTTTTCATGCTTCCAGACAAGCCACACAACCCACTGATCAATGCTGGTGCAATAGTTACTAGTGCTCTTCTCCGCCCTGAACTTAACCTTGCGGACAGATTCGACCATGTAAGAAGTTTCTGCATATAAGTTTATTTCCAGTTAATCTAGTAGTAGCAGTGACTTATCACATCCTGGAAAAGTTGTTGACTGTGTCCTTGATGGTAATTTAGAATGTGTTGTGACTTATGGAATCTGCATGTGTACATGGATTTTGTTCTAATAAGTGCAGAGCAAGTGAGGATGAGTGTGTCTTGTGCCTGCAGGCATGACGGGACTTTTAAGCAACCATAGAATCTTATTAGCTAATCAGAACAGGTGTCTCAACAGCTGTGACAGCTAGTGAATGTCTTCTGCTGGCTGACACTCTTTGATATGGACAGTTGATATGATCTGTTGACAGACTCTCAAAATGTTCAAACGTCTGGCTGGAGATGAGTTTGTTAGCTTCAATAACTCTGTGTAAGTAGAAAAGTGAAAATAATGTAGATGTTTCTCATGTCTCTTGCCTATAAGTAAGTTCTGACTATGGTATTGAACTCCATGTCTGCTTTCTATAGTTTGGTCATTGATAATTGTAGTTTAAGTAATGATGTTTAATGTTCAATCTGTTTTTCTCTGTTGTTTTTTTAATACTAACACCACTTGTAATAGTAATGTTCATATCTTGTTAGATTCCTTTCAGAAAGGGAAACTGCAGACAGGAACTTCGCAATCGCTTATTATCTGAAAGAAAATCAGGTACCTTTTTCCGGCGTTCTTCTCAGTCCTTTTGTCATACATGTGGCTGTTACACAATATTTTTCTTCTGATCAATTGGTTTTGGATTGTTTGATAAAAATATGTATGCAGGTTTATTGGATTCAAGTTAGATTGTTTAGGCAAAATTCAAATATTAAAGTGAAGTAATCAGAAGCTGTTGCAGATTGAGGACTGTAGCAACTGGAAGTGCAGAAATACTTTAAAGGAATTAGAGCAGAGTAATAAGTGAAGTAATACTAGATTTGTGTTGTTTCCTGAGATAAAAGTTTATTCTGGAGATTGTAGTTTTCAAAAAGTAATATGTCAGAGATGTAGAGGCCCTATCAAAAGCCCTTCTCTTTTACAGTGCTTCCCCAAAGGAACAAACATGATGGAAATAATGGACTTTTACTTCCAGGTCAGTTGCATAATTCTCTGCCAGTTTGCCATTGTTCTGTGGCTTAGTTTTTATGAATGGTGACCTTTTTGTTTTGACGGGTGTCATTATTGTTGTAGATGTGTTCAGTGGAAGCAACATGCGACTCAGCTGCTGTCATAGCAGCAACACTAGCAAATGGCGGAATGTGTCCCATCACAGACGATAAGGTTCTGGAACCTTTCTGCATTCGTGACACTCTTTCTCTGATGCTTTCATGCGGAATGTATGACTACTCTGGACAGTTTGCCTTCAAGGTTTGTCTCCCTTGATAATCACTAATTGGTTATTAGAGCACCCTTTGCTTTTTAAATGGTGAAAGAACACTGGTGGGGGCCATAAAAAATGTCATACAGGGATGGAAGTTAGAGGGGCAAATAGTAATTTTCTGCACTTGAGTTCAGAGTCACTATTATACTGCCCTCTTTGAAAGAAAAAAAATGTACATACCTAAAAGTTGTGACTGTCGGGGGCAGAACAATTATGCACACCCCTCCCAGTCTTTTTATCCATTCATTTTTTGGGGCATCAGAGACTGGTAAATTCTTTTCAAGCCATCTTATTTTTTCTTGTATCCATTTGGGTTTTTCCTTCTAAGGTGGGACTGCCAGCTAAGTCTGGCGTATCGGGTGTCATCATGCTTGTGGTACCCAACGTCATGGGGATCACCATGTGGTCACCGCCTCTTGATGAATGCGGTAACAGTGTGCGGGGACTCACATTTTGCAAGGTTAATTGGAGATTTTTTTTTTAATTTAAGATTTTAGCTAATTAAGTAAGGAGTGAAGTGCTTCAGGCACTATTTATATATAAATCTGCTGTGACTAGGAAACCTTGCCGTCAGACAGGTATAAATGCTTGGTTTTAGTCAGATACCTTGTATATTTATATGCTCACCTCCCTAATCATGTACATGATGCCATATTAATGCAGTCATGCCTAGAGAAGCTAAAGAAAAGTACAATGTACATTGGCAATGTCATGGTAGAAATTACAATAGTGCCTAGTGTGCAAGGGATGGGGGAAGATAATCCCTCATACAATAAGCATGGGTATGTCTGTAACTAAAAAAGGATTTTTGAATTCATTATAATTGCGATGATGGTAGAATATTCGGTTGTGAGTAGTATGTTACTCACAGGGTCGAACTCATACTGGTAGTGACACACTAAAGTTTTACAGATTTATTTCTAATTCTGATCTGTTTAAATTAGTTTTTTTTCTGACTCATTTTGTACTCAAAATTTTGTTAATCAAGACAGCTGATAAACCCTAGCTCTAAACGTTGATTGGCTCTAATCAAACTCCTTTTTCTATGCTACAATCATCAGAACCCATGTGTCACTACCACTAGAATTTACCACCACCAGCATCAGACAGTTCACGAAAATTTCATAAGCTGAAAAATCTGCCATTACTTTTGTTTTCTCTCTGGCACAGGATTTAGTTGAAACATTTAATTTCCACAACTTTGACAACATTCGGTTCACCACTCGCAAGATGGATCCATGTTTGCGTATTGTGGAGACTCAAGCTAACATTGTGGTGGACTTGCTGTTTTCTGCTTACAATGGTGATGTTACCGCCATCCGTCGGTACGTCAGAAAAGGGATCATCAAGAAATGAACACTGACAGTTACCATTAACATTTATCCATTTGTGAATGAAAAATTAGCCACAGATCATTACCACTAGACAAAATAGGTTTAAAAAGGTTCTTTTGTTAACTATCCCAATCATAACCATTAGTTAGTGGTTTGGCAAGTTGTAAGATCTCAGGCTTGCAAGGTAGTTTTGTTTTAAATGTACATCGTTTGCTAAGATTTTGCAACTGTATTAAAGTATTCAATTTTAAAGGAGGAAAAAATTGCCTAGCCAGTCTTTTCAGTGTGTGCTGTGGAATTATGGACAATACCAACATTTCCAGGTGCGCCTTGAGTGGGATGGACATGAACCAGCCTGATTACGACGGCCGGACAGCACTGCATGTTGCTGCTGCTGAAGGGCATATTCATGTTGTGGAGTTTTTGCTGAACAGATGCAAATGCTCTCCCTTTTTAGTTGACAGGTAACAAATTCACAGAGAGAGAGAGGATGTCTTCAAGGCTACATCACTTATCTCCCTTCTTGAAGTCACACAAGAAGAACAAATATCTCTCTGTGAACACATTTGTTGCCAGCATATCATAAATTGGAATAATGATGTTGCTGAAAGTCCAGTAAAATAATTCAAAAATAAAAATCTGTAGGTAACATAGGTTGAAAAACTACTTCAGTTTGTAGAATAACAAAAGCTAAACTGTTACCATTTCACTAAGACTATGTATAGAAAGGTACATGGGTGGACAGACTGGCAGTTTCAGCAGCTGACTGGTTTAAATGGTAATAAGTAATTAAATCTCCTGTATGATCTGTGTGCTCATAATTTGCATTTTGATGTCTTGGATGCAGATGGGGGTTCACAGCCCTGGATGATGCAGTCCGCTTCAAGAAGGACAACGTTGCTGAAGTTTTGAAGCAGCGTATGCTGCAAGAGCACCCAGACTTCATTTTCAGGGATCGTTTTAATGACTGCAAAGATGTCACTCCAGATATTCACGCACCTTAGAGATAGTGACGATGTACAGACGTACTGATGTAGTGCTAAATCCTGTTGCTTCTTACAAAAGTAGGGTATCATGTTCTCTTCGCTGGATGTGTTGAAAGAGGAGTGAAGGAGAAGAAGAAGAAGTCCCAGAATGCACATCAAGTTTCAGTTTGCAGGAAAATGTTGAACTCTTTTAAATGAAGTTAAAACTGGTATCAATATTTTTTAATTTACTGTTTTTTTTAAAAGCAGAGAAGCATGTTTCAATTTTTTAATGCTGGCATATGCTTTGAATGACCTGCCATAAGATGTGGTCCTTGTTCAGACAGATCATATCTAATATATAAAGCCGATATATAAATACAAAAATCCAAGCCTGAATCGATCCACACCAAATTCAATACACTAGTTGTTTTTCAACCACAGATTGGCATAGGCCATATTTCGACCCTGTACCTAAGCCTAAACAAAAATGAAATAAACAGGACTATGCCCTGTCATGTACACGGCGATCAGCATGCATGGGAGATCGCAACACAGTCTTTTCCCTTTTGCACAAAGAGTACTTTACCTTGTTTCACCTGACAACAGGCAAGGGTAGGGGTTCGGGAAGGGGTACGGGTTAGGAGGGGGAGTTAGTAAATGGGGTGGGGTAAGCATAAGGGGAAGATTGGCCAGGGTAAGAAAAACCCAGGCAGTGCCGGGTCCCCTGGCTAGTTAAAAAAAAAAACAAAAAAAACCAAATGCATTATATGACACTGCATTTTTCAGTTTCCTATTTGATAAAAATGAGTCGTGCTCAAAGTGGGTGTAATCATATTCGTCGTTTGTATACAGACTTGAAAATGATTTTGTATGTGTACATATGTCTTCCTGAAAAGGCCATTTTTTGCCATTACCTTTCTTTTTTTGAATCTCTGAACAACAGCATCTAAAATATTTAGTCATTGACCTTTGTAACATGCACTTTGACAGTTGCACTTTCATATGCAAGTTATAAAAAGATCTTTACAGAATTTACCTAATATTCCTGTGTCCAACTCTTCCTTCAATGTTCTGATTTTGCCCCTCTCCACAAACTGCATTTGTAAAAAGATACACTCATTGAACCCTTTTACTCATATGAAAATTCATTTCAAATTTTGTTCTCGTGTGTTATTATGTTTTATTGTTGCAAGCTATTCCTTATGAGTGAATGAAAGTGAAGTTAATGTGGAACATTTACACAGGAATGTGTTGCATCACTTTATATATATATAATACTGCAACTGAACTTGTAAAACAAATGGTTTGCTAAGCAAACTTCAAATACCAGCCAAACAAAAATGTCTAGGTTACACTCCAGGCTTTTCTATAGGTTGACCTATAGGAAGCCTATGGAAACAGTGATATGAGGAAATGAATGAATAAATGTTGTTCAAACCAAAAAAGTAGTAACAAAATGGTAAACAAATTGTTTTCTGTATATACAGACCAGATTTTCATCTAAAGCAGGTTGTTTAGGAAAGTTTATTATAGAAAAAGAAAATATTATATGCACTTGCACATGACATGTAGACAGTGCCAGAAGAATTTAAAAAATCAATGCTCCTGACCATTTGATGTTACCTTTTTACTCACGAAAAAGACATTTCTAGTTAGGCCAGAAAATGTGTGACAAAGGTTTCATGAAGGAAAAAAAAATGGCGGGGGCGGGCGGGGGGTGGGGCTGAAGGGACGTACTTTTATTTTGATCAGAGGATGGGGTCTGACCATTATACTCTAAGGGAAGGTATTGGCTTTAAAGCAGGTGCCTCCCTTGTTACAGGTAGCTTCCATATTTGTTTATCAGCAGAAAATATCTTAGATATTAGCATATATCACCTAGTATTTGAAACTTCCTCTGAACACTATAACGACTGTGACAATTTGTCGATTTGATCAATCTTAGACATATTACAAAGTCAATTTATACACAGAGACCCACTGATTGACTGACACTACAGCAGTCTGAAATACCCAACAGGCAACACGAGGTGGGTTTAATTTGACAGTAATGACAAACACCGAAAACTTTAAGGTGCAGAACAATAATTGATATGAACGAAGTTGTTAAATATATCTATCAGGCATGTTTTTGTCGAAATCTTTCATTAAAAGCGAATTTCTCTAAACTGGTGTAAACATAAACACTATGGACCGGAAGCGAAGTGGGGGTGGGTGGGTGAACAACTAAAGGGAAAGCACTCTCTGCTTCGTACTAAAAAAAAAAATGGCAGTCATTCATCGAGCTTTGTTTACCTGGTTCACAACATTGGACTTTCTCATCTTTCTGGTGCTAAAGTTAGATCAGAAGATTAGTTGGAACTGGTTTCTTATTTTCATTCCTTTGTGGGTGTTTGACGCAGTGGTCATGAGCTATTTGGCGGTGAATATGATAATTCATTGCAAGAATGGCTACGACCGGAATCATGCTGATCTATCTCTTCAACGAAAAAGTTGGTTTCTTGTTTGTGCATTTCTAAAGATGCTGTTTCAGGTAAAAGGTTTATATTGGTCATCTTGTTAATATCAATAAGTACATCATTATTTGCAAATATTCATTAGGCTCAGGGTGTCGATTTTCAAGAATTTTTCTGCAGTCAAGATTACGTTAAAAAAGTATTATAATCATGCACCCCATATTTCCACGGGTCTTTACTCTTAGGGAACAACCAGCACTTGTTTATTTCAGCCGATTCAATCTTAACCAAATCGAACCAGACAGGACCGTGTTGGCTAAAAGCTCAAAACAAAGTCATATGATTTCTAGAGAGAGAGAGAGCATTACCACTGACTACGACCTTGGGATTGTTGCAGGTACTCCTGTGCCTGAAGCTTCAGTACATGCCAGGCCTGCCCTTGTACTTTGTCATGATTCCGTTTTGGGTCCTTGGCCTGGGCACAGCAGGTGACTTGTTTAAAGGACTGTTGAAGCCACGTTGACAGTTGAAAAGATGGGAAGAAAGCAAGCATCCTGAAGACTTGACTTGAAGCCAATCACATGAGTCTTCTGTGAGAAATGTTGCTGGCAGTAAGCAAACCAGAAGTTACTACACATCAAATATTTTGAGTCTTACTCCTGAGTCGACAACTTGGGCAGTTGCTGAGAAAATAAGACCAGCAGCAAAAAATCTCTAAAGAAATGGCAAATGTGTGTCAGATGTTGGGATATGTAAAATCACATGCTTTGGAGCGTAGCTCTGAAATTTTCAGTCAGTCTCTAAGACTGGCCAAACTAAATAACAGTTGAAAGCTTGGTATTGTGAGGAGATACTACGTTACGGAACACAGTGAAGTGTGAAGTGTGGTGTGCATATCACAAAGTGAACTGTCAGTCAGGACAGCAGAGACTGCTAAGTACTATGTTCTGTGACATAAGCTAGGCCTCTGTGTTCTTGGACTTCTTACAGTCCTGACCTGACTGAACTACCGTACATGGGGAAAAAAATGTTTTCAGTGAAAACATATAACTCTGTGAATGTCAGCATGCACTATTTATCTATTTAAAGTATTTACAGTAAAACCTAAGAAAAGAGACCACCCTTGGGGAAGCATAGAAGTGGCCTCTTCTCCCAGGTAGAGGTCATGGAGGCAAAGAACTTGTTTGAAGCAGCACTGTCCTGATATGCACCTTGTTTGTGATTTGACATCAACCAACCAACCAACCAACCCTACCCCACCCTACCCCCACACCCCATTCTCACTTTATTCAGCTTCAGATAAAAATACCCAACCCTTTGAAGTATAGGTCACAAATGTTGAATATAGATATCATCTGATGTCAATGTGCATTTTAAAGATATCTAGAGCACTTAAGAAGAACAGACTTTTTTTTAAAAAACTTGCTGCCAACTTCTTGTTTATGGACATTCCAATGAAGAAAACTTGGATGGATTGTATTGCATTGATTTTTGTGTGAGATTTAATAAGATTTTATGCAGATTTGTTATAGAGCAAATCTCTGTCTTTCTCTGTATACTGAGAGAGAGAGAGAGAGAGAGAAAGAGAGAGAGAGAGCTTGCCAGCTTTTGTGTTATCCATAAACCAGTATTTTTTAGTTGCCAGCAGACTTGAATGTGTAACCAACTGAACCAGTCACTGACAACACAAATATACAGACAAATGCTTAAAGCCACAGTCTGATTTTGGAGAAAACCGCAGGTGAAACCTTTCAATAGAATATAATTAGCTTAAGCCTTTTGTTGCATAATGTCAGTCTAGTTTTTTCCTACCACCTTTAGTCTAACTTAATCATCTTGCGTGGGACCAGGAGCCACCTGCACACTTTTGGAATAAGTGATTAGTACAAATGTAAGAATGGATTAGCATTAAATGTTGATTAAATGCTCCTAAAGAAAAGTTAGTCAGCAAAAACTGGTGTAAAGTTTGACCAAAATGGGAGGAGGCATACAGGCTTTAAAGGCGTACACTTCAACACCGTCTGTAGCAAAACCTACAAGACCCTCAACCAGTGACCGAAATCCCCACCCCCCACCCCCGCTAAGTCCCCACCCCAAGACCCTAACCCCGTAACCAAATCCCACTCACTAACAGATGTAGCTAGTCTCGCGCTTAGTAGGGAGCAAAGCAACTGGCCTATCTATATGACCTACGTAGTCTGAACAAAGATTTAGTTGGGCGTACGATGGGCTTTAGTTACGCCAGAACCGTGCAGCTGGCCCCAGGTTACGATAAGCTGATGGAATTGTAATGGTATCATCACCCGCTTGGACAAAGATGATTGAAATCACCGGCAGAGAAGAGGCCAACCATTTGTCCGGCTGCCCAAAAAACAGGTATCAGTTGAACAAAACTGGATGAAATTTTCTGCTCAAACAGGATCTTGCTATGGTATTGGTGCAGAGGCGATATGGGGGAACACCCAAATCAAACTTGGATGAAATATTTGCTGGGTTTCCATGTCTCCACTTGCACTGGAAAGAGTCTAACCGCGTGGAACCGGCATTAGAACTGCACAGTCTTTCGCTTGGCTTTTTACCACATTTAAAAGGAGGTTATTTAAAAATTTCAGATCTGCCATTGTTTGTGGTCCTTTTGTAGTTTTGGAAAGTCAACTATACAACACGTTGAGCCGCAGATCTAGCTATGGCAGCTGCGCCATCATGGTACGAAACGATTTGGGAAAGTGCAAACGCCAGGAAGAATATCTACACATTTGGCTCCGTGCCAGTAAAGCTGAACCTCCCACAGATCTCCAATCAATGGCAGTAGCGCAAGGCTGGATCGAGTCCCGGGTGTCAACACAGTTTTGTTGTGGCGTCAACGTGCCAACATGACACGGGGCAATCGGCCTTATCAAGAAAGGGGACTTGTCAGCGTCGCGAAACCCAAAGGATTGATATGGCGGTGTACATGGCGCGGAAACCCTCACTGCCACAAGGACAGGGACAAAGAACGTAGCGTCACCACACACCATCTTTTAACGGTATGGTGCTTCTTCTCCCCACCCCACCTCCCCAACCACCCCTCTAGCATGTTATGCATCTTATGTGATCAAATTTGGCATGAGAAATTTCAGGTTCGCGATCTATTGTAGTCATCATTATAGTGTACAGTAGTCATGATTATAGTGTACTGTTTGACCTCAACAGCACCAGTCTTTATCCCCTGTGAGCCTCGTGGCCACTGTCTTGGTGAATTGGTCGTTATTGTTACTCTTGGTTACTGCTGTGCAGTGCTATTTGTCCACACGGCCTCTTCTGAGCACTGCCTTGCACGTCTATTGTGAGCCTTGTCGCTATTGCGCGTCAGTCTCGATCCAGTGGCCGTGTTCTCTGGTTTTCAGTGTATATCTATTCATACCTGTGCGCATTGTGTACGGAGTGCTGTCTGGTGCTGAGTGCTGTCTGGTCCCTTGCAGTCCGTATATATATATCTAGCAACTTGTACATTCATCATCTCATACATAGATTGATGGGGATGGAGGGCAGCAGCAACAAAAACGTTCATATTGAAAGCACCCCCCCCCCCCCACAAAAAAAAGAAAAAGAGTGAGAAGGTAAAATTTTCCCAACCTGTCCTTGATTACGATTGCTAATCCATCTTTCCACTGACTGGTCTTGCCGTCTGCATCAAAGAGCAAACATGGTCAAAAAAAGACCGGATGGACTGGAAACTTTTTTTTTTTTAAATGCGCTTGTGCTAGTTGTAGACTGGACGCGTTTGTGATTAGTTTACTGAGCACATCTGCCAGATCCTCCACTTCACTCTCTCTCTCTTTTTTTTGTTACTTGAAGGATGTGAGCACAGATTGTTACACCCCAACGTAACAACTCTCCTCCACCCAGCTCCCACCCAGCCAACCAGTCAGCAGTGAGTGCATGGCGGAAGTTGTTTTGACTTACCTGTACAACTATAGGTTCTGATGCCCACGGTTTGCCCACGGCTTTCGGAGAAGTCAAACATTTACGTGCGGTTATTGCGTCATCCCATCAGCGGAATCGCTGTTGCTTCATTTCACAAAAATTTCACGCGCTAGATGACAAGTGGGCCTATATCAATTATTTGTTTGTGTTTTTAAATTGATCAGTCAAGATTGAAATGTAAAAGAAGCTCACGCGTAAAGTAGAATTAAGGCCTCCCTGTAGACCTATGTATATACAAGAGTCTTAAATTATATGTACTTTATGTATACGTGTCTGTATCCAGAACTATGTATGATTTTGTGAAAAGAACACAGTGAACATCATAAACTGTGTGACAGCATCATTTTTTTCTTTTGTCATTTTTACTCTCTCTCCTTGCCTCTCTCCCTAACATTCTTTAATCCCCATAATATTCCCTTACGACATTGTTTTTCCCCAGGAACATGAAAATTTCCTTAAAGAGAAGGATTTTTTATTCCGATAAAGGAAAATGTGTGCTTGCGTGTAACAACAGACGAAAGCTGTAATGTAACAACATACCAGAGAGGAACAGAAACTGCATTTTATCTATCCGTGTACGCATCACTCCATTCATGCTCTCGATTTTGTTGTCCACTGGGCACAGTTTCTGGTCCATGGTTTTCAACATTGCCACATCAGCAAGGGTCGGTTGATCCTGAGCAACATTACCTTCATCTACAGCTTGATGAGATGTTCCAGATAATGTTTGCTTCTTGGCAGGGCCTGAATTTAATTCTACATCCCCACACTGCAGCAGATAACACACCAGGTACACCAGCACTAGTGCCACTGGCCCACTGACGCTCACAGAGCGGACACGCTTGGTCGCCACGGCAAAGGCGCGCTGTTGCATGTAATTCAATCGACATAGCTTGTTGTTAGTTATGTCAACGGAGTAATTGGTACGTTAAAACAGAATGTACAGAGTTTGTTCGGAGCTCTTACAAAACCGTCCGCAGTGCCTGTGAGCACAAATATTCCTGTCTACGCAGAAGTTTTATACCGAGTTTCTATTATCGATACCTAACTGAAGGTAGGGTGCATTTGTTATGCCTTAACCTCCACTGAGCAATGTATTTTAAAGTTGCTATGTACATTACGGAAAGCCTTAAACTTAGAAAATAACATGAAGGACTATAATACGATATGTGGTTATATGTTGTTCACAATGCATTGTGTTTACACCCCAGTTTGCTACATTGTCATGTGGAATTCTCCTGTTCATATAGGCCAGATGGCCTGAAAGAACCGAAATAAAATTATTATTATTATTATTACAGAAACTGCGTTGCGCTTACTTACTTCAGATACATGTAGTGGCTGCCTGAATGAAAAGCATTGGCTGCTAGCCATTTTTCGGCTGGAACACATGTTGATGAGGACGCGTCGACTGGTTAATTCCCCGGAGGGTGTAGCAACCCATGGATACCATTATCTATAGTATCAAAGCCCAGTTATAACTCGTAATATCGCTGGCTGGGGTGCAAGCAACATAACTAGCGGGTAGACAGTATTATCGTGCATCTCTCACGACAACGAAGCTGTTATAATAATTATATCCACTTTTAAGTTTGATACTAGGAAAAAAGTCAAATGTCTGTATTGATTGTGGGAGCAATATTCTTATAGTGTAAACAAATTTATCTTTGATGTGGGCAGAGTTGAGAATTTTGTAAATGAAAGCATGTATACTTCTGTACATTTCTCCAGAGCTCGGGACGATGGAGTACAAGTCTAGCATGAGCACCAGACTGATCAGAGGTGGTTCCAAGACTCAGACGGCACAATGGAAGTATAACGGGAACCAGTCCGAGGCTCTTTTGCAGGTGCCTCGCGCCGCTGGCAGCCAATCGCAACTCTCGAACGCTACTAGCTCGGGCCTGTCACAGCTGCGCATGAGCGGTAGGGAGTCTCATCTGTCGAACATTTCGGTGGTGTCTGGCGCTTCAACCAGAGCAAGCTATTACCCATCATCAGGTTTTCCTGTCACACATCCTTTGTCGGACAATGTATATCCGTCCAGTGGATATCCAGTCTCCGGAATTCCAGAACTGTGTGGCTACCCTGATTGCGGATACCCAGCTTTTCCGAACTTTCCCTCCAGCGGTGTGTCAGGTTCAGGATTAAGAGCTTTGTACCCGAGCGTGGAGTTTCCGGAAAGTGGAGTCTACCCTGGAGAAGTCCAACAGGACCAAGACTGCCAGCCGTTCCTTGTTTCATACCCACACAACACGGTATTTGGCACACACCCGCCTTATCGCGAGGAAGAAAATCAAACTCTAGAACTGTACCCGTACCACGAATACGCGCAATAGTGCCTCGAACGTAAGATGAAGTGCAGTCGAGTATCTAATGTCACGAAGATTTCGTATATGAAAACGTTCTTAACAATTTCCACGTACCCACCTTTATGCAAACAGCAGAGTCAGGGAGGCGTTCTGAAGCTTATACGTGTTAATTCCAATGTCTACTGAACACGAAGTGAAAGGCTAGTACATAGATGTACTAAGGTTGTACAGTAGCTCAGGGAATTACGCTCGCAGCATCATGAAAATGTCAGTGAAAATATGCGCGCGAATCTGTTGGCAGACTACTGGGGAAATTCACAAAAAGATTGAAACAACATGTTTGATTTCTTCGGTTAGTGCTTGTTCTGATTGTACATAACTTTGGCCGGAGAGGGCACCTGCGTGTAAATTACGAAATTATCTCCACTTTACATACACCAATGGTTTACTGATGACTAAATTCAAGTGAGCGATACATCGATGATATGGTGTGAGTGTTTGCTGCATGTTTTACTATTTACCGGAGATGAGATCGCTCATATTTAAACACGTTAAGGTGAAATAGCCTAGGCATTTGTTATGCGTGCAGTAGACAACGTCCAGGATGTACATGTTTGTGTAAAAAATATCACGGTTTTTTTCCTTAGTAATGTTCTCAGTGTGTTTACAGCGATGGGAGTGACAGGTAACCACTTACTGTAGGATTTTTATCATAATTCTGTGCAGTGCGTTAGAATTGCAAGCAAAGAGCATAGCAGTGGTAGAAAGCTATGGCTTTATCAGATCAAAAAAGGGGAACGGAGGGAGGGGGAGAGAGCGAGGGAATGAGCAAATAACGAAGAAATAAATCTTTAGATTGGAAACGCAAAGGTCTGCTGTTACAACGAAGCGGCCAGGAGGACATTCTGACAGGTTAGAATTCTCGACAGCATAAAAGTGCGCCCTTTTTGGTACCAACTGCTGCGCGGACTGTACAACGCCCAGGTGACGAGCGCTGTGTGTTCCTCTTCACGGACATTGTCATTAGTGTCCACGTGACGAGTGCTGTGTGTTTCTCTACACGGACATTGTCATTAGTGTCCACGTGACGAGTGCTGTGTGTTCCTCTTCACGGACATTGTCATTAGTGTCCAGGTGACGAGTGCTGTGTGTTCCTCTACACGGACATTGTCA
>SMGT01013930.1:30039-40752 GCA_004794575.1 Lanistes nyassanus | reverse complement strand
TCCCCCCCCCCCCCCCGTAAAAAAGAAGTAAACAAGAAAATTGGGCGATAACCCGACGGAGTCCGTTCAAAATGCCCAGGCGTTTCTGAAGACCGAAATAAATTTTTAAAAATATTTTATCAGACTAGGCCTGTAAGCAGTACAATATAAATTTTAAGAGAAAAATATAACCGTCTAGAGGGAAACACGCGAAAGATAATCTCACGTTCTTTACACGAGAAAAATTAATGTGACTTAGGAGCTGACGCAGGTTTTCGACAAACCAGGATATAAGGACTCATTGACATGACCTCTCTAGTGTTCGTAAAAAGTGTGTGAGGCTGACCAGAACATTAGACCGAGTCGTATTGACAGAAATAGCGATAGTGTCTAGGGCAAGGAACGTCATTCAGGAGCGTTGATGTCGTATCCAAGAGGACGTCCACGCAGTCTTCGATGCCCCCGCCGTTGTTAGGCTCGCCTCGGTTCCACAGAGGAGACAGCTTGGACAGAACGGTGCCGTCAGGCCAGAGGAAGGCCCCTTCAGTCACTGTCACGACGGACCGCACCTTAACTAAATGGGCCCGACCTCTCCAGATTTACATAACAAACTTTTATGGTGATCTCGTAAATGTAAATTAATTAAGTAATCGTCACCAAAACCTTTACTGCAACAGGTCAATGGTTTCTACACCAAAGGGTGACGACGCTATGAAATAATGTGAATAACTAGAGAAATCTACCGAGGGAAAAGATTCTCATACTCTGACACGTTCGCTCAGTCTCACACAGGCAAAACACTACTTGCTCAAGAGCCCCCACCCTCGTAAAAGACACAACTGCAGCGAACCGTTATTCAACATATGTTTCACACACTGAATCGACAACATCAAATATATCTACAGAATAGTTACAGAGAATCGCCGTGCTCGTGTCTAGGGTAAGACGCTGCCTGATTGCGTCATACCACGAGGAATCAGACTAAGAGGATAAACAAACTAAAGGGAGAGGGAAATCAAACTGCAACACGGCCTATGATCCCGCTCTATACACCGATACAATAAGCGACCGACAACAGAGCATCTACTCTTGTCACTACTGAAACAACTGCTTTAACGACCCAAGCTGTTCAACGACCCAACGCTTCACTCTAGCTCCTCTTGGCGTTCGCCTGGCCACTAGCCTATGACGTCTCCTGTCTCGGGCAGGATAACACCACATATCTTAATCAACCCGAGTCCCAGACTCTAAGATAGTTATGGCAGATCAGTCCTAAGCTAGAAGGCACGTGTAGCAGTCACTTACTCGTCTGTCTCGTTGACTTGTCGGCGAAATACACCCAGTGTATTTAGCGTGAGTACTAGAAACTGCTCTTCCGACATCCTGGCTAAGATGGCGAGGGGCAGAGGTCCGTGGTTCTACACGTGTCCGCTTGTCTTTTGGTCCTCCCTACTATCTATCTATCTTTCTCTGTGCGTGTCCTGCCTCACGCTTTCCCCTGCTTTAAGTAGCGTGCGCCCTCACGCCCACAGTTCACGGAAGCCACCTTCTTCTAGTTTAAACCAGTTCTGGCCAGCCTAGCCTTGGGCAGAGCTATTAACCTGGCTATGACGTAGCGTCCACCTACCAGGTGTCAAGAGAGGGAAGGGGGAACAGGCTAACTTATATAGGGGTGACATGTGACAGTTCCAACGTCGGTCGCTCCCGCCCAGAAACGTAGGGAACCCCCAGGGGATGGAACAGTAATTCCTGGAGGATTACATGTTGTACGGCGTTCATTATGTATTCATTGTAACTGCAACTTCAAATCACAGGAAAACCACTTTCGTTCGATCGTGCTTACACTTTCCCCCCTGTTTTCTCTTTTCTTTCTTTGCTTCTTTTCACCTGCCTGCCTGCCTGCCTGCCTGCCTGCCTGCCTGTTTGTCTGTCTTTCCGTCTGTCTGCCTGGCTGCATGCCTGTCTGTCTGTCTGTCTGTCTGTCAATGTAAGGTTACCTTGTTCTCTTTTCCCGTCTTGTTTCACCTCTTTTACCTTTTGTTTTTGCACCCGTCTGTCCGTCTGTCTGTCTGTCTGTCAGTCAATGTTAAGTCGCTTTGTTCTCCACCTTCTCTCCTTCCGTCTTGTTTTACCTTCTCTTGTACCCGTGATGCACTGCGACACGATCGCTGACTTTCCTGTATAGATCATAAAGAAGGTTTTCTTTGTGTGGACAGGACCCAACAGTGTGAGTCGGACTCGCAGTAAAATACGTACCAGCTGTACTTGCAGCGCCCGTCGATATCATGTGACTGAAAGTGTGGGCCTTCAGCCAGACAGTTGGCACTGGCAGACAAACTCCACAGCAAGTGTTTACTTGAGCATTAAGCTTACGTGCATCTTTGACAGATAATAAATTTGTTATGAAACGAATTTTATCACGTAAAATTTAAGACGTATAATGACGGACTTTTGCATCTTCAGAGAACTGTCGCAGCATGATACTGAAAAAAGTCGTAACGACTGAATAAATTAAGATGTGCCCACCATGATCAGAAATAACAAAATAACCCGAGCTTGAAACTGAACACACCTCCACTTTTGTCTGTTGATTAGTCATGAGACGCTGCTGTGTGAAGTACTATGCTTTTTAAATATCGCATAAATAAAACTAATTTTCGATTGGCATGGATGTCTACAATATAGCGAGAGTAACTGAAAGAGTCGAACGTGTTCTTGAACAGGAGTGTTTACTTGAACCAGTAACTAATTCATTATATACTCTTAAAATAATTTTCTTAAAAAAAGGAATTTTGTAGTTGAGATTTATTTTCTGCGTATTAAGAAATTAAAAATATTTGAAATCAAAAGGTGCATTCATAAGAAGTGTGAGAAGCAAATCTGTTCAACAAAGACCTATTGTACCTACAGTACCTCCCACACAGCAGAGACAGGTGGTAGTTCCAGCGACGTGAAGTTGCCGCATGTCAGACGTACAGAACTACTTCTAGACGAGGAAATTGTGTTCACAGCTAACGAGCCGTCGTCAGTCTGAAGTGGTTCTAATTCGGACCTGTGTTTCACCAGTCACATGTGAGCAAGTAGTTTGTTTCCCTTTCAGTCTGTGCGTCAGTCCGTCCGCATGCCTGCGCTTTGCCTGTCTCTCTACATTTTCTCTGCAAGTAGATGTAAGTATTCTGTTGCGATACCGCTCACAACCAGTCTCAACGTGCGCTGAATCCGCCTGTCCTCTGAAAGTTTGACTTCCAGTCCGTATCCGTCAAGGTCGTCAGCAGATAGATTCTCCAGGGTCACTCTTCCATCACTCGCCACGATCAGTCCGTTCTGAACACAGTAGATGATGTGTTAATTGTTTTAACCAACCAACCAACCAGCCAGCCAACCAGCCAGCCAGCCAGCCAGCCAGCCAGCAAGTCAGCCAGCAAGTCAGTCAGCATGTGGCTTGAAATATGACTTTGTTAACAAGTCTTTCGGTGATTATCTATTTGCAGTGCGAAATTTCATCTTCTGCTCCAGTTCGAGACATGCCAGCAGCTGGCATACAGCAAAATCGCTCCAAGGTATAGCGATTTTTCTCGCAAATATTTTGTCAGTCGGAACTGTTAATTTTTCTGAATAAATTCGGAATGGCAAACATGTCGTGAATACTTCCTCGTGAAGAGTACAGGCAAACTCAATATTGACAACCGCCTATTTACCCGACAATATCCCGTTGCCGCTACCGTTGTACTCGCCAGGGATTCATCCCCGCGAAACACATAGACATGATGAACGATAACTCTTGTATCTGGTTCGTTCAGTGTCAGATTGCTTCCCTTGCACTGCATGACGACACCGGCTTCTGTCGCTTCAACAACTTTCCAATGAGAAGATGGCAAAAGAATTACTCCTGAAAATGGCCATCAAGTCATTCAAAGGTCAAAGCTAGAACCATGTCTATGTAAGGTAGCAGAGGATGATAGCCATGTCCTGAAGAAATAGGATAAACAAGACTAAGGAAATAATTAGGTTTTCATGCTGTAGCAGTTGTAGAAGGACGAGCGTCAGAGAAAGCGAAAAAGTTCAAATCCCGGCCACCCCCCCCCCCACCTCCTTTTCTCATCAACAGCAGCTGCACGATTCGGCAGAAATACAAGAGCGATGGAATGTAGGGCAGCTAGATATGTCAACTGTACTGAGGGCACGAATAGAAAACTAGAACTCACCCAAGATGAGAGTGAACACGATGCAGATCAGACTCATTGTGGGCGTCCATGTTTCCTGAACTCTGGCACGCTTGCCGTTCACAGCAAAATAGATGCACACACTACACAGTTCTTAACATCAAGTATGCATTTGCGTGAGAGAGAGAGAGAGAGAGAGAGAGAGAGAGAGAGAGAGGGGGGGGGTCAGTAGAGACTGCGGAGTGTCGATGAACATTGCACTTGGATGTTTCCTGCGTGCCAAATCTTTTTTAAATGACGTTTGAGCGTATTCAAGCATACACTCCAAATATCTTTAACACCAGTGATATGGAAAAGTGTTCAAGTAAGTGCTAAACATGTGCTGCATGTGTAAATAGTATGTAAGATGCATGCTAGGTGTGTTCTAAGGGTTCTAAACATGCTCCTACTTGACTGAACGCTTATTAATGGCACATATTTGGAACATTATCAGAACACCATTTATATATTTTCCGGACATTTTGAACACTTTCGAGGACACTGATGAACACTTTTTACACTTAAGCCTTCTAGATCAACGTAAAATGCGTTTTGTTTCGGTTAGGAAGTAAGTGTTCATAGTTGAAGATTTTTTGTTTACAGTGTATTTTTCCTTATTGGTGCACTCGCTTGTTACTTGTTACTGTGTTGCACAAGCACAGTCCAACGAGCTGTTATTAAGGCTTCGTGCATATGTCGGTGAGGACATTAATTTACACAGTTGTTATGTGGACACATCCTCTCTTAAGTGACTTTCTTGCACACACATATATCACAGATATAAAGAGACACACAGATACAGGAAAAGTTATCTTCTGATGTTCAGCTGTGTCAACCTACAATGCCAATTAAGACCGACCAACCAACCAAGTGATGCAGATAGATGAATTTGTCGATGGAGAGGTAGACTGGTGAAACAAAAACAGCGAGTGAAAGGTGTGAAAACTGAGATCAAAATTAAGTTTAGCTCTTGCGTTCCATCAAAAGGCGACTTTCTCAACGACTGTAGCAGCTGTTTCTCCCGACCGACGTCGGCTTACGGGAATATAAACTGGTTCGTATTCCAAGAAAGTCGGCGTAAATCTGTTTACACCACGTAAACATGAAGGTAGTAATGAGTGTTTCAAATAATGTTTACTGTCTGTGATAAAAGATTGCATTCATAATTCAAATGGTTATTGTCAGCATGGCGCTGATCACCCTCATTCCACACCCAAAACAACCACACGAACACACGCGCGTGCACACACGTACACATCTCCCCACCCCTACATATATATCCCCCCCCACACAGTTATTTCCATTTTATCTGTGCTAACGTTTTACTGATGACTATAATCCTGTGACTAATATGTAGGTGATATTACGTTCGAGACAACCAAGGCGGTGATCAACATATGTTGAATGATTTAATAGAACTCTCCAAGCTTATTTACAATATTTAGAAGTGCGTCTAAGCAGATAAAATAAACCAATGAACATTCAAAATAAATTATCAATCTAGTATGGAAATAAAACACGTGGTAATTCCCCGTTTGGAGATGTTTTTCTCAGTTATGTAGTCCTCTGCAATATCATCAGATAACTTCACAAAAGAAATTATAACGCCCCGGTAGCACCCTTTTTTTCACATCTACTTTAAAGGAACACTCCTTTTCGAAGACAGGGGCTTCGTAGTCTGGATCAAACTCTACCCTTGTCTTACATCCGTGCTGTCTGGCTCTTTTGGATGTGACTATTTTGTTTTCGTCCACAAATGGAACTGAGAAGGACACTGCACACAAAAGTTTTCAAATGTGTATTTTAAGAACGGGTGTAGCAGCCACGGAGCCCTCAGCACTGTGCACTCGAGAGTTCACTGTGCCCTAGGGAGGACCCACTCTATAGAGTCATTTCTACCTACTCACAGTTAATGCACTGTAGAGTGCACACTCACACGCACGCACGCACGCGCTGCTTGCCGCTTTCCATTGGACAAGTTTCCCCATGAAGATTGAAAAGTCGCAGACCTCATGCAAATGCAAAAACATAGCGAGACCTCTTTTCCATCTGCATTGAAATTAATTCCGATTGGAACAATTAATGCTGGATTAACGCGTAATTACCTAGTTTGCTTCATCTGTTTTTTTTAAAAAAAATAAACCAAGCCATATTTTTTTAAGGGAGAAAAATTGCTATTGTACCTTACAACTTTTTTAATCCTTAGAAACAACCAAAAACGATTTTCCTAAGCACTCTTGTAAAGCGAATTATTGCAGCCAATAGGGCCACATGAGTGTCTGTAAATAATAGCCTTCTTTTGTTGCAAAGCTTTTTTTTAATATACAAACACTATTGGTAACAAGGGACGCAACTCTTGTCAGACGGCTCATATTTTATACCTTTGGGTGGTATCTTAATAGTTATTTATAACCTCTAAGTAGTTAATTTTGGACGAGCCCATATATAAATAAACATTTTGGTGTTGTTATTGTTGTTCACGTTGATTAACCCTTAAATCATTATCTCTATGTTATACCGATACACGAGGGGAGCCTAATGATTATTTGCCCAGATATCATATTCCGTTCTTCCCCCCCCCCTCCCCCCCCCACCCCCCCACCCCCCCCGCACAGGGCAAGTAAGTGCATTATAAGATGTGGTTCTAGACCTCTAAAGTTGTGGCTGCGCGACTGGGTCCACGTCTTTTCATTTTCCTGACCCGGAAGTGGACATGACCACTTGTAGATTTTGCAGGTTTGAGTAAACATAACCATTGCTTATATTATCTCTCTCCGACTTAATTATACGTAGTGATAGTCGTGAAACTGACAGTGCCATTTAAAAAATATTGTAACGACTAATTTAAAAAAACGCACAAACAAGGGATATTTACTCGATGACGGCATCTGCAGCAAAACCTTTCTCATCCAGTCCATCCTTTCCAGTGTTGGAACCTGTAGCAGCCTGCCCCGGAACTGACTCACGCAAAACTTTTGAATTTCGTCTGTAGATCTGAGGGAATGATTGGCTTGTAGAAACAATTTGAAGGTAAGGCTTTCATTTCGCCAGGAGTAGAAGCCCTTAGTGGAAGGCCACTTAGCTGCAGATATCAAACAACCGAAAAAATATGCCTTCCATCTCTTGATCTTGATAACCTTTAACTATGTATTATCCCCAATCGCTGGTTCGTGCAACAAGTAATGGTGTAATTTACATTCGTATCAGTGTAGCTGTGCCAAGAAAGTAATCTATATCCTTTAGATTTCGCGAATAAATAAATGAATGCCTTAATAGGAGTGACATGACTCACTCTATCCTTCTTTTATCAAACATAATAGCCTCATGCAGAGGCTGCCTGTGATGATGTCGCGGCATCGAGTTTGGGATATTATCAATATTCGAGAATCGATAATATCCTACTTTCCTTAATCCTTTCCCCTATCTCGCATGTGCTTGCGTGCGGTGTGTGCGTGCATGTGTATGTGTATGTGTATGTGTATGTGTATGTGTATGTGTATGTGTATGTGTATGTGTATGTGTATGTGTATGTGTATGTGTATGTGTATGTGTATGTGCATGTGCATGTGCATGTGCATGTGCATGTGTATGTGTATGTGTATGTGTATGTGTATGTGTATGTGTGCGAGTGTGTAAAAAAGGAGATAAAACTCATTTTCCATGACATGGCAGTAGGGATAGACCGATTCAAATTGCAGTACGTTATTGAATAAGCTAAGGCTCTGTGACGGGTGAGCAGTAGAAGAGAAGCCGCGGGCTGTTGGGCAAGCTCATTTTCTTCCTTGTGGACAGTTTTAATTGTTATTATTGTTGTTATTATTGTATAGTTAGCACCACCCGTTACATTACTAAATACAAAAGACTAAATACTCACAGCGGTAGCGTTTGAGGTACCTGGCACCGGGGGCAAATTCTCTCCACTTGCCGGCATGCGGAGTGAAAAAGACGACCTCGTGCACAAGGCATTGGTTGCGCTTCAAGTCCGCGAAGAAGGATGAACACCAAGGTCGCTGCATGCACGCTTCGCCGCACTTCCCATAAGTCATGGTGGCGCCTTCAGCCGGAGTCACAACGTCCATCTGGGCAGGAAGATCAACTTTGTCGTTTGGCCTGATGAGGACGTCATCAAAGGCAGGATCGCTGACCCAGTAGACACGTGGACTGTACAAGCAGGTTGAGAACAGCTAAATTATTGCACTTAACCGCAAGTCCGAGTTTCTAGGAACTAATGATAAGCTAGGGCAAGAAGACACTGGTGGCTTTTCGACAAATGTTTTCTAAACGCCACCGAGCCTTATGAAATAAACTTCGCTTTGCCTGGCTTTAAAATATCTCTCAAAAATATTGAGTGGCTCCTGACACTTGTATTAGTGTAGTATAACTCTCCCTCTGGCATGGGTATAAACACATACGTTTGTATACACGTACGTGCGCACGCACTGTGCAGAAAAAAGAAAATTCTCAGAACACGGAATAGAGCATTTGATTGTGTACATATGCATTTTTACATTATTTATATATTCTAGATTTGTATGTGATGTTTGTATATTACATAGTTCTGCTGCGTAGAACATCGAACAAAAAGGGCTTTACAGATGACACGACTTAAAGAAACAGGAAGCCAAGAATTTTTTAAAATCACCAGCAGCGCATGTTTCGATTGAAATAGGTATATTTTTCTCTTTTAATGTAACCATTTGCACAGTCTATTACCAAACAATCAACAGTGTGTTTTAAAAAGAGTTGTAAACTGGACAGTGGGAAAAAGTATCAATAAGAAATGAAAGACTTTAAGTGGAAAGAAATAAAATATGACGAATCTCTCGCTTTCGTCAAGGAGGGCATGGCCTATCAAATCATTCATTCATTCATTCACTCGTTCGTTCCTTCGTTCTTTCTTTCGTTCGCTCGTTCTCCCTATCTTCTCTCTCTCTCTCTCTCTCTCTGTCCCTCTGATATGGTGACGTTAAAATTGGGGCTGATGGCTGTTGTAAATGTTAATATGTTGACTTACTATTTTTTTCCCTGATGCGAAAACACAGAGGCAAATAAGAGAAACTTGATTAGCACAGTCAGGCAGTCAGAAATCATTGTTAAATCCCCGGTGCACAGACTATAGCGCTGACTGCGGGTCGTTGGTGTATGAAGACGAGAAGAAGAAAGATTCATGAGAGAGGCAAACATCCGTCTGACATTCTGTGTAGCTGCTCGGATCGTCTGAAGTCGATATAACGGCGGGATGATAATACAGTATGACGTATTAACAGACGAAAAATTCTTACGTGAAAACAACAATGACGTAACTGCGATCATTACGTCATTAAATGAGTAAAACCTTATTCCTTTCTTATCCCTCCTCCCCTAGTGTCTTTCTCGTCTGTCTCTTGTTTCCACCTTAATTTTTATCTGCATGTGCGTGCGTGCGTGCCTGTGTGTGTTTGTGTGTGTGTGTGTGATGGGGGGGGGGGGGTCACCAGTCTTGAGACAAATCAAACGTGTACCCACACGAAGGTATATGAGCACTTGCATGTAGAGGCTCCATGTTCATATATAGGTAGATCCGACGGAAACATACGGTTTGGTTGAAGAGTTTATTTGTTGTAACGTTCATTGTAAAATATCGTTTACATCTAAACGTAACCATCGTTTTGGAAACGTTACACATGCACAACGGACCTCCCTATACTGTTTTTCAAAGGATGTAGCTCATGCCACTTCAATGTGTTTTTTTTCATCATGGCTTCACTAAAGCCTATAGACACTTCACATTAGAAGAAATCGTCAAAACTTTTGACAGTGGTTTTATAATCGATCATCTATAGTAATGTCTTAGAGTCCAGTGGAATGGTCTGTATAATGGTTAATAAGCCCAACAATGATGTCAAGGGTACCAGTCATAATAAAATCTACCAAGAATCTGGTTTCTGTAGCCTGAAAAAAAGATGCAAAAGACATCATCGTTTGATTTACTTGAAAATGGTTGATGGACTCCGCCCTAAATATATATTGTCTTCTTCCACTTCTGATTTCCGAGCTAAATCCCCATCCCAGAGTAAGATCTAACGATAGAGCAATCCCGGCCGCTGAAACCGAACTGTACAAGAAATCATTCAAAGTGCTGACATCCTCTGGAATTCCTTTCCACAAGATGTTCAATTGACACATTCTATTTCTAACTTCATAAAACTTATTAAAGCATCTGATAGATCTGACCCACCATACTATTACACTGGCCCGGTATGCAGATATTGTGGTAAAGTTACACCCGAATAGTGGATATTTTTTCTGTTTCTCAAAACGCTGTTTTTGCGAACTTGAACTAACCTATCGAAATAAGCTATTCTCTCCGGGGACGACCGGACAGTTATTACCGAATAACGAGAACAAATAGGCTATTAGTTTTCGTGCATGGAAAATTCAAGGAATTTATTTTAGAATATCCGCCCTTACAGAAATAAGTCAGTTATTCGGTTATCTTGCATACTGAGTCTGGAGACTGCATAGACCACATTCTCCACTGTCGACTTCGCAT
>SMGT01013930.1:0-23336 GCA_004794575.1 Lanistes nyassanus | reverse complement strand
TGAAAATTTTTATCCAAGGCAAATCAAATACTTTGTAACACACAAGCCCTCATACTCAAAATAATTGTAATAACCTCTTCCAAATAGAGTTTAGCAGGAGGAAAGGAATGCGGGCCTATGCGCGGACCGAGATGCGCGGACCGAGATGCGCGAATCCGTAGCCGAACACCGGCCAAGGGTGACGTAACCGTCAGACTATCTTTCAAATATTTCTAGGATCACTTGTACTGCGCGTACATAAAGAAACCAAAAACTCACGCCAGATGAAAGTGAGCAAGACACAGATCAAAACCATTCCTGTTGGATGTATGCTGCTTCTATCCCGTAAACATGAGTGCAGCACCGAGTGTTTCAAATGACTTTTATTACCTGGGACAGACAACTGCGTAGATAAGCCGACCCTAAATCTAAACATAACGCTGTCAACAATGCCACGTGACATCCTCATTCCCACCAAATCAAGCACACAAACACCCTCACGCGCATGCACACACGTACGTATCTCCCCACCCCCACACATATATCCCACTCACACACACATTCTCTTCTCTCTCTCTATCACACACACACACACACAGCCCCCCCTCCAATCCCCCGACACATACACGCTGAGGATAGGATGTATGCACGCACGTACGCACGCACGCGCTGCTTGCCGCTTTCCATGGGACGAGTTTCCCCATGAAGACTGAAAGGTCGCAGAGCTCATGCAAATGCAAAAACTTAGCGAGACCTCTTTTCGATCTGCATTTAAATAAATTCCGATTGGAACAATTAGTGCTTGATTAAAGCATGATTACCTAGTTTGCTACGTGTGTTTTTAAGCGAAAAAATTGCTATTGTACCTTACAATTTTTGAATCCTTAGAAACAACGTAAAACGATTTTCCTAAGCAGTTACTCTTGTAAAGCAAATAATTGCAGGCAATAGGGCCACATGAGTGTCTGTAAATAATAGCCTTCTTTAGTTGCAAAGGTTTTTTATTAAAAAAACAAACCATATTGGTAACAAGGGACGCAACTTTCGTCAGACGGCTCATATTTTGTACGTTTGGGTGGTATCTTAATAGTTATTTATAACTTCTGAGGGGATAATTTTGGACGAGCATATATATATATATATGTTGGTGTTCACACATTGAATAACCACAAAATCATTATCTCTATGTTGTCACATGTCACACCTAGGTTAGCCTGTTCCACCTTCCCTCTCTTGACACCTGGTAGGTGGACGCTACGTCATAGCGTGGGTAGCTGCTCTGCGCCAGCCTAGACTGGCCAGAACTGGTTTAGCCTGGTTTAAGGTGGTTTGAAAATACCGTCAAGCGGTAATAATATAACTTTTAAGTGGAAAATGTAGAGCTGTATACGTGGATGGAGAACAAGACAGCGAAGATACTACCACTATAATTTTCTCAAGAAGTATTTGTTGGACGACTTTGAAATACAAAAACAACTCCCCCAAAATTTAATAATTTCGTGATATAAAACGCATAATTTTTAGCTTGGTAGTGTTATGACGAATACGCATCAACCCAATAATTTTATAATTTTTCTACGAGTTGCAGTGGTATCAAAAAATTGAAATATTTTGTGACTGATTCGAAACAGTCGATTTTCATGAACATTTTTATCCAAGGCACACACCCCCTAATACCCAAAATAATTAGAATAACCTCTTCCAAATAGAGTTTAGCGGGAAGAAAGGGCCTATGCGGGCCTATGCGCGAATCCGTACCCGAAGAGTGACGTATCCGTCAGACATCTTTCAAATATTTCTAGGATCACTTGTACTGCGCGTACATAAAGAAACCAAAAACTCCCCAGAGACGAAAGTGAGCAAGACACAGATCAAAATCATTCCTGTTGGATGTATAATGCTTCTATCCCGTTGTCACGTTTTGGGGTCTGGTGGGTCAAGGAGATCACACTATAGATTCCAGGTGTGATCCATCCTTGACTCTCCGGCCCTAATTAAGGTCTAGTGTCCCCTTGTTCAAGCCGCCATCTGGCCGCTCACGTCATCACCAGCCCAGGTTAGGTTCGTGTTCACACTTATGATCAGGGGTGCTGGCTGTAGAAGCAAGGGGCAAGGCATTCCTTACCCTGAGGCACCGCTGGAAAGGGAGCAGTGTAGGTGTTAGCCAGGCCAGGTGCGGGTTACTTGGGCAGGGGAGGATTACGCATCTGGGGGAACCTGCTGACGCGTAGTATCGAGTACCAGAGGCTTTGATGTAGCCGATAGGTGTAAACAACCAGGAAGGGGAGGGGGTAGCTATGTCCACTCTAGGTGTCCACTTAGGGGCGTGTTCTAGTAGTTGACACGGGGTGTGGCTTCTGCTGTCTCTGACCTGATTGGTTGATACATGCAACCGCCTTGTTGACCACGTGCGTGTGAATGAAAGAATCTATGGACGAAAGTTGAGAATAAAGGGACTGGTTTAGACAGTCAAATCATCTTCCGCCTAAATCTCCCGAGTGAAGATCTTCTGCCAAATATCCTGGGAGAGGACATCTTCAGCACGAGTCTACAGTGAGGGCATCGTTAGCCTGAACTCCTGTGAAGAAGAGCTGCTGTGAAGAGACGTACGTGTCTTGTGGTACAAGTCTGCTGAAGGCTGAAGGATTCAGCTGCAGAATTGAGGTGTCTCGTTCTACTGGACGTGTGGAAGTCTAGTAGCGACAGCACGTGGCTTGAGTAGACCAGTTGCATAGCGCAAGGAAATCTGCGGAGGCGTTGGGTCCTCCCAGGCTGGCGTGAGACTCGAGCACGTGTTCCTCTGCTGTGGGAAACCTCTACGCTGACCGGGCGAGGGGACAACTGCAGAACGTAAAGGAGGGAGACCGAAGACCGCGGACAGGGCAACCGTCTGAAGCAGGGGGCGAAGGTCCAGCCTTACAAGGAGGCTGCCTGTAACCGAGCTCTTGGGGTGAGCTCAAGGGGCTGTGTGTCAGCCTGGTGAAACGTCATATCCTATGTGGCGTGTGTGATCGTCAGCATCGAAGTCTGCTGTTACGTGTTCAAGAGGTCTTCAGGGTATATACTGGTGAACATATCCAAGGAAGGAGCGCTCCAACGTACAGACTGTCGTGCGGACTGTAAGAAGCATTCGGGAACGAGTGTTGTGTTCTGTGAGTGTTGTGCATCACGTGGTCATTCTTTTCTCTTATGCAAAGGCGAGATTGAGGTACGTGGTTTGTCATTGTGTTTAATGGCGAGGCGGGTGATGTAGGGTGGTATTAGATGTTTCTGTAGACCTAGCTCAAACAGAAGGAAATTGAGGGACCCCTAGAGTTGAAACGAGTTGTAACATATATTGTCTTGATAGTAAATACTCGCTGTTTATATCAACAATACATTCTTCTTTTTTGTGTTCACTGTATTACAGTGTTTTGTTGTTCTTTATGGGAGACTGTAGGTGGTGGGGGCTCGGCTATATGATTAAGAAATCATATTAATTAATTTTAGTAATACAGTGATAGTTACACCTACGCATATGTCACACTCTTGACGGCGGTCGTGTGAGCGAGAATAGGAGACGACCCGTCAAGAGCAAAAAGAAATCTCCCTAGTTGTGACACCCGTAAACATGAGTGCAGCACTGAGTGTTTCAAATGACTTTTACTATCTGGGACAGACGACTGCGTAGATAAGCCGACCCTAAATCTGAGCATGACGCTGTCAACAATGTCAAGTGACACCCTCATTCCCACCAAAACAAGCACACAAACACCCTCGCGCGCATTCACACACGCACGCATCTCCCCACTCGCACAAATATATCCCCTCTCTCTCTTTCACACACACACACACAAACACATTCTCCATGTGGGAGATGACTGTGTGTGTTATTTTGTTAAATTTTCTTTGCACAGACTATAAACGGTTTACCACTATCTATAGCAAATAATGATAATGATAATGATAATAAATGTAGATTTTTAACGCGCGAGAACACATTTCATGCACACTTTGCGCGGACGAGCTACACAGACACTCTAATGAAAAAGAACGAGCACACAGAGAGAGAGAGAGATGAACGCAACACTGACCAACAGGTCAGGACACAGGACCACAGGTGGATGGAAAAGTATTATAAAAAAGATTGAACAGAGAAAGTTGAAAGTTAAAACAGACAGGCAGTCGTGACGTCAGTCAAGGTACTTTCGGAAAAGAAAAGAAAATTACTGGAGTAAATATGATTCAGATCTCATCTAGGTTCATCCTTCCGTGTTCAAGTTCAAGTTTCTTTATTCTTTTACCCTCAGGGGGTATTCAGAAAAAAGAAAAAAATTGTTAAAGAACACGTCAATCATAATTCACCTGGCATTAGAATATACGTATATTGATAAATAAACTCAATGATTAATAAACACACAAATAACACGCTCAATCACGCACGCAGACGTACCCATACGCAAAAACAAAGGCACCTATTCATCTACTAAGAAGTATGTAAACAAAATTCACTACCTTGGTCAATACACTTTTGTTTTTGCACCCGTCTGTCCGTCTGTCTGTCTGTCAGTCAGTCAATGTTAGGTCGCTTTGTTCTCCACCTTCTCTCCTTCCGTCTTGTTTCACCTTCTCTTGTACCCGTGATGCACTGCCACACGATCTCTGACTTTCCTGTATAGATCAGAAAGAAGGTATTCTCTGTGTGGACAATACAGGACCCAACAGTGTGAGTCGGACTCACAGTAAAATACGTACCTGCTGCCCTTGCAGCGTCTCGAAGTGTTGGCCCGTCGATATCGCTTGACTGATTTTTCAGTAAGTGCGCGCCTTTAGCCAGACAGTTAGCTCTGGCAGTGTAAAAGTCCACAGAGCGCGTGTCAAACTTCAGGCAGCGCCCCCCATACCACGAGTAGCCATTTCTCACTGGACAGTATAAATCTAGCCAACAGATATGGACATGATCACCCAGCACTGACGAAAAGGACAGGATTACAAATAACGGACTCAGTGAGACAGTATAATATTTGTCTACTGTTCGAAAATGCCTTACACAAAAGAATGCTTCCTATGTTTTAAGTTGTTATTTGTTGTGTATTTTGTCTATTATAATAATAACAATAGTTTATTTCCACATTGAAAGTCTTATATTGTTGGTATATAGAAGTAACGCTGTTCAGTCGTCTGTCCAATGTTGAAAACTGCTGCAAACTGAGCCGTCGCTTCACGAACTCTTTCGTATGGAGGAGGAGCCTGATCAGGTTCAATATAGAACAGTTTTATACGCACGCACGCACGCACGCACGCACGCACGCACGCACGCACGCACGCACGCACGCACGCACGCACGCACGCACAAAACAAAACAAAACAAAACAAAACAAAACAAAACAAAACAAAACAAATGGGATTTGTTTTGTATAGCGGAGAAGCATGTTCTAGATTCAATAGAAGTTCATTAAACATTGAAGTGCAAATATGTTAGGGTACGACATACCAGCTTTCAACATTTGTGTAGTGGTGCGAAGATCAGCCAATTCTGTGCGAAACCCAACAAGCGACTGGCTCGCGATGGTCATCGCCTGCATATCATCTAATTTTGTAATCGTCTCCACTACTCGGTCCGTGAACCGTTTGTCAAACTGCGATTGATGCTCGTACACTGTCGTGGAAAGTTCCTCCAGCCGTGACCATACGGCCTCCAGGGAGCTGTTGGTGGCGGTCTCCAGTCTGTCGTAAGAGTCCTTGATGTTGGACAACATCTCCTGGGAAACCTCCAGGCGGAAGTTTTCCAGTGACTGGGCGACCTTCTCTTCCTGCTGGCGTCCGGCATCCACGCTGGCGTTCGTGACGTCATCAAAACCTGCGGCCAGCCTGACCTCCAGCTCCTCCACACGGCTGACGTACGCGTCCAGCTGGTCGCAACGGGCTTGTCGCTGGATCAGCTGCGCCATCGCGGCCACCCCGCTCTGGCCGCAGTCCTGCGGCTCCGACTCCTGTAGCAGGCGCAACGCCGCAGCCATGTCCAGCACCTGCTGCTGCAGCTGAGAGAAGCTGTTTACAGACACGTGGTCTGCATCCTCCTTCGCCTTGCCCGTCTGCACGTTCACCTTCACACACTCTCTGAGCGGCGACCGTTCCTCCAGGCAGCAGTGGGTGGGGGGCCGGCAGTCCAAAAGACAGCAGTAGTCGCCCGGTTCAGCCGTGTCCACAGAAAGGTCAAGGTAGAAAGTCTGATCTTTGAACCCGTCACTAGGCAACAGGTGGCCAAGTGGATCCTGCAGCAACAGACGGCAAACAATAACCAAACACACTGGTAAGCAAGTGTTTACTTGAGCATTAAACACGTGCGTCCTTGGCAAATATTGAATGTCAATGAAGGAAATGCTATGAGGTAAACCTAATTTCAAACGTACAGTGACGGTCTTTAAAGTCTACAGAGAACTATTTACAGTATGAAAACACTTTGAATGACTGAAGTTGTGGCCATCAGACGTAACTAACTTGACACTGAACGCACCTCCACTTCTCTCTAATGTCCATTTTAATCTGAACTGAGAGCAGAGAAGTACCTTTCCTATATTTTAAACCCCAGACTCAGAAACTGTCTACTAAGATTCCGGTTACGTGTTTCCCAATTTAAGAATCAAAAAGCATGGTACTCTATAGAAGACGGAGAGGATGTAGAGTGTGATGCATGTGGACTTGAGTGGGGGAGTGAATGTCACTTTATTTTGGAGTGTCAGGCAGATCATGACATCAGGATTAAATTTATACATCAACGCCATTTTAACAACACAACGTAGAGTCAGCTATCCTTACTTTTACAATCTGAGGATACTAGAGAAATGGTTAATCTAGTTAAATTTATCCACTTAGCACTGGACAGAAGACGGAGCTCATCGTGAAGACGAAAGCTTTTTCATGCAGTTGATCGCGAATGGCCTGCCGTACAACCAGTATATATATACAGGCTATTATTATGACTGTTTCAAGGCATTGGTGTACGAATCTTGTGACTTGTTCGGTCAATCTATTTACCACATCTAAATTTTGCTTCGAATGAGAAGTTGAATGGAAGTTGAACGGATGCGTATGCAATGTAGTGATGTAAGTTTTTTCTAGTTATCTCCCACTTGTTAAAGGACATGGTCTTATGACAATAAAGAAATCGAATCGAATCGAATCGAATGTCACTCTGCTGGCTTAAGAGATTAATTATGAGACAGCAACAGGAACTATCACATTTGTGATTTAAAAAAGACGCTGTTGTATGCTCTTTAAGTATCACATGACTAAAACATTCGAATGATGTCAAATGTTTAAAACATCGATTTGATAACTGGAAGAGTAGATCTTCTGCTTGAAGAGAAGTTTCCGCGTCTAAAACAACTAATTTGTCATATGTTAAGAAAGAGTTATTTTAAAAAGAAAACACATCAGTTCAGATTTGTCAACAAATTAAAATATTACAAATATTTGAAATAAAATGGTTATTTAGAGGAATAAAGAAGTGTGATAAGCAAATCTGTTCAACAAACACCTATTGTACCTACAGTACCTGCCATACAACAGAGACAGGTGGAAATCCCAGCGACGTGAAGTTGCCGCATGTCAGACGTACATAACTACTTTCAGACGAGGAAACTGTGTTCACAGCTAACGAGCCGGCGTCAGTCTGAGGTGGTTCTAAGCAACATTTCAAAAAAAAACATGAATTCCGTCTTGTAGAGATGCACTACAGTTAAATTTCTGTTTCACCATCAATGACCAAGTCATTTATTTTCATGTCCGTCTGTCCGTCAGTCCATCAGTCCATCTCACGTCTCTCTACATTTTCTACGCATGTGGATATTTGAAGTTTGTTGCAATACCATAAACAACCAGTCTCATAGTGCGGTATATCCGCCTGGCCTCAGACAGTTTGACCTCCATCTTCCATCAGCAGATACATTCTCCAGGGTCACTCTTCCATCAATCGCCACGCTCAGTCTGTAGATGACGTCTTGATTGCTCCAACCAACCAACCAACCAACCAACCAACCAACCAACCAACCAACCAACCAACCAACCAACCAACCAACCAGCCAGCCAGCCAGCCAGCCAGCCAGCCAGCCAGCCAGCCAGCCAGCCAGCCAGCCAAGTGGTTCGAAATATGACTTTGTTAATGTAACCATCTCGAGACTACCAGATCGCTTGTGGGCTTAAAATGCATCATAGTACATGGATTCATTGGGAATATTATTAGAAGTAAAAACTGCGAAACATTTTTCAATAAAACTAAAAGTAGCCTGTCTCCGTAATCTCTACAAGTTGTACTTTGTATAATCTCTCGACGCACATGCACGGGTCACAAACCGAAGTAAATGGTTTACCACTATCAAATAATAGTAATAATAATAAATGTAGATTTTTTTAACGTGCGAGAACACATTTCATGCACACTTTGCGCGGATGAGCTACACAGACAATCTAATGCGAAACAACGAACGGAGAGAGAGAGAGAGAGAGATGAACGCAAGAGTGACCAACAGGTCAGGAGCCAGAACGTCCGTCATTAACAGGTGGGTAGAAAAGTGTCATAAGAGAGGATGAACAGAGAAAGTTGAAAGGTAAAACAGACAGGCAGTCGCGACTTCAGTCAAGGTACTTTTGGAAAAGAAAAGAAAATTACTGGAGTAAATATGATTCAAACCTCACCTAGGTTCATCCTTCCATGTAAAGAGGACAATAATGTTGTTGACATTACACATTAACTGGTATTGCACGTAATAACCTGCAATGTTGTCATTCGAACCAAACTTTTTTTTTTTTTGCTTCACATCGTCTGCTACGGAAAAAGGAAAGATTCCGTACGAGGGCGCTCACGTTCATTTGTCTGCCGGAAATCGAACCTTTTGACCTTTCCAGGTGTCTAAGATGGGTGACTTCAGGGCAGCACTGACGTGTATTTGTCTCTTAGCGCTACCCTCCTTGAAAAAATGCCGGAGATGATCAGGCTAATGAAAAGTTTCTTCATATCGTCAGAATTTAAGATAAACTAAAATAAACTACAACATAGTTACAGAAGCAGCTGTTGGTGTCAACAACTTTTTGGCAGCCCGGAAGCAAACTAGCCATTTCCAGTTTTGACTTGCCGTTGTGGTCACCAGTTTTGACACAAACCAGCGACCCAAAGCTCGATAAGCTGTACAAGTACGAAAACGCAAATGTGTAAACACATCAGTGCAGAAGCACAATTTTTCACACACACTAAAATCCGACAGAAAAACAAACTTTGGCTAAAAAGTTTATTTCTTTGTGTAAGGGACATTGTACAACGTCGATTACATCTAACTGTAACCATATCCTTAGAAACGTTTCCCATCATCAAGGGACCACACAAGACTATTTTCAAACCATGTAGCGCATGCCTTTGAAATGTTTTTGTAGCATGGGTTCATTAAAGCGTGCGTCGCACTAGCAGAAGAATTCAAAGTTCTCAAAATTTTCCAAGTTGTAGCCTAATGGAACATGTACAGTAATGTCTAAGAGTCCTTTGGAATGATTTGTGTATGTCTAATGCTTCTCTTTTTGTGAATATTTCAGTTTGTCTACGTCAATGATGAAAACTGAAAACAGTCTGGTGTGTCCCCCGTAGCTGTCCCCTGTAAGACCAGAACATTTTGGTCAAAAATTCTTATCAGACTATCGGGTGTGTTTGAAAAAGATTATGTTAAGCGGTAATCATAAAACTTTTAAGTGGAAAATGTAAAGCTGTATACGTGGATGGAGAACAAGACGGCGAAGATACACCACTGTAATTTTCTCTAGAAGTTTTAATATGAATTCAGGGTAAAAATAGGCTTTCGACGGCCTGGGTTATAAGGACAGTGATATTACCTGTCTATTGGTCGTAAAAGGTGAAACACCAACAACACCCCCAAACAACAACAACAACAACAACAACAAAATCTAGTATTCACGTTGTTGTTGTTGATTTGGGAGGGAAAGTGCTTCAACCTCGAGGTGATTTCACACTGGGGGGGGGGGGGAGGCAGTGGGCTTGGAAGGGGTTGGGAAGAGGGCCTTGGTTTGATGCTCTGGACTGGCGTTGGCTATGTGGTCGCTTTCCTGGCGCACTGTCGCTGCTGGAAGAGGTGGCTGCCTGTGGCTTGAGTGGTGGAGCGCTTGCTGGTCGACCCTACTGTCGCCGTATTCCTATATCTTGCTTATCTCTACCTTGGTGTTCGCCTTTTACTTTTTAGTGCTGTTTACTCTTGTCCTATAGTTTACTTGGTGTATTGTAATGGTTATTACCCCCTTTTTATTTATTTTTTGAAATCTAGTATTCACAGAAATATCGGATCTTTGTAGTGCAAGGAAGGTCGTTGAGGTACAACGATGTCGTATCCAGATAGACGTCCACACAGTTTTCGCTCCCCCCGAGGTTATTAGGTTCGCCGGGGTGCCACAGAGGAGACGATGTGGGCAGAAGAGTGCCGTCACCCCAGACGAAGGTCCCTTCAGTCACAATGTCGGTCGCTTCCACATAGGCAGGTAGGACATAACCAGGCGAGGGCACAAATGCTCCTGGGAGAGTACATATTGTATGGCGTGCATTAAGTATTATGTGTTATAACTGCTTACAATCAGAGAGAAAACAACAACACACCCCCCGCCAACACTTTGTCATGCTTAATCTTTTCCTTTTTCTCTTTTTTCTTTCCGCATCTACCTAATTAGGTTCGTCCGTCCGTCTGTCCGTCTGTCTCTACTACGTCTGTCAGTCAATCTCAGGTCGCTTTGTTCTCCACCTTCTCTCCTTCCGTCTTGTTTCACCTTCTCTTGTACCCGTGATGCACTGCCACACGATCTCTGACTTTCCTGTATAGATCAGAAAGAAGGTATTCTCTCTGTGTGGACAGGACAGGACCCAACAGTGTGAGTCGGACTCACAGTAAAATACGTACCAGCTGCTCTTGCAGCGTCTCGAAGTGGCGGCCCGTCGATATCACGTGACTGAATTTTCAGTAAGTGCGCGCCTTCAGCCAGACAGTTGGCTCTGGCAGTGTAAAAGTCCACATAGCGCGTGTCAAACTTCAGGCAGCGCCCCCCATACAACGAGTAGCCTTTTTTCATTGTACAGTATAAACCTGGCCAATAAATATGGACATGATCACCCAGCACTGACGAAAAGGACAGGATTACAGATAACGGACTGAGTGAGACAGTATATTACTTGTCTACTGTTCGATAAATGCCTTACACAAAAGAATGCTTCATATGTTTTAAGTTGTTATTTGTTGTTTATTTTATCTTTTATAATAATAACAATTTGAACACTGAAAATCTTAAAGTGTTGGTATGTAGAAGTAACGCTAACATTAAATGTAAAACAAGGGAACTGTACCAAGCTAGAAAAGGACAAAGAAGAAGACAATCTACATGCTTCGGGGCACTACCCCTTCATCAGGACGACACAAAAACGACGAAAAAAGAAACGAAAAGAAAAAAGAAAAAATTTCTTTTTTCTTTTTCGTTTTCGTTTTTTCGTCGTTTTTGTCCTTTTCTAGCTTGGTACAGTTCCCTTGTTTTACATTTAATTTGGGCTATTAGTCAAGCGGCAGTCACTTGTTTTCCTTTTATATTTTAGAAGAAACGCTGTTCAGTCGTCTGTCCAATGTTTAAAACTGCTTCAAACTGAGCCGTCGCTTCACACAAATTCCCGAACTCTTTCGTATGGAGGAGGAGCCTGATCAGGTTCAATACAGAACAGTTTTGCACACACACACACACACATTCACACACACACACACATTCAACATTGAAATGTTCATCTGCTTATGAACGACTTACCAGATCTCAGATTTTCTGTGTTGGTGAGGAGATCAGCAAGTTCTGTGCTGACATTATCCAGCGACTGTTTTAGATTGGTCACGTAGCTCGTTAAAGCGTCCCATAAGGCTGAGACGCTGCCTTGGGTGCAGTCCTCGGCCTCTGATTCCCGCAGCAGTCGCGACGCCCTGGCCACGTCTAGCGCCTGCTGCTGCAGCTGAGAGAGACTGGTTAGAGACACGTCCTCCGTTCTTTTCATCTTTGCCGCCGTCTTTCCTGTCTGCACGCTCACCTTCACACACTCTCTGAGCGGCGACCGTTCCTCCAGGCAGCAGTGGGTGGGGGGTTGGCAGTCCAAACGACAGCAGTAGTCACCCGGTTCTGCCGTGTCCACAGGAAGGTGAAGGTAGAAAGTCTGACCTTCGAACCCGTCACTAGGTAGCAGGTGGCCAAGTGGATTCTGAAGCAGAGGACAAATAATAATAAAACACACTGGAACGTTTGTTTGAACATTAAGGTTAATGAATGTTTGAGAAATGTTAAATATGTATGAAAGGAATATTCTCATGTAAAATTTCAAACTTACAATAACCGACTTCAAAGTCTTCATAGTACTGTAACAACATTGTACTAAAAAAAAACGTTCTAATATTTCAAGAATTCAAAATATACCCGAATAAAAACTCAAGCTCGACGCTGAAAGCACATCAACTAACCTCTTATTTTCAACTGTTGATTCAAGAGATTAATTAATCACGACGGAGCAACAGGAACTGTTAAATTAGTGAGAGAAAAAAAGTGTCGTGCAGCTGACGCCGTTGTATGCAGTACTATCTGCCTTTAAGTATCACATCAATAAATGTTTAAATGGCGTGAACTGCCTTAAACATAGAGTTAAACTTCTACTTGTACAGAAGTGTTCTTGTGATGATTCTAGTTCACGGTACAGTATCATCTGTTAATCCACTGCCAGCGCGTAACTTCACGCGATCGGATTCTTCGCGTGACGTCAAATTATAGCGTCACATTTTTATGTATTTGACGAAAATCCACGCGTGACGACAACGCGTCTGTCCCCGAGTTAACGGCCAGTATTGGAATCAGACCACTGCACTTTTCAGCCGGCAGGTCGCATCTCTGTACGCTGCGCTGTTAACCGTCACAACCGACGTCCGACAGTAGCTGACCGCTGGAAGCTGCCCAGGCACCCAAGGTCTACATCACCGTGCGCGAAACTAGTCGTCTGGTAACCAAACCCCTGTAGTTGCAACGTGTGTGAATGGAATTATGCTTAAGAATTTCCTTTCTACCGAACGTATGCATGTCAGTTGGTTGTGCCCTCTGCTAACGCCTACCTTAAAACACTTAGTGGCTTTGCAATTGTATTTGTTACATGTTGCAAAATTTTATTAGCAAAAAAGTTAGACCATTTAAGTTGTGGAAATGTTGCGCAGTACACTTTTGTCCGGGTCACAGCGTTAACCGTCGCAGGACCGACAAAAGCTCCCGCGCTGATGGTTACAGTTCTGCTGTGTTTCAGGAGGACTGTTTCGCCATTTCACCGTTTCGCCACTTCTCTGTTTCGTTTCTTCTGTTCGCTAAATTCCTGCTTTGCTGTTCCACGTTCGCCGGGTTCTTCGTTCTTCGTTTCCTTCTTCGTCAAGTTCAACGCTTCATCCTTCGTCTCGCCGTCACCTTCATCAGCATCTCCAACACTGCACAACCGTCAACACCCCATCTGTCATCGCATCAGGAACATCGACCAGTGTCACCAGGCCGAGCACGCACTAGGACTGTGCCATCTTACGCGTGAGATAATGTAACGAAATTGACAGCAGGGGCGTGTAAGACCAGTATTATTTACTTAGATTAAACAAGTGGGTTCACTCAGTTTAAACCAGAGGGTAGTTCACTTAGTTCAGGGAAGTAAATTTCGTGCTCTCCCAGAGAACAATAGGTACTGGGGAAGGAGGTAATCAACCCACCTCCCAGGTCCAAGAGTCAGGGACAGCATGGCGACAGCTGATCACGAATGCATTAGTAATATCCGGTTGCTGGCCTTGGAAACTCGTGATGCTGTTTACAAGAACAGACGATGTGATGTAGAGGGCGCTGGTGTAGGGAGAAATAAAAAGGGGGACTTGAGAGAGGAGAGGGGATTGGAAGATCAGACCAAGAGAGAGAAGGATACAGACGGAAGAAGCTTGCTCGGGCTTACGCCCAGCCCATGGGGCTATGCTGCTTGGCCATGGGACTTAGAAACTTTTGACAACAGAAGACCCATAGGCAGAAGACTGAGGGGCACAGTGGAAAGGTGAGCTACAGAGCTGCCTTCTACGTGCGTCTCCGCTGCAGCTGTATAAGAAGCCACTGAAGAAGCCACTGCCTTCAGCGGCCAGGCAAAATTTAGAGTAGCAGAAGAGCAGCCTTCAGTCTGTGTCACTAATAGGGTAGACAGTAGAGATAGAGAAGAGGTCCAATAATAGCCACTAGACTATGGAATAGGTTGCATGGTAAGCCGGCCACCACCTGCAACAGTTTATGTTCAACAAATAAAGTTTGAGACGCGCACTATCTAGTTGAGCGTCTGCTCGATTGGATGAGTCTGGGCGAAGTGGTACAATAAGTCGTGTATTCTGTGCTGACGCAAACGTGGTGAATCTGGCATTTGTGGTCGGTGTGAACATTTTTCACGACACAACACTCTCTTCAAACATTCACACTAACATTTTCGTCGCCATTCACATCAACTACACATCACCCATTCATTGTGAGTTAATTAAATGTGGGTTTTCTATACACGGTCGACTTTTTTGTTGAAAAAAGAGTGCTTGCATCTGGTGTGTGACAGTCGCTTTTGCAGGCTTCTACCTGGTCCACTGTACTTCCGCTGTAAGTGCACAGGCGCACATCCAGGTGCAAAACACGACACATAAAACGTTACAGTTCTCTACTGCCATCATCGAAGTATTATAAACTCTTATGAAAAAATATTTTTAAAAGGAGCCAGTAGTAAAGATTTTGTTCAGCTTAATCAGAAATTACAAAAATGTACAAGAAAAAAAGCAAATCTATTCAACAAACACATTAATCTAACAGTACCTCCCATACAGCAGAGACAGGTGGAAATCCTAGCGACGTGAAGTTGCCGCATGTCAGACGTACAGAACTACTTCCAGACGAGGAAATTGTGTTCACAGCTAACGAGCCGGCGTCAGTCTGAGGTGGTTCTAAGCACAATTTCAAGAAAAACTGAATTATGACTTGTAGAGATGCACTACAGTTAAATTTCTGTTTCACCAGTAACATGTGATCAAGTCAACTTGTCTACATCTTGTCAGTAGTCACATGTGATCAAATCAACTTGTATACATCTTTTCACCAGTCACATGTGATGAAGTCAACTTGTCTACATCTTGTCAGTAGTCACATGTGATCAAATCAACTTGTCTACATCTTGTCACCAGTCACATGTGATCAAGTCAACTTTTCTACATCTTGTCACCAGGCACATGTGATCAATTCAACTTGTCTACATCTTTTCACCAGTCACATGTGATCAAGTCACCTTGTCTACATCTTGTCAGTAGTCACATGTGATCAAATCAACTTGTCTACATCTTTTCACCAGTCACTTGTGATCAAGTCAACTTGTCTACATCTTTTCACCAGTCACATGTGAGCAAAGTCTTTAGTCTGCCTGTCAGTCAGTCCATGCCTGTCTGTCTCTGTACACTTTCTCAGCAAGTAATTATATAATGAGTGTTTCAATACCGATAACAAGCAGTCTTAAGGTACGTTGTATCCCCCTGCCCTCAGACAGTTTGACTTCCAGTCTATATCCCCCAACGTCATCAGCAGATAGATTCTCCAGGGTCACTCTACCATCACTCGCCACGATCAGTCTGTCCTGAAAACAGCAGTGATATACAGACAACGTTGTTATTGCTTCAGTCAACAACATTTTGGGTCGACGTATTTATGTGACTCTGTTATAAACTAAAAGAAGAATGGTGAACGTGCACTGAACAGCTACGCATGCACAGTAGGTCAGACTGTAGGTTTATAACCACTTATTTACCTGGAAATCTCCAGTAGCTGGAACAGTTGTACTCGCCAGCTGTTCACCCCCGCGAAACACACGAAGTTGAGTAATTCTTGTATCTGGTTCGTTCAATGTAAGACTGCTTCCCTTACACTGCATGACGACACTACGTCCTGCCGCTTCTACATTTCCATGGGAAGCTGGCAACAGGATAACTTCTGGAAATGGTCATAAAAGTTATTTAAAGATCAAAGTTAAAATCATGTCCACGTAAGTTAGTAAAGGAGGATATGGATTCTCTGAAGAAATACCAGTGAAAGGTAAACAAGACTAAGGAAATAATATAACACTTTACCAGTTTCATTCAATCGTGACAGACGCCAACTAGGTAGTGCGAGTCCCAAACTTTATTTGTTGAACATTAACCGTTGCAGGTAGTGGCCGGCTTCTCATGCAACCTGTTCCATAGTCTAGTGGCTATTATAGGACCTCTTCTCTCTCACTACTGTCTACCTTATTAGTGACACAGACTGAAGCCTGCTCTTCTCTATTTTCTAACTTTTCCTGGCCGCTAAAGGCAGTGGCTTCTTCCAGAGTATAGCTCCTTTGTACAGCTGCAGCGGAGGCGCATATAGAAGATAGCCCTGTGGCCCATCCTCCTTTGTGCCCCTCCTACCTTCTGCCTGCTAACTCCTGCTTTGGGCCTTCATGGTCAAAACTTTCTAAGTCCTATGACCAGCAAGCATAAGCCCTAAGGGCTGGGCATAAGCCCGAGCACGCTTCTTCCGTCTGTATCCTTCTCTCTCTTTGGTCTAATCTCAGTCTCTATCTCCAATCCTCCTGTTCTTATTTCTCCCTACTCCAGCGCCCTCTACATCACATGGTCTATTCTCGTAAACAGCATCACGTGCATATTCGCTCATGATCTGCTGACAGGCAGCCAGAGCAATGTTTAGGTTTCTCGAGGTTCCAAGTTGACCTCCAGGTCACTGCATCGTACTTGGCTAACCCTATTGCTGTCATCCGCTGTCCCTGACTCAGAGGACCTGGGAGGTGGGTTAACTACCATTTTCCCCAATACATATTGTTCCCTGGGAGAAACACGAAATTTACTTCCCTGAACTAAACGACCCTCTAGTTTAAACTGCGTGAACAATGCTATTTTTACACGCCAGGTCTCAATTTCGTTACAATAATTAGGTTCTCTGAAAATGGCTCAACATGGCTGAAATAATCTCCCCTGGCTGCGCTGCGCTTGGTGGCGCTGGGCTCACAAGATCTAAACAAAAGTGACCTTTCCCTCCTTTTCTGGGTTCTTCCCGTAGCTCCTTCAGTCGCGAATCACATTTGTGGTCTTTTAAATGTAACAACATACGATAACATTGTACCTGGATTACACGGTCGCTTGTTTGTCGGTAGCTTTGTTTACGCACACTATATGACTTATGACCCAGCGCCGCCACGCGGCGGCAGGGGAGAGAATCTTTGCATCGTCCTTACTTGAGGACTAAATTGTAGACTGAAGATCGACAAAAGCAGCAAGGGAGAAAATCCAAAATTCGAAAATTCTTCCCCCTATCCGCCCCCCCCCACACACACACCAACAGCAGTTGCATCGCTTAGCAGAAAGCAAAGATTTCTGGAATATATTGTCATTAGAAGCGTTAGCTCACAGACAAACATAAAGTAGAGACTTGAAACTGCTTCTGTTTACAAAATGCTCGGCTACGAGGAGAACAAAACCCTGTAGCCGACTGCATCCGCCGATGTGATTCTCTCCCTTACTGTGCAGTCTTTATTGTTGGACGACTTTGAAATACAAAAACAACTCCCCGAAAGTTTAATATTTTCATGACATAAAACGCATAATTTTCATCTTGGTAGTGTTATGACCAATGGGCAATTTTATGTTTCTACGAGATGCAATGGTATCCAAAATTTTTTTTTAAAAATTGGGACTGATTCGAAATAGTCGATTTTCATGAACATTTTTATCCAAGGCAAATCAAATACTTTGTAACACACACGTCCACATACTCAAAATAATTATAATAACCTCTTCCAAATAGAGTTTAGCAGGAAGAAAGGAATGCGGGCCTATGAGCGGACCGAGATGTGTGAATCCGTAGCCGAACACCGGCCAAGGGTGACGTAACCTTCAGTCTATCTTTCAAATATTTCTAGGATCACTTGTACTGCGCGTACATGAAGAAAACAGAAACTCACCCGAGATGAAAGTGAGCAAGACACAGATCAAAATCATTCCTGTTGGATGTATGCGCACCACCTACACTATGGCACTGAAAAAAGATGCACTCATTTGTATATTATATGCCATCAACTATGTCTCTGTGTACCTGCATGCGTGCGTGGGTGCGTGTGTGAGACCGACCGACCGATGCAGATTGATGGATTGGTCGATAGAGAAGTAGATTGAAATGGTAAAGCAAAAAGAGTTGTTATCAGCGACCGTAACACCTGTTTCTCGCTCCGAACGTCGGTTTAGGGATTATAATTTGGCTCATGTTTCAGTAAAGTCAGCGTGAAGCTGCTTCTATCCCGTAAACATGAGGGCCGCACTAAGTGTTTGAAATGACTTTTATTACCTGGGACAGATGACTGCGTAGATAAGCCGAACCTAAATCTGAGCATGACGCGGTCAGCAATGTCACGTGACACCCTCATTCCCCACCAAAACAAGCACACACACACCCTCACGCGCACGCACACACGTACGCATCTCCCCACCCCAACACATATATCCCCCCTCACACACGCACACGCACACACAATGAATATATCATTTTTTCAAACGGTCGTGCATGTCCTCTCCCACATTAGATTGTCGTCTGCCATCTCATTGAACTTTAATCGATCTTTGTACAACATACGGTCCCCATGAGTCGTAAGCAACTGCAACGCTGACTGATTGAGTCAAACATTGTATGAAACACCTGTGCTTTTTCTTCGTAAAAACATATTAAATAGTACTGAAGATTTTCCGAGAAATATTTCCCAAGGGAGAGATATCATTTCTCCTCTCAAGTCATGTGACAATAAATAATAAAGATCTTTTCAAAAGAATACTTTTTTATATTCGATCTCATTGGTATTCTGAGTCGTTCCCCTTATTATCAGATTTCATTTTCTTTTGTTCATTGAAAGATAAATATGAAAACATTATTTTCTATATAATGATTATGCTTGCTACTTAAATTTGACCCATCAAATAATGTAACTTTCTCAAAGACTCACTTTTATAACAATGCTATTACAGATAGTCACACGTTTGGTTGGTCGTCTGGAGTTTTCTCTGACTATTTCAGTTTTCTCTTTCTTCTTCATTTATTGAACACGTGGTGGTGCTGGTGGTGAAGTTTGCAGTGGTCACTATTTTCTCCCAACACGCGGATTGACTAAATCCACGAAGGCTGTGATAAGGAGCAAGCCGATCCATTCACATAATGAATTTCTTTTTATTGGATCTATTGTTCTTTCGAGACACACATTTCCCCCTAAATCTCTTGGAAGACAAACTTACCAGGGAGAAATTAGGCGAAATCTTTTAAGGGAGTCTAACCACCTTGGTACATAGTTTTGCTATTCGATAGGGAGTTGCCTATGCTTCATTAAAATGTATCACTCTAACCAAAACGGCCATCCCGCTACTACAAATCGATGTCTAAGATGCTTTAGACGCTCTTTTCCGAAGATTGCCGATCAACGCGACGGACTAATACGAGCTCCGGATTCCGGAAGTGACGGTTTAATACCATAACAAAGAATGGAGGTGGGCAGGAATACTCACTATGATTCTGGCAGTTCCAGCGATGAAGAAATCGAAAATAAAATAGTATTTAGGCACATCGAAGTGCAGCCTTACCAATCTGAGCCGCTGTCAGATTTCCAGTCGGCCTCGGTGTGGCTGATCGCTCCTACGTAACCCTGAATAGCCACGAGAAGCCATGAATAGCCACGGGTTTAGGTCTAAATAAAAGGTTTTAAAGGTAGATCAAACATCAAAATGCACTTTCTGAAATATCTGATGCATAATATGAAAAAAACGACACTTGTGTACGTACATTTTACAGATTTATCCCTTGTGGCTGTGCGTTTTTTGTCCGAAGAGGTGATTCATGGCAGACGAGCGCACGATAACATTTCAGTCACAAATCTTTACAAGGTGCGGACAAAAATATATATTTTTGGCATATTATGCATCAAATACTTATACAAGTGAATTCTGGTGTTTAAACTACCTTTCAAACCTTTTATTTAGACCTAAAACCGGGGCTTTTGATGGCTATTCGTGGCTTCTCGTAGCTATTTGGGGTTTCGTAGGACTCGTGGCTGATCGGTTGAACAATACAGACTGGTACGTCTTACTCTGTATGTCTCGTCTTTATGAATCATTCAATCCTTTTACTGTATTCGGTACTTCGATTTTTTGTTATGTTTTATAGGAATAAATTTTTTATAGAACCCTCGAGTATCTTCAAGAAGGGTTGTATTTTAACTCTTCGGGGCCGACGTGGATAGTATACTATCTACACCCTATCATACCCTTGAGTCTGCGCTGCTTGCATACTTTCTACGGATTAAAAAAATTTACAGCGACGCATTTAACGGTGTAAGGCAGGTAAACTTTATATCATTGTAAAGCTCTATCATCGCTGTTTTCCCCTGCTCTGTCTAAATGAGTTTCGGAAACAGTTTCGGCTTGCCAAACGAGATTAAGTGCAGAGGCTGGCCAGGTCTACTTCAGTTGTTCAAAATGGCTACACGTGGGAAGAGGACACTAAAAACACCTCAATATGTGAACAGTTTGTGAACTTCAAGGGTGCAATTGTGTTTTATTTCACAGTGGAACCATTCACAAACAGATTCAAAGTGGAATACTCCTGATTACTGGATTTCTTTACCTGTGGGAAGTGTACAAGCAGTGAAACCTTCTTTTGTGTGTGCAAAAAGCCTTCGATAACAACAAACTTTCATGTTTCAGTTAGCTTTATATTTAAGCTTACGTTTTTCAACTTGTTTTCATCGAGCACATGACCGTGCGTGATTACGCCAAAATTACAGTCGTTACATTGTTATTGCAATGCATCCGTCATTAGTACCTGCTGTATTTTTTTGGCTTTGTTTCATCATCGAGTCACGGTCACCAAATATAATTGGCAAGATATACATAACCCTTGTAATATATTATTTTTAGTAATAATGTGTCTTGTAAAGGAAATGTTGCCCAGATGTTATGGACAGATTCCACCTCATAAAGTATATGCTTTTAGCAACACACTGTGGAAAGTAATATAGTCTTTAAGACTTTGAATTTTATAGCTTTTTTAATGCCATACATAGGTGTGCATGTGACTACTGTGTTCCAATGCCTGTAGCTTCAGCCTCCGGGTATATTGATCCTTGAAGGAGTCTTCGGTAAAGTGAAAGCCACAAATATATTGGTACTTCGTGGGTTGCACAAAGTCTTGCCGTGTCCTCTTCACAAAATGTAACCAAAGTCTTCGGTAATGACTTTCTGGTTGTGGAAAAAGATGCGCGCTAACGCCGATTTGCTTCCCGAGTGGTTGCCAGAGCAGTTTACAGCGCACATGCGACCCATGCTTACCACGACTTGGTATTACTACGTCAGCATTTAAAAGCGAAATCGAGGCTCTTGCGGCGCGTTACTGCCAGCAAGGCAGGCGTTTCACAATTCAGTCGCCGACGAGGCGCGTTTGTGCCCTACAAGGGTTTTAGACACCAGCTGTAACCATTGGAAACGTCTTAACTAATAGTATCATAATCGTTACAGGTATTGGTTTAGCACGGGTTAGACTCCCTTTAATGCACGTGGCTGTTTTGCGACTTCTTTTACAGCCCCCCTCCCCCAAGAAACTTACCGCTTTTCACGACGCTGGGGAGATGGCTGCCAGTGATGTCTACATCTACCACAAACCCGAGTGTTAAATAGTCACTGCAGATCTCCACGTAAATCTCTGTCTTTCAACCCAAACTTTAAACTAACAATATTTAGAAATTATAATGCTTGTTCTGCACGTATACAAATCAAACATAATCTTTTTAACAATACGTTCCTGAAATTCGAAGCTTTACAAGTATTTAAAGGTGTTAAATACAACCTACTTAGATATGACATTTCAGGATACAGGTTGCTAGAGGGATTCTTTTTGGATATATGTTATCGTAGATATATTGTGCTATTTTCATAGAGACCAGCTTAATTACCACCTGCTGATGGATTTGAGAGTCCTGTCAGTGTCTGTGTGGGTAAACAATGGCAGTAGCTCATTTGTTATTAGCTACGTAAAACCCTGGGGACGGCTGAGTGGTTAGAGCGTATTGGCCTCCAAAACTGAAGGCCCCGGGTCGATATCCTTGCGCCACGTCACGCTTCCCTCAGTTCACAAAGGTCGCTGCTTCGCACGCTTCGGCGCACTTACATCAGTCATGCTGGGGCCTTCGACTGGAACCACCTCGTCCATCTTGGCAGCCAGATCAACAAACATTATGATGACGGTCGTCCAAATCAGGATCGATAAATCAGGAGGATAGCAGCTGAAATCGCTGTGCATTCAGGTGCATAATGCCTACAACATGTCTTTAAAATATTCAGTACAGGTAGGCAATGCGTAGAATACTTTTCACAGATATTCAGTGGAACTCACATTTGTCTATAGCTCTCCCTCACACACCCACACACTGACCAACGCGCAATGCAGAAGCAAAAGGACATTCTCTAGAGCTGAATATGTCGTTCTGCTATTTATAACAACATCGATCGCAAAAGCGTCGTAACAGGTCCTTACTCTTGATACAAGCAGGAATTTTTCAAAGCTTCTTCAGTAATGTCCATCAGTGAGCTCTTATTTAAAGTATACCTTGGACACACTTCACTAATAAGTATTTAAAATGATCCATGCCTTTATGTCTGCACTGATCTTTTCTCATTACCATCACTCCTACTCTACAAATACATATACCCTCGTCTACATCCTAGAATGCTTTCCGATCATTTTTAAATCCTTTTTTTCTTCTTCCTTTTATTACAAAATCTTCTACTATCAAACCACATCTACTCCTCCATTTTGCATCCACCCACTGCATGATGTGATCTGAATAAAATGGCGGTTATGTACTTGCGTAACCATGGTGATCTGCGTGGCACCAAGACTGTACCGCTTTCCAGACCCTAAAAATGGCAGTTGATTACCACCACCCCCTTTAGTACATGTTTCTATCCAAATACAGGAATATTTCATTTTAATAAAGACTTTTTCCGCAGCCTGTTACTAAGCATAGCGCTCCCTGTCCGCATCTCTCTCGCTCTGGTAGACACATACACGGCGACATGGAAACTGCCAGATGATGTCAGTGTTAGCGTAACTTACTACAGTTGTCCCATGGGATGCGAAAACAAAGAGAAACCTGAACGGCATATTGAGCCTTCAAGTCCAGCTATCAATTCGCATTGCTTAATTCCAGGTGCGTAGACTATACC
>SMGT01013929.1:467486-565954 GCA_004794575.1 Lanistes nyassanus | reverse complement strand
CCCCACGCCGGGTCCCCGCCTGGGATCTCTTCCTCGTTCTAGCGGCCCTCCGCTTACCGCCTTACGAACCATTACATCAGGCCTCGCTTCCTGACGTAACCCTGAAGACCGCCTTCTTGATCACCCTCGCCTCTGGCCGCCGGGCCAGCGAAGTGCATGCCCTATCCGGGTTACAAGCGGACGTTCGCCGGCGACACGATGGCTCGTGGTCGCTAGTCTTTTTTGCCCGAATTTTTAGCAAAAAATCAGCGCCCTGGCGACCCGTCACCCGCAGTCAGGGTCCTACCCCTGTCAGCAATCTTGGACCCTGCGGAGCCCGATTGCTTCAACTGTCCCTCCAGGGCTCTACTAGAGTACAGAAGTCGGACCCGCCACTTACGGGCAGCCGCCCAGAGACGCTTTTTCCTGTCCTTGAAAGCTGTCCGCACGCGAGACATCTCCAAGAGCAGCATCTCGCACTGGGTTTACACCGTCGTCCAGCGGGCGTATGCCTCCATGGCGACACGGGAGGGGATCAGACTCACCTCTCCCCCTCTCCGCCAACCGTCCACATGAAGTTAGGGCGTGGGCTGCTGCACTTGCATCACAGTCACACCCTCTACAGGACATCATGCTGGCGGCATACTGGCGGTCGGAAGACCCGTTCATAAACCACTATCTACGGGATCTCTCCGGCCGCCGTGAGGACGGTTTGTTTGGAGTGACAGCGCCAGTTGTCACCTAGCACCGGTGGACATCACCGTCCTCATTACCCTGGTAAATTCTTGGAGGATTCACCCACCTCCTTTTTGTGCTGACTCAGCACTTTGGGTCATGGTACAGTATTGTGACAAGAAAATGCAAATTTCTTATCTAAATTTGTGTTTCTTTAACAATACTTACCATGACCCAAAGTGCTAAATTCTCATTTGGCGATCCCCAAATCGCACCCTAAAAACAAAAACCCACCCAGGCAACCCTGGTAAGACCCCTCCGCGCATGCGCACACGCTGAGCTCCCCGTGCGCACAGCTCACTGACAGGTTAAGCTGACTTTCTCTTGCCAGACAGAACCATCAGCGGGGAGGAGGGTGGGTCTATGAGAATTTAGCACTTTGGGTCATGGTAAGTATTGTTAAAGAAACACAAATTTAGATAAGAAATTTGCATTTTTTATTCTTGATCCTTCAACAAGTTTTGTTCTTGATGATCCATGAAACTGTTCAGTTTACATTATGTCACTTGTATTTAACATATAAATATGCTTTTCTAACACAAAGTCATCAATAATACATGCAAGTTCATCAGACACATTTTGTAACTGTGAGATACTGAGATTGTACATATGGTACTGAAATGTTGATAAGTGATCTTGCTTTCTCAGGGAGCTGCTGTATACATTATCAGAGGCTGAACTGCTGACTTTAGAGCGGGCTTTGTGCAGTCAGGAGGAACCAGAATTCCTGGCCTCTTCTACATCAAGTATGGTGACCAATGCTGCTGCCACTACTACCTCTGACACAGCTGTGCAGACAGACGAACTTCTTTTAAAGTCATGTGCAGACTCGGAAGATGCCCTGTCCCTGGACAGTTCTGAGAAGTTGCTAGAGGTTTCCCATGTAGAAGAGTTGCCACCCCCACTTGAAGAGGTGGACAAAAATGTTAGTTCATCCGATTCCATAGGAGGTGGCTCGTTATCACAGGAAGTAGGCATCTCTGAGTCCTGCAGGGATGGATGCTGTCACTGTACCACTGACAGCCTGTCAGAGGTGGATACAGCTGGGAGGCCAAGAACCCTGAACAAGTGTGACAGCAGTGACTCTGGGCTGCACAGCGAAGTGATCAGCAACTCAGACAGCCTGCACACAATGTCTTCCAGCAACTCTCACCACCTGCTGAGCCATTCCACTATGTCTTCTCCCCCTCTGAGCCCGTTCGATGATGAGCCAAGCAACTTAGTCACAGAAGAAGAATCTCATTTTCCGCTTGGTTGTATGCAGGAGACTGCTGCTGGCCAGTGCAACCTGGAACCGGCAGCATCTTGTTTGTCTTCTGGAGATAGTGCAGAGCATGTGTCTTCTCATTTAAGCTTACCCATGAATGGTGTTTGCAGGCTTGGTGAAAGTTCGGTTACCAGCGAGAACAAAGCTGAAGAAGATGAAGAGGAAAGCTTCTATTCAGCTTCTCCTGGAGATTCTCCTCAGCATGTGTCTAGGCTGTCCAGAAGTTCATCTGCAAATCCAGCAGCATCTAATGAAACCCACCTACAGACTCAGGTAACTCATGACAAGGACTTGCTAGCAGAGGATGCTGGGTTTCCCAGTCCATGTTGTGAATTCTGTCCAAGTCAAGGCTGTTGTGATGTCTCAGGACAGCATACCTTCGCAGGCTCCCTAGCCTGTCTGCCAGCATATGAAAAACTAGAGGCAAAATGTGGTGACAGAATTAACAGCTCTTCTGAGGAGGAATGCACATTTTCTGATTATCTAGCATCCAGCAGCCTAGATAAAATGCAAGGTGTGCATGTTGCAAATGTGAACATTGATATGGATGTCTGCTTGGATCACAGTAACAACAAAACTCAGGGTGAGGGAGAGGAGGAGAGTCGGCAGGAGTTTGACAACCCCTTCCAGAACTCCCCGATGCTTTGGACGTCAGGGGAGACCAATGGTTTGGAAGATAATTCACTTCACAGGGGCACATTCCTGCATCTGAAAGAGACTGATGATGAACAACTGGATGTGAAGGGGGAGGAGGTTGGGCCAACATGCAGATGTGATCGTGTCATTGCTGGAGACTTCGCCTGTGACAGCGTGGACGTGGATGGTTCTGTGCTGCATCCTTCCCATGAAGCCACAGAAAACTGTGAAGTAGAGATGACTGGGGTGAGTGAAGGGCCTGAGGCTGACCAGGTGATGGCGGACATCTGCAACCAGATCCAGTGCAACAGGTGCACTCAGACTCCTCAGAGTGCCATCAACAACTCGCACTCCTCCAAAATACTTCACCACCATCACCACCACCACTACCACCACCATCACCACCACCACCACAGCCTTCCCCGGCAGTGCCCATCGCCTGAACCGGACACAGGGTGCAGCGCTGAGTTTCATGCCAGCTGCCACAAATGTAATAAAATAAAAGCAAGTACCAAAGAATCTAGTAACAGCAAATTGAACAAACTGGCTCCAGATCAAAGCACAGGTAGACATTTTGAACAATCTGAAGTTAGCGCTAGTTCAATAAAGAATAGTTCAAAAAGTTCATCCAATCACAGAAAAACTACCACAGGGAAACAGAGTGGAACAAAAAAAGACTTTGCCACAGTGGGTCCTTCACTTACCTCCAGGCAGTGTGCAGATAGCTCGTCGAATTGTTCTAGCAGCAGTGAAGGAGACCCCAGGGGATGGAGCAAGGAAGGTGGGGGTCAGGAACGGCAAGGAGAACCCCCTTCACCTGAAGCAGCCAGTGCAAGTAGTGGGGGTGAGGCCACTAGCTCTGCTAGTGACTGTGAGTGGGAAGGAGACAGGTGAGTGCAAAGGTTTTCAGTACGGTTGTCCTACTTTTGTGTTGTGTTCTTGTTCTTGTCAGCATGAGCCATTCTTACGGCAAAATGTGTTTTGTTTTGCCTTTGTTCTTAATGGGGTTTTGTCAGTTTTTGGTTTATCTTTATATCTGCAGAAACCTTATTTGATTTTCTTACATATTTCTTTCATTAATTACTGGTATCCAGGTACGATAGATCTGATGATTTCATGTAGTTTGTCAAAAATTGAGCATTTGGTTATCCCTCTCCCCNNNNCCCCCCCCCACCCATAAAAAAAGAAAATACTGAAAGAAAGAAACTGCCAACATCTGCATTGCTTCAGTTGCAGCAGCAGTGAGACTAGTTCCTACAACTCGGAATGCCATGATGATGAAGAGATTGCATTAGCTGTTCAGGCTGCAGAGCTTGCAAGTCGAAATCAAGCACGCGCTCGCTTCCGTAGCAGTTCTGACATGATACACAGGCTCTTTGTCTGTATCTCAGGTATGCTTGTTACTCTGTTTTAATTTTAACAAGTTAATGACAGTAAATTGACAAAATTGTGGTCCACATCAGGATCAAATAATTCAATGAGAGCATTTACTGTAATTTAAAAGGCCATGGAGGTTGTGGTTTGCAAAGCATTTTTAAAAGCTAAATTACCACATATGTACATATGCTTATTGTGCGTGTTCACTGTTTTGCACACTTATGCATAGGTTGATCAGTTGGTCTTGATGCTTCTTTATTCAAAGTGAACTTTAGCTTATGATAAAGCTGCTAACGAAAATGACCAAAGAAGCATGCTGCAAACTAACTTGCAACTAATGGATGTGAAACACCTTATCTCTAATTAGGGAAATTGGGCTTTAAGAAAGGCTCTCAAGTTACAAGAAAATGGAAGGCATTCTCACCCAAAGCATGACTGCATTTTTTTAAAAAGTGAAACAAATTTTTTAGCAGTGTGCTGTATTCACTGTTCACTATTGATATTTCAGTTCAAGGGTCATGCAGTGCATTTCTTTGATTCAGGTGTAGCAGACCAGCTGCAAACAAACTTTGCTGGCGATCTACGAAATATTCTTCGGGTTGTCTTCAACCTCCACTGTTCTGAGCCAGTCGTCATGGAAGAGGAGACGTTCTTTACCCGAAGGCGCCGTGGCAGTACTTTCCGTCAGGGTCTTAACACGGCCATTCCTCAAACCCATGGTTTCAGGGGCATCAGAGGTGGGCCCTGATTTTTGGTCTATTTTTTAAAAAAAAAACCTTTTGAGACTTTTAAGTCTAATTGGTTTCTTTTTTACCCAATATATTTTTGTTAAAAGTGTCTGATTGCTATCTTTTTCACACAATGTATTTTTGTGAAATAGAGTCACTGCCAGCTTTTTGCATGGTCTGTTTTTTGTAAAAGGGAATGATTGTCATTCTTTTCGTTTAATGGGTTTGAAATAAAACTACCGGAATGAAATTATTTGTTTATCAGGCGTTGAAAAGTAAAACATTTTTAAAGTTGACATTTCTACACATTTCAGAGCCACCACCTTGGATTCCCGACGACCAGTCCACAATGTGCATGTCCTGCAAAACACCATTCACTTTTGTTCGTCGTCGCCACCACTGCAGAAACTGTGGCAAGGTATACCTTTCGGTTATTTGGTCTTGGTTTATATTTCTGAGCTAATTGAGCTGCCAGTAAACAATAAACATAGAGAGAGAGGAAGAGATAGGAGAAAGATGCTGAGTAAGTCCTCTCCTGTTTGTGAATGTTGCGATGTTCATGCCAAAGTTCATTTTTTGCCCTAGATTCTTTAAAACTTTTTTTACATTTTATTAGAGCTGTACCAAATACTTCAAATTTTATGCAGCAGAATAATGACAATATTTATATATTTGTGTTTAAGTTTAATGATTTTCTCAGGATTGCACAAAACTAGCGCCAAGTTAATTGTTTACTGACTCTGTGACTGATGTTAGATGCACTTTCACTGGTTTTAATCAACAATAATATTTATTCCAATAGCTAGAATTTAATCAAAATGAAATTATTTTGAGTCCCTCTAATGTCCATGTCTGATTTCAGAGAGGATGGCATGCAGTAATAAACAACTGTATTTCTTTTCCAGATTTTTTGTGGACGTTGCTCATCCAATGCCGTTTCCTTGCCTCATTTTGGTCATTCTAAGCCTGTGCGTGTTTGTAACCGATGCTTTATGTTCCAAGTAACGCCTTTCACCATGCAAGCCCAGTGATGACATTAAAGATCCTGTGTTCCCATGGCTAGCTGTAACATTATGTCATGATTAGCTGTGTGTCATTATGTCGTGATTTGCTGGGTGTTATGCCCAGGAAAAAAGTTTTTTTGCAGAATGTAAGATGTATGGGCAGGTGCAAGTCTTGTTGTATTGTAGTTGAAGTGCCATCCCTTCAAGAGAGTAAACTAGAGATGGTGAAGTTCGGCCAAGATATAGCAGCTGGGTAGAGTTTTCATTACTTTTTAATCCTATAGGCTGCATGTTGTCGATAAATTAATATTCCCTCTCCAGCCAGAGCTGCAGACCAGCAGATGGAAGGTTGCTGGTTTGAATCCTGGTGTGGTCAGTGATAATTTCCTGGAGTTACACAGTACAAACTCCATTCGGCCATTCCCCTCACATTAAACTGCCTGTCCACAATGGGCATCTTACTGCAGCTATCTGGTGGTTCTTTCAGTGCGTAGCTTAGGACCCCATCCCTGCTGCAGCCCTGATGTGCACCCAGTTTGCAGCATGATGTAAACAATAACCAGCCAACCCCATCCAACCATCAGCTTGCAAAAGGAAGAAACTTTACTCATCACATATGTAAAATGTCTGCTACTTTGCTTACCAGCTTTTTACTAATTAAGGCAGGGGACTGGTTTCCAGTGCTAACCTATAAAAAAAAAACGAAGTTGAGCGTGCAAGGATCTGTATTTGACAAAAACTCAGAAAATATTAGTCATTCTAAGAACTGTGACTGTGGCAAAACCTTAATGGCATTCCTGCTTAAAAGAATTTGATATTGACTCAGCTAAGTCCATTAGGAAGGGATGACTAAGTTTGCTTCCAAGATTTATTATGCGGAAGATTTAAGCTTTATCTCTGAAAATTGTGTTGAAGTATTTTACGTCCTTCTAAATTATCACTGCATTTTATTTTAATATTTGCTGTTTATTGTGGGTGCATTGTGTGCATGCAAATTTGTTCTTCCATGTTCTTTTCCTTCCAGCTTAGCATCATTCAAAGTGTGGCTTGAATTTCTTGGGGTAACTTTAAATCTGACTAAAACTTTTATGTGATAAGTTCTGCATGAATGTGTTTGCTGAAATATTACACAAGTTTATTACTAAGGGTAAAGGAAGATTCTCTTCAGGTTTACTTTTTTTGTGGGGGAGAGGGGATAAAATTTTTATGTTTATAAGATAACTGTGAGCAAGGATGTGGTTACTGAAGTGGAGGCATTAAGTTTAGTGTTGTCTAGATGGCATGGTAATGTCTTACGTATGTGGTATACAGATTTGTATTAAGCATTTACATATGACCATTCTGGCACCACAAAGTACTGACAGTTATCAAACTTTGTGTGGGGTCTGTTGGATTTTTAAGAAGGGGAGGAGGTTAACTGCTGTCAGCTGTACATAGTCTGTGATACTGAATATTTGTGAGCTACTTCACGTTTACCTTTTACCCTGTCAACAAGACCTGCATGCACACTTGCCTGAAAATGTGCACAAATGACGTGTATGCATATGCACTCTGTCCCTCCTCGTTGGAAGCAGGAGGGAGGCAAGTAGGCATCTTACCAAGTTGTAACTCACCAGCCCCCACCCTCCAACAGAAATTGGAAGAAAATGATTATCGTGGTGATAGATTTCCCTAAAAATTGTACAGTCATAGATATTTGACACTAAGCTGCCAAAGGGATCTTTTCTGATCTAATTGTTGTTGGCATGTCAGGATTCGGTGAATATCAGCTGTTTCAACACATGCTCATGGAAAGGGGTTTTCAAAGAACAAATATTACATTTGGCAGTGAAGCAAAAATGGCTAGATACAGCTGTCATTATATGGGTTTTGAAACCTGAGAAACAAGCTTAAATTCAATTTAAGCAAAACTACGTATTTGTTGGTGTTTCATGTTTTGTTTTTTAATTATTGGACTTTATGCTGTTTCTGAAGTGACATGAAATTTTTGCTGAAATACGAACTCATTTATTCCTGATTCACAAGTCAAGTTTTCATTTGTGCTCATGGTTGACATAGCGCTTATACAACCAAGGATATGGCTATAACTGATGCTACATGTTTTTATTGTGCACTGTGCTATGATGGGGTCTCATAAGTCCTATTCTTTAGGAACCCTGATGTCGCCAGCTTTGATTGAGTGTTTAAAGCTAAGAACATAAATCTTAGGCAATAAAAATGGCCAGCTTATTCTTTGTATAAAGGATCATGATAGTATTTGACTGTGGCATGGAACGATTATGTGTGCTTTGTCAGCTTGTGTGCCTGTATATGCAGGTCCATTTTTGAGGTGATTTTTTAAAATAGAGTTGTGATAATATATTATTTTTGAATGTTTAAATGTTGTTTAAGAATTTCCTTTACATTGGGACACCACTCAGTATATTAGAGAAGTTTGTAACATTGTGATTTTTATAACTGTTGGAAGTCCATGGTGGTCTCATGGAATCCTGGTATGCTTGTGTTCTTTTAACATAAGTTGTGAATGGCTACTAATCAGTCAACATGTATTGTTTGAATGCACAATGTGCCTTATTTAAAACACGACCAGTAAATGGAGGAAAGATGAGAAGGATTAGATAACTTTTTTTTTTTACCATGATCTGTTTCTGTGAAATATAACATGGAAAGTAAATAGCTGTGTAAAGCTCTGATAGCTTTATTTTACCCACAAAGCATCAGTATTTCATATTTAACCAGTGGTTGCATGATATTGTAGAGGATGAACTGGAACTACTGGCATATGGGTATCACATACAGCAGACTCTTTAAAGATCAACTCGACTGCAACATTTTCTTTAAAATCAAAATTTGTAGTTCATTACACTAACGGAATACTAATTTCAAAATCTGAGCCAATATTGGTATATTTTTTAGCCTCTCATGAGCTATGAGCCTTCAAACATTTCAAGACAAATTGAGGCTAAGGCTGTGTTGTTGCCCTAGCACATGAATATGTGTTTACTGTCAAGGCTGCAGCTAGTGGAAAGGTGAGATAACACATTAATCAGACTTGAAATCGCATAAGGTTATTCAGGACTTTGGCTTCCTACGTGAAAAGATCACTTTGAAAGGCTTACATTTTATATGGATATGTGCTTTAACTTTGGAAATCAATTTACAAATGAGTTGTATGAAACAAAGCCTTGGGATTAGTCTTTAATGGCTGAGGTTGTACCAGGCAAAACATAATTTTAACATTTTAGAAATTAGGGAATGTTTGAAAAATTTGCAGTGAGTGTCCAGTCACCTGTCAGAACACTCAAGAACCTACCTATAACCAGGTCTTGAAACATTTTTCAAGACAAGTAGGGTCTATCACAAAGGCTTTTAATTATGAGATGGATGTTTGTACATATCTAGAGCAGGGGATATAGATGTTCAATGAACTCTGATTAGTCTGGGTCTTTTTCCATTAATGTTTTTAAAAGTCTGTATGAAACCTGTGAAATGGCACTTAAAACTGTGAGTCAGAAAGCAGTGCTACAGCATGTACTTAATTCAATGACATTACTAGGATGCAGTGTTTGTACAGACTTTTGTTGACTGCCAAGGAGGAAGGACTGGGTCCTAACTAAGATTGCACGGATTTGCTGAATGGGGAATAAGTAGATATTGCTGCAATGAATCAGAGAAATTATTAATTCACCGCTTGTGAGAAAGCCGAACTTTGATGTAATTTGAGCTTTTGGAGCTGGGCTTTACAGTTTAGGTGCTCTCCTTTTTCATGATGTATTTGAGCGATATGTATTTTTACTTTATATCAAGGTCAGTGCTGTGTGTGCACACAAACAATTTTTAATTCTGATAATAAATTCTCTTGTAAAAAAAATTCCTTCAATGCATGGTTTTTTGGTATTTAAAATTGTGTAGAAGTGAAATATTTTGCTGAGATGTTTTCACAATCATTTTTATACTTTGTGGCATTTTTTGTTCTAAATTTTAATTTCAGTAAGGCTAGAATTATGTAACATATTTTTGAAAGGAAAACAAAAAAATTTGAAGGAGTTGTTAAATATATCTATGCATAAGAGCTCAATCTACGCATGAGAGCAATTATGCCCCTGTTTTCAAGTTGGTGTCAAGTCCAGGCCAAAGGTGAGGGGAAAATCTGTGGTTAGATGCAGTTTTTAGGGAGGAGTGGTTTATGTCGGGGTCAGTCTTGTCATATAGTCAAGGGAATGTTCAGTTAACAAATGGGAAAACATACAGTCTGCACTATTCAGTCTGCACAATTTAAACATATAAACTAGTGATAATCACATGATTTTTTAATAAAATCTAGAATCTCACGATTGTCATTGGTAGGATGCATACATCTTCATAGGTTCACAACAAACGAGGATGACACTAATATTGTTTTCCCTATTCACTTGTAATATTTGACAGGTCAGCAAGTTCTGCATGTCTGTTCAACATAAATATTTCATTTTCAGATTTACAAAACCAGTTAACTCATGCATATAAATTGTAATTGCTAAGGTTCATGTTTATTTATAAATAGATACAAGGGCGTATTTGTCCTTTAAAATTTGATTAACCAAGTTTACCATGATACATGTACCTGGAGACAGTGAAAGAACCCTAGACTAAGATGGCATGTGTTGAAATCCAGTGGGCTTTGTTAGGTCATCAACAAATCTGTGTGGGGCCAGTAATTTTGGAGTCAGGAGTTCCTCAGTTACAATTGCCACAATTGTTAAGCATTGAATAATTTCAGTTAAACTTTCAGGGTATGAGATAATTTTGTGACGCCTATTTGTTCTGTTGTAGAAAACTGAAGTAGGTGACAAAAGCGTGGGTGCAAGAATTTTGCGTATTTAAACAGATAACCATATAGTGCAAACATAGACTTTTTTTCCCCCAGTTGTGCGCTTTCCTCAATTTCACTGACCCATAATGCAATTCAGCAATTGTTCACTTCTGGTTATAGCAGACCCACGTTGTGAATATCCTACCCAGGTTAGAAATTGAACCGCTACCAAAGTTATTGAGAAGTGATGCTTGGCAATAAATGTTGAGAAGGCTAGCCAAACTTTGTTTATAAAAATGATATTTTATATATGGATATGTGTCTGTGTGTGCGTCTGGAATTGTATATATAGAGTGCGCGCAGAAAGTTTGCTTTCACCCATGCGAAAGCTGTAGAAGATCTTATACAAAGAGAGTATTAAGTAACAATTATATACAGTGCGCGCAGAAAGTTTGCTTTCACCCATGCGAAAGCCGTAGAAGATCTTATACAAAGAGAGTGTTCAGTAACAATTAGTCTCTTCATTCCGTCTGTCTGTCCATTCTCTCGCTCTTCAGTTTTCTAATGAACTATGCGAGGTCAGAGTTTTAACTTGAGGTTGGGATACCAAGATGTGCTGGCTGCTTCCCATAGTTCCTTATTTTATTGTACACTGGCGTTGTCTGTTGTTTGTCCGCTCCCTGACGATAGCTGCATGGTGACTGCCACAACAGTGACAACACTTCCTTCTGTCCGTCGTGTCACAAGAAGGCAGGTAATAGATCTGTTAAATACGCAGACTTTGGCGTCTTCTTTTCATACATAAATCACAGGTGTACGTAAAATACACAGAGTGACCGGAGGTTACGACCGCTTTTATAGCCATAAGGACAGATACACGAACGCTTTTCAACCCATTATATCCAAGTCTGTGTGTGTGTGTGTGGTGGGCACAAACCAGAATATCGAAATCGGGTATCAGAATTCAAAAGAATACTTATATCTACAAGTCACGTATCCACTTGCCCGTAACTAGCTGTTGCACAGTGCTCACTGGTTAAGAGACTGTAGTTTTCTTCTACCAATAACGGTGCTCATACAGTGATTGAATGAGGCTGTGTTCAAAGTTCAGTTCTACCAAACGCTGAATTTATAGCTTTACTGCGCGCGACATTCGACGATTGCGTATTTCTGACGCAGGTTAATTTCGTGTTTGCTGTGGGTAATTTAGTGTTAGCGTTCTCCGATATCGCAGTGTTCAGGCCAATGGAAGAATTCATTTGGGAGAAGCTCTGGTCATTTCTGTGTATTGTTGTGTTTCATAGCCGGAGTTAGTTTAGGCAGTGTCCCTGGTTTGTGTCCTTGACTGCTAGACGTAGGTAAATTGGATGACTGTAACCTGGAAACTCTCTGGGGAATGCCGAGACGAGGTTGTTCTGAAGGCAAACTGTTGCGCAAAGGGTTTGGCCCAGTCTGCTTCTTCTGTTCAGCATCAGTGGTTCTTAGTCTGTCTTGCCGCTTCTTCTGTCCAACGTTGTTGGTTTTTCCTCTGACGTCGTTATCGGGATTCTGAAGCCTTTCGGCGAGCGCCTGCACCTTTTTAACCAGCTCGTTCCTTTCTTCTGCGTCTTCTTCCTCCTTTTTCTTCATCATTTCCCGAAGCTCCTTTACTTCTTCCGTGCTTTGTTTTTTCACTTCTTGAACCTTAATTGCTAGCCTTTTTATATATTCTTTTTGGATTTTTGTCGTCTTTTCTTGTTCTGTCAACCTTTCATCTTGACGTGCTACTGTGCGCGCCAGGCGTTCTTTATCTTTAATCAACATTTTAATCCGACTTTCTAGTTTGACTATTTCTGCTTGCGCTTTGGCCAGATCCCTAGATTTGTCAGCAAGCTGTTTTTTAAGTCTTTTTATTTCCTCTTTGGCCTCCGCTAACTGTCTGCGAAGTTCATCTGCTTCTGCCTCTATATGCTGAGACGATACCCAGGCTATTTCAGTCACGTGTGTGTCTAGCTCGTGAACATTATTTTCAAGAGTGACCACGCGACCTTCAAGCTCACAAAGTTTTTCTTCTTTAGAACCCTCGGATGTTTCAGTATTTGACTCGGTTTCAGACTTCTTATCAACATTTTCTTCAAACTTGTCTTCTGACGAATCACACGTGTGAAGAGAAAGCCATTTTTTGATTGTTTCGGCAGCGCGGGTATGGCCTGTGGTTTCTAGAACCTCTAAGAATATTTCAAAACCTTTGTCTGTCCGGTTTATGATGGTACTCAGTAACTGGCGGGTTTTGTCTTTACGAGTTTTTTTCCCCAAGATGTCCTCTCTGTCGTCATTGCTCAAGACAGTTTTTGAAAATAGGTGCGTGACAATATCCTGTGGTTCCAGTTCGTCCTCCAGAAATGGTGAATTATTCTGAATGCAAGCGAAATAATTATCGCTGACTTTGCCACGGTTGTAAGTGGAGATAAAGCGCGATTCTCCCATCCTAATAATATCCTAGCACTTTAACTGTTTATCGTTCCTCGTGACTGGCTGCTTACTTTACACAGAAAAATCCACCAGAACCTGATAGCTGCATTAAGATGACCAGCGTTGAAAGGCAGTTCGAAGAATGGTCAATGATGTAGTCTGCACAATGTTGAAATCAAGGATACAATCATTGGCCTGTCCTTGATTGGAACCCACAACCGACACACGATCGAGTCTCGAAGCTCTATCACAGAACTATCCATGGCCTCCTTTTGTTGTTCCCTGAAAACGAGATGACTGATAAGATCCCTTCAGGTAAAAGTATCTCTTTTTGACACAAATCTGTTTACTGCTTTAAAGAAAAGAAAATAGCGAACCCTTGTTTTACATATAGTAAATAGGGTATAGTAAAGTAAAGCCTATAGAAAAAAATATCCTTTTATCGAGTTTCTATGTTTGAATGTACCAGTTAGCTCAAAGAGTGCCCAGCACTTATAGACACAAGTATGCAAAAACCAGATTGTGTGACATCCCTTGTTCGGGAGCTCGCTATAAAATAGGACTAGAAAGTCGTAAGTCATGCTCAAATGTATTTAAATCGATTAATATTTCCCTTGGGAAATTAGCTGTAAACTAAATTTCAGATACTGTGGTGCAATTAGCCACTGTTTTCTTAAGTATTGTTAAGATAATGGGGATATGTTTTGAAAGATTTCAAGCATTATACCTTCGGTACTTACCTCAAAAACTGGAATTATGCAAACCGCCATGAGGACGAACAAACCTCTGACTACTCAAGATCGCCCCGTTGAATATGCCTGAATATGTCTGTCCTCTTTTAAACGTACTCAAGAAGGAAGTGGAGCAATAGAAGGACTGGTGCACAGATAGAGCCCAAGTCTCAGACTGAGAAAATCACAGAGGGACAGCAACATTTCATTTACTGACTGGATTGCATGGGTCTTGATATTTCCTCTCCTTTCGCAAAGGCGCACAGAAAATATACAGGGCGGGCGGACATAAATGACGATCGCTCCTGTTACGGGAACAGCAGATACGAACGCTCATGGCATCCAGATCAGAATTGATATAGACGTGTGGCGTTTATCTGCTGTATCAAGTGTTGTTGTGATGTCTTTCTTTGTTCACACGGAGGCTCTGTAGTTCAGTATGAGAGAAAAAGAAACAAGAAGATAAACCACAGAAATAAATTGTGTACTGAAATTCGATTTTTCAAAAGCATTCTCTAACAACACGTCTTCAAGGGATCATTAGTGTTTACATGGTTACCTTCCATGAAATCCAGCCATATTGAATAGATGCTTTATCCAAAAAAAAAAAACATTTAGGCATTTCCAGGCCCAGATAAGTTACAGTGGGATTCTCCGATCTCCAGAAGAAAAGTTTTACACTCAAGTGTGTTCAGAAGGAAACGACATACAGGTTTCGATACAGTTAATTGCTGCGATACGTGGGTCAAGAACGGTATCGTGATATTTTCACTATATACGTACGTCCTTAACTTGCACGATCCAACAATGATCCCCCCCCACACACACACACACAACCCCCGAGGTTGAAGGAAGGCGATATGGAAATCTGCTTAGGAAATGCTGTACCAGCTCTGCTCGGCAGGCAGTCTGTGGATAATTCCTGGATTAACAAGTTTATGTTATTTGCAATAGTTTCCAAAACCAGACAGTGCCATTCTCTTGACGATGCGTTAGTTTCTTCTTCTTTTTTTTTTTTTTGAGTCTTGGCAATGAGACAGGACTTGAAACATGAGCACTGATTTGACACCAGATAAGGATCAGCTGACTTCAGGCATTCCTATATCACTATATCCCCTGGCAGGTAATCTAAACGAGAAGCCCAAGTTTGTCAAGAACTGTCACAAAGTCTTTAAAACTTTGTCACTCTTCAGTCTCTTAGAACACTCTCCGCAACAAAACAAGTCCTCTTATTCATCACACAACACACACACACTCTCTCTCTTCTGTGAAAGTCACGTGTTATTATCTTGCTTAGTCTCTCTAAAACAATTTATTGTCTACAACAGAATCAGCGGGAGCGGGGGGTTATAGGTGTATAGGTGTAGTCATTATTTCTTCACGTAATAGTTCTGCTTAGAATCCGGGGGTGGGGAGGGGGCTGGATAGTTGACAGAGCTGAGGACTAGCAGGTGGAAGGTTGCTGGTTCGAATCCTGGTGTGGCCAAGGATTATTTCCTGGAGTTATACATTGTGCAAACTCCATTCGGCCATTTCCTGCACATTAAACTGCATGTCCGCACTGGCCATCTTACTGCAGCTATCAGTCTGGTGGTTCTTTCAGTGCACAGTTTTGTAATAGGAGTTAGAACCCCATCCCCTCTTTAGTCCACCATCTTGATATGCACCCAGTTTATTACCGACGTTATAGACAGTTCGATCGTTTACTACAAACTCCCCATTACGTTGGTTGGACATGAGTAGGATTTTTTTTCTTTTGACGACAGGTTTGATACAGACATACTATGACTCTTCTGGCTGTGGAATAGTTTAGAGTCATTTGGCGAAACACGTACACTCATATCCTCTCTCTCTCTCTCGTACACACACACACACACACAGAGAGAATTGCGTGCGCACATACACACATGAACGCACATACACATTGACCATTAAGTCACCAGTTTTTAAAGCGTTGGTCTCTGGTACGGATCTCTGGGTGTACTTGTGGAAAAAAATCAGCTACCGAGGTTTAGCATCCGGGATGAAGTGTGAGGAAAGAAAGGAAGAAAGAAAGAAAGAAAGAAAAAAAGAAAGAAAAAGAAGAATGAATGAAGCCTCAGCTCTCAGAGATGAAGAAAGTGAAATTTTCCGAGGCTCACTCCATTTAAAAAGCACTGAGAGGGAAAACAGAAATAATCAGTTAAATGCAGAGGGAATTATCTAAAAGGTATTAATAAAGGCTAAAATTTGATATAATAAAAGTTCAGAATCATAACAACGCCAGCAAGCAAGCGTTCCTCAGCTAATTTATTTATATTGTTTCCAGTGGGCATCAAGAGTACAGACTCTTGCATAGCTAATAAAGCAAACCTCCCTTAATGGCACGTCTCCATTGTAATTAAAAATGAAATAGCTAATTAACATACAAGCTGCTGGTCTGCCTGTAAATAGAAGAAGCGTACAACGAAACCAAAGACTGTGACCGACGGAAACAAAATTTAAGAACGCTGTATGGTGATATCAAATATCCAAAGCAGAGACAAAATTAAGCGGGCAAATTACCAGAAATAGTATAAAAAGATCCAATCAAAACTTTAATTATAACATTTATTATTAATAATAAAAAATAATGTAAGATCGGATAATGGGAATCATAGTAGAAAAGAAAAAAATTATATTTCTAATAGCAATCATGGTGAAATTCTTCGAAGCATGCCTGAAGGGAGAGTACATTTTCTCTTCTAGCCTTTGTCCAGGTTCAAATTTAATGCAAACAAATTTTGTCCACAAGATGAAAATGTTCTCGACAGCCTTCTATATATAGTTGCTTTCGTAATCCAGTGTTTGTGTTTGTTCATTAACATATATAGCATAAACTAATTAGTTTTCCCTCATGCCTTCCACATTCAAGGTTAATTTGTTTTCCCTTGATTTCAGCGTGTCCATGCACCTTGCTTTCTTCCAGGTATGCACAGTTAGTTTATAGTCTTCGTGATTTTCAGCAGCAGTTTATTAACTATTTTAGTGTCTTGTCGATTTATTCTAGACAGTAAATTATAGAAACTACGTCATTTCCTTTTTATTTCGTTCTTTTTAATATGTGGTGTCTTGTCTGGGGCTGGTCTGACATTTCGAGCCGAAGACTTCTTATCTTCCTGTTGGCGTGATGGCAGGGACTCGTTGGAGAGGTGGACAGACACTTTGGCAACAGCCTTCGTTTGAACGTTCTGACGAGGAGTTTTTCGGCCAGTCGTCTGGCTTTGTCCTTGGTCTTTACTATCATTCATTTTGATCTCTTGGTCTTTCATTTTGATCTCCTGGTCTTTCATTTTGATCTCTTGGTCTTTCATTTTGATCTCCTGGTCTTTCATTTTGATCTCCTGGTCTTTCATTTTGATCTCTTGGTCTTTCATTTTGATCTCCTGGTCTTTCATTTTGATCTCCTGGTCTTTCATTTTGATCTCCTGGTCTTTCATTTTGATCTCCTGGTCTTTCGGTCTGCTTCCTTGACTTTTAATCTTGAATTCCTGTGTCTTCCGGTGCTCTTTGCTCTTCGTTCAACTCCACTTTCTTTCTCCTCTGGACTTCGCCAGCTGCACGCGAAGTTCTTCTGCTTCTCTGCGTGTCTCTTGCTGCTGCGAAGATCATCTGAAGACAGTCTTGTTCATCAGTGCCCTGGCGTGGAACAGGTAGATCCTGGAGCTGCTGGTGAGGAGCGCCTAATTAGTCAACTCCAAGGCCGTGTAGGACATGTTGAAAATCATCTTGACGTCCTGAGCAGAAGAGTGACCAAACTGGACTCTCGAAGTGGCTTGATCTTGAAACGTGTTGACAAACGAATCACCGATGTTACGATGCAGCCATTCTCGGATTCTTCTGGCACAGGATTCATGGCCTGTGATTTCGAGAACTTCTACAAACACTGCAAACCCTTCGTTGGTTCTCATTGTGATCTTGCTCAGTTCTGCTCGAGGGGAGTGTTTCGACAGGTTTCTGGTCCCAAGATCCCAAGATTCCGTCTTTGTCTTAATCGTCGAAGATCAGTTTTCAGTAAAGTTCAGTGACTACTCTATGGGCCTCTATATTTTCTTCTAAAAATTTCGATTTTTTAAAAAGACAGTCAGGGTTTCTGTGACTTAGTCTACCGCGAGGGAACCTCGGGAGCTCCTGAGCTGCCACTTTGTTCGGAATTTTGATGGGCGTGTCACGGATGATTTCTGTGAGAAAAATAAAAATCTTGAAGGTTTATATATCCACTCATATAATTTGTATGTACACATTAATGGTTACAGCACATCGCACTGTTTTATATTTTTTGAAGTCAGCCATATACACGAACAAGCACGATATATAAATCAGCTTTTTAAAAGGGTAGGAAAAAAAAAACCAAACCCTAATATTATTTATACCATCTCATATACTATCAATTCAAAAAAGATTATTCATACCCTTCAGATGACAATTTTAATTAGCTATATGGGTCAGCCTGGCGTGAGACCTTTTTTTAACGTCACAGCTTCAGTAGGAAATTACACTTTCAGCATGACACTTGAACATTGACAGCAGAATCCAATCAGATTCTATTGATCTTTTGATTTTTCAGTTTCATATTATTATCTCCAAGTATAGAAGATCCAATAGCTTATTTATTGGTGGTTTTTTGTTGCTATTAATTTGACCGCTATGGTGAAAGACTTTAACACTAGTCCTCGTAAGTAGGTTCTTACTTCAGGCTGATCGAGTCTGTCGTGCTGCCAACAGCCACTAGCTGCACAACTCTGCGCACGACACTAAATATCTTTTATTCTGCACGAGAATATATCTGTCACAAGGAAGTCTCAATATAATGACGGTTACGATACCCACAGCTTCGCCAAAGAAGGTAGGGTGCGTATTAAATAGGCCTATTTACTCACTCGCTAAACTAAATTGTCCCAAACTCAAGACATGATCGCCTACAAACAAATATGCACCCCTATGGCTGTATTGTGTGTTGTTAGTCAGGGGCCTGCAGCTGACGACAGTCTGCAATGCTAACTGCTACCATGACAAGACTTCCTGGTCCTGTCCTGTTACAAGTCCGAGGTTAAGGAAGAACATACAATAGTCTGATAACTGTTACCATAATGAGAACATTTTCTGGTCCTGATTTTCCTGCTACTAATCCGAGATTAAAACAACATACGACAATTTGATATATATCTATAACAAGGAAGTCTAAATATAATGACGGTTGCGATACACACAGTTTCGCCAAAATTTGCCCAAACTCAAGACATCGTCTACAAACTAATATCCACCCCTCGTTATGGTTGTATTGTGTGTTGTCTGTTGTCAGTCCGGGCCCTGCAGCTGACGACAGTTTGGTAACTGCTACCATGACAACTCTTCCTGGTCCTGTCTGTCCTGTTACAAGTCCGAGGTTAAAGAAGAACACACACTAGTCTAATAGGAAGAACATACAATAGTCTGATAACTGTTACCATAATGACAACACTTTCTGCTCCTGTCTGTCCTTTTACGAGTACGAGGTTAAGGAACACCCTAAGGACACGTGCCTAAAAAATGTTGTACTAGACCAGAGTCGTCTTTTTAGGAGGATAAGGAAGAGGGAGAGAGGGAAGAGAGCGTTATGAGTACACGTGCCGGAAACCATTGCCGAACATGCTGACCCCGTGACCCTAACAGCTTCTTATGACTATACCTCTCTTTCTTTCCTGCGTGCTTCACAGATCTAAAGTGCCAACCGAAACCCCTCTTTCACGCAAAAAATGTTGTCAAACAGGCAATGTCCAGTTCATTAGTTTTTTTTCTTCTATGAAAAAGAGGCTGAGAAATGCGAAAAGATACGGTTGCGGTTTACAGAAAATGTAAGCATATATTTTGGGCCCCACTTTTATCCAGAAAAAAACCACATGTTCAAATTTACTAAGTAAATTACTTCCTCCCCTCCCAAAATATCTTATAGCCAGGTATTATACCTTTTGGCCGCATTTATAGAATCTCCTGGTGTCGTCTACTAAAGAGTAGGCGATCTCTTTTCTGAACAAACCTTCTGACTGGGCATGAAAGTTTTAGTAGTGATCAGTTATCACTATCAGTACCTGAATATCATTATCACAGACCTTTCACAGTTTTTAAATATATTTTTGTTGTTGTTGATATTACTAAAACCACGTAGCTTTTAATACTGTTCGTGTCTCGACTGGAACAGACACCACGCAAACCAACTGGGAGATCACTAGGGCTTTAGTGCGAACGTCTTCTATAGTTCGTGTAGAAATCACATGCAGGCCAATCTTATTGTCCTGAACAATGTCTTGACTACAGAGTTTCTATTAGAAGCGAATCCAGAACGCTCAGAGTGAGTTCTCAGAACGCAAGCGCGTAGATCCATTCCCATTTGACAGCGTTAATTAAACCTCGCAATCAAGGAACTTTTAAGGACAATCACTGTGTTCATCTTTCTTCGTTTGACTGTGCTTTGATATCTTGGCATAAGAATGCGTTGTACTTTATTCCAAAGGAAGTTTTATTAGTTTATTGTTCATTTTTAAAGGTTAGTTGGAAGGACCTTGCTTAAGGTATGGGTATGACAGATCTAGAATTTCGTTCTAGAGTGCTTTTAGATCTGAGAAACACCTGGCCTCAAAATCTACTTCCCGCTTAAAAATAAGACGTTTACTTACGAAGTCACCAACAAAACGTGCAGACCCCCTCCCCCCCTTCGCCAACTGCAACCCCAAGGTCAAGATCCGGGGATCTCCTCTCTCCCCACATTCTCCTTTAAGTGGAGTATTCATTACTGTGAATACGACCCTGACTATTGCGGCGTCTTGCCGGGAGGGTGGGTGGCTGAAAATGTATACTGTTAAGAACTAAGCAGATTGAGTTACATGCTATAAATTGATCCCTTCATGTACCTCGACCCCTCCCGCCTCGCGATAAATGGTTACATCTTAACGATCCTTTTGTTTTGTACAATCATTTATTAACTCATAGGGCTATATAAGTAACACAGCACTGTCAATATGTTGGTCGCATCTGGGAAAAGCTAAACCATTAATAGTTTAAGATATAATCTGTCAGTTGTAGCTTACAAGTCAGTGGGTTTTTTTCTAATTAAATCCTAGCCAGCTATAAATGTGTGTGTGGTGGGGGGGGGGGTTGTCTGCATGGTTTTTTGTTCTGGTTGTGAACATGGTCTTATATGTTTGTGTGTTGGTGTTACGGCAAATTTAAAAGATTCTGGGGGGTGATCACTTTTCCTTTTCGTCGTTGTCCAAAGCTGTTTTTGCTTAATGAAAGCGAAAGGAAAGCATACAAGCAGGTGGTTGTTGCTGGTCTCCAAGCTTTGAGCCAACGACCACATTAAATATGTGCACATCAATAAACGACATAAACGGTTACAGTCTAAGTGTCATTTTCATTGTCACAGGAAATAATCCGTTTGAAATCATGTTACAGTTTACAATTTTCCTCTGCCGTTACTGTAGCCTAATGCACAATGGAAGTCATAGCAGGTTGATGTCGGAAAATGTCCGGCGGCATTTTAAAACACACTCAGAGGTGAATAAGGAAGCAAAGAATTTTAAAGACGCAGACATGCAGAGTCTGGTGCATTGTGGCCTTCCTTTTGTTGCAGAAATATTATCGAGTCACAGAAGTCTGCAGATCACCCATATTCTCCCTGATCAATCTAAAAAAAGAAAGAAAAGAGATGTTGCCGCCCTTTTAAAAAAAAACCAGATAATTTACAAAATGTCCAATCACATAGTCAGTCAGTCCGTCCGTCCGTCCGTCGTGGACACGCACGCATTCACGCATGAACACAGAAGTTAGGAAATAGGATAGGAAAGTGGATAGGAAGGTAGGAAATACTAGTGGGGTAGATATACTTACCCGCTCTTGGTTACTTCTTGGGCTTGTAAAAAACCTGTGCCTTGGGCTTGTTCCCTTGTTTGGTCGGTGGGCGGTCAAAGCTGTACAACTGCTGCTTGGCGGTGCTTCGTACACCCCCCGAGTTGCCCCCCTGCTCGACCTGGTTGGCCCTGGGAATCGTCGAAACCGCCGCTGCATTGCCCTGGCGACTGGTCCTGACCTGATCCTGCAGCTGCTGCATCTCGTTCTGCATGGTCATGAACTGCCGCACCACGCTCTGCAGCACCTGCTCGTTCTTCTTCTTGAAGTCGTGCAGCTCGCCCACCCTCCTGTTGTCTGTCTCGCTTCTCTTGCGCAGCTGTTCCAGCTCTTTTCTCTGCACGTTCTGCTGCTGGTTCTGTCGCTCTACCTCCGCCTGCAGCCCGCTTATCTGCTCGGATGCTTGCTGGGCGTGCAGTCGCATCTGCTGCAGCTCTTGCGACTGCTCAGCCACCTGGCCGTGCAGCTGCGCGTTGTCTGCCTCCACGGCTTGAAGCTGCCGCTCCAAGACCGCGATCTTGTCGGACGCCTGTCGGAGCTGCTCGGACTTTTCCACCACCAGGCTGTTCAGGCTGTCGTTCTCCCGCCGCAGCTTGCGAAGCTCGCTGGATGCCTCGGTCAGCTTCTGCCGCAGGCGAGCCACCTCCTCCTTCTGTCCCCCGTCGATCTGTGTCATGCGGTAGCTCAGCACGTCCAGGTGCTTCTCGATCTTGTCCACGCGCTCCCACAGACCCGTCACTTCCTGTTGGAACCCCTCTCGTCCGCCAGCGCTGTCGTTCTCGTCGCTGAACGACTCCGGGGAACTGGAGACCGAGCGTTTGACGTGGGTGGTGTGCTCGCGTTCTCCTGATCTGTTCACAGCCTCCCCCGGGAATTCCTCCAGCGTTTCCCGGATTTTTCTCGCGGCAGCTTCGTGGCCCGTGTCGTCCAGCGCCTTCAGAAAAGCGTGGAAGCCGACGGGACTTCTCATGGTGAGGACGTCCAGCAGACGCTGACTCTGTTCCTTGCGCGGCAGCCGATGGCCGTCGGAGCCCAGGATCTTTTCCTTGTCGTTGTCGTCAAGAATGAACATGGAATACAGCATCGTCACGATCTCCGGGCACTCGATGTTGTCGGCCAGGAACACGCTGTTCTTCTGCAGGCATCGTTCTTGCTCTAAAGTGATCTTGCCACGCGGGAATTTGGTGTAAGCTAGATTATCAGACATCCTCGCTGCATCTGTTGAAAAAAAAGGACCCGAAGACAAGTGAAGTGATGTACATATAAGACACCATGTAATCTTACAAACACACAAGTGTACTCTGGTTTTAATTGAGGTTTGGAAAAGAATGAGATTTTTCGGTTCTGCAAACACAGCCTGTCAAAACAGTATTTTTAAAAACACAGGTGGGATACGAAGAGAATCAAATATTCACCTAGAACCGAAGCCCGGTATTTTAGTTTTTCTGTGTGTTCTGGTGTTAGACTCTGGTGACAGTCTGGTGACTGCCACAGCAGAGACAAGACTTGACCTGCAGGTATAGTCGTCTGCGTCACACTGCAGCGGTAGGGTTCTAGTGATGAATGTTGTTACGCCGTCTAACAGGCCATTTAAGACAAACCCCTCACTAATAAAAGTATTAAAAATAAAACTGACGTTATAAAACGTAGTCTACGGAAACCCAGGTCAGAATTCAAATAAAGTTCATGACCAGGACAACGTACCTACCTGTTACCGACAAAATGCTCTACTGTGCTACTTCCTGCATACAAGAATCAAGTTTATGTCATTTGTTATCGCTCTCCAGACCAGACAATGTCGGCTTCTTTCCGTTGTGTTAGTTGCGTTGTTATAGTCTTGGCAAGGAGACGGGACTTGAAACACACAAGCACAGATCCGACACCAGATAAGAATCAGCTGACCTCAGCCACTCGTATGTCACCTGGCAGGCAGTTATAAAGACTGTTGTTAGTTAATCAAGAACTGCGCGCCCCAGTCTGTTCAAACTCTTTTTTTTTTTGAGGGTGGCGGGGGGCGGGGGGGTACACTTTTCAGTCTCGTACCTCACTCTCGACGACAGAAAATGTCCTAGTAAGCCTCTTATTCATCGCACAAACACCATTCTGTGAAACTCGTGTTATTAACTGGCTCAATCTCTCTAAAACATGTTATTGTCTACAACTGGATCAGCATGCCGCACAGCAGTAAAGCGGTTGTCATCAAGACAAATTCGGACACTACAATATTTTAACTTCTCTTCCTTCAGTTAATGGGCCTGGATCTAAGACAACCCGGGTTCCCTTCCCTTCTTCCGTTTCAGCATGCATAAGGGGTACGAGAAGAGATATATATAACTTACACATCGTGCAGGTCTGGGATTCCCCATGTTGCAACTGCTTTGTAGGCCTATATGAACTTGACTTTGTATTCCCAGGCAGAACCCTCCGTTGCCCTGCGAAATCAGTGACCCGGCCTAGGAATGGAAGTTTACCTGAACAAAACTAATGCTCCAAGACTGACAAAAAAAGTAAAGGGCGTCCCGTGATCTTTTTCTAGGAGATGTGGATGTTTGAGACCGCTACTTTTCTGTGAACCAGCATCGTGAGGGCGATGCCCATTCACTCTCCCTCGCTGCTCTACCCTAACCCATGACGTCAAAGTTATTTGCCATTCGCAGATGGTTGAAGGGAAGGGGAGAGTGTGCTGTGGCGCATCAGTTTCGAACCAGCCTGCGGCCGCAGCTTCGAGTTCGAATGGCCACGCCCTCGATCTGTAACTACTCAGCCATCTACTATAGCCATAAGACTATTATTTGTAATAGATTTTCGACCTGTGGCCCCGTATGCATGTATGTAAACGGTACTCAATTTATACCCAAATAGCCACAATTCGGGAACTGCTATTCCTTTCTAAAATTCGGTATGCGCACGGCGTGAATAGGGGAATAGAGAAAGAATACTCCTTGAGTACGCACGCAATAGGTCAGCACCTCGATAACTTCTTCTCTGTAATCACTGCGCTAGCAGAGAGGAATCCGCAAACCAAATGTCCCAGCGCAACCAGGCCCCCTGTGTATGTAAACAGTACCAATTTTATTCCCGAATAGCGGGTTTTCCCTGTCTCTGAAAATGCTGTTTCGGCAAACTTGGAATAAGCTATTCGCTTCTGGGACGACAAAATAACTTAATTACCGGATAACCAGGGGAAAACAATTAAGCTATTCGGTTTTTGTGCATGGGAAATTTATGGAACTTATTCCCATTATATAGCGGCTGTTCTGGAATAAGTAAGCTGTTCGGGTTTCTTGCATAGAAAGAAAGGACAATAAGTAAAGGAACATCGAATTAACAAATCCATATTTGTACACTAGTAGAAAGTCAAATATGCCATACAAGTGTCAAAACCCCATCGAGGAATTAGTCAGTTAATGAAAAGGGAATTTTTTTAAAGATAGGTTAAAAATAATTAAAAATTTAACAGAAGTCCAAAGTCATAACAACTCGTGCAAGCAAGACTTCTACAGCTAATTCATTTATGTTTATTTATCAATAAGAGTATCGATTCTTGCATGACTTAATAAGCAGATATTTCTTAATGACACTTATCCATTGTAATTAAACATTAAATAGCTCATTAACATACAAGCTGCTGGTCTTCCTGTACGAATTAAGCGGACAATGTAAATAAGAAAACCGTATGCTGACGTTGAATAAAAACAGCAGAGATACGAAATTAAGCGGGCAAATTACCCGAAATAGTTACAGATATTCAAATATCAAATATAAACTTTATACTTGTAAAAACTAATAATTATTAAACTAGTGTTGGATCTGATAATGCTAATCAAAGTAAAAAAGAAGGATTACATTTCTAACAGCATTCATGCGGAAGCTCTTCGAAGCATTCGTGAAGGGAAAGTCAATTTTCTCTTCTAGCCTTTGTCCAGGTTAATATTTACTAACAGTTTTGTCCGCAACGTGAAAATATTATCGAAAGCCTTTTACTTTCTTTCTGAATCAGGCGTTTGTGTTTGTTCGTTAACAGATCTACCATGAAATAACTAGTTGTTCTTTCATTTCTTAAACAAAGTTAATTCATGTTCTTCCGTGACTGCACCATGCAAGTGCACGTCGTTTTCTTCCGGGTCTGAACAGTTTAGCGTTTGTGATTTTCAGCAAGAGTAATAGAAAAACTATTTAACCATTTTTAACTCGTCGACTTATTCAAGAAGATAAATTGTTGAAACTCCATGTCACTTTTTTGTTGTTGTTGCGTTCTTCTCACTATTTAGAGTCTTGTCTGGGGCGGGTCTGACATGGCGAGCTGCAGGCTGCTTATCTTCCTGTTGGCATAATGGCGCGGACTCGTTGGAGACCCGGACAGACACTTTGGCAGAAGCCATCGTTTGACCGTTCTGACGGGGAGTTTTTCCGCCAGTCGTCACTATCAAGCTGTTGACTGCCAAATTATCCCTCATTGTTGTCTTGTTGTCCTGGGCCTTAAGCTGGGAGTGGATCTCCTTGTACATTTTAGTCATCACGTGCTCTACGTCTTTCTTGAATTGGTGTTTATCTTTCTTCATTTCTGTCATTTCTTCGGTAAGGCTGGATATCTTGTTTTCTGCGTTCTGGAGTTTGCCTTCCTGGCTCTTGATCTTACTCTCCTGATCTTTCAGTCTGCTTTCCTGAGTCCTCATTTTAATCTCCTGGTCTCTCAGTCTGCTTCCTTGACCCTTAATCTTGCTTTCCTGTTCCTTCAGTTTGTGTTCTTGAGCACCGAGTTTGTCTTCCATTGCTCTTTGCTCTTCGTTCAACTTTACTATCCGCTGCTGGAGTTTATCAATTTCCTCCTGAGCTGTCGCGAGATCTCGAGATTTGCAAACCAGCTCTCGTTTAAGATTCTCTATTTCTTCTCTGGACTTCGCCAGCTGCACGCGAAGTTCTTCTGCTTCTCTACTTAATTGTCTCTTGCTGCTGCGAAGATCGAGAGTCCTGTTTTGTCACTCGTCTGCTCAGGACGTCAAGACGATTTTCAACATGTCCCACACGGCCTTTGAGTTGACTAATTAGGCGCTCCTCACCAGCAGCTCCAGAAGCTACCTGTTCCACGTCAGGGCACTGATGAAGAAGACTGTCGTCAGATGAAGTGGCTTGATCTTGAAACGTGTTGACAAACGAATAACCGATGTTACGATGCAGCCATTCTCGGAGTCTTCTGGCACAGGATTCATGGCCTGTGATTTCGAAAGCTTCTACAAGCACTGCAAACCCTTCGTCGGTTCTCATTGTGATCCTGCTGATAAGCCGTCGGTTCTGCTCGAGGGGAGGGTTTCGACTGTTTCTGGTCCCAGGATTCCGTCTCTGTCGTTATCGTCTAAGATTAGTTTGGAATTGCACGCAGTAGGCGTCAATATTTTTTTCCAAAAAGTGCGAATTTTGCTTAAGACAGTCAAGCTTTCTCTGACTTAGTCTACCGCGAGGGAACCTCAGGAGCTTGCATTTAGCAGACATTTTGGTTCAGAATCTTGATGGGTGAGTCACGGAGGATTTCTGTAACAACAAAAATGAAATGTTGAAGGTATAGGCCGTATATGTAAACATGACATAGAATAATGGTTAGCTACAGCACATCAGTCTGGTTTATGTTATTTTGAAGTCAGTTATATACACGAACAATCAAGCACGGTTTAAAGGCTTTCAAGAAAGATAGAAAAACAACCCGTAATATTATTGTAGGGCCTATAGCATTTCGTTCATTATTGATTTAAAGAAGAATATTCATACCTTTCTGGAGACATGCTGTATCAGCCAGTCTAGGGTGGCAATCTAGCTAGAGCTTTTTTTTTAGGAATAGTTTGGGTTATTTTGGGAAACGCAATTTATATCATTTTGAAGTTTGAGTTTTTTTCTTCCTATATCCATGCATGTTCTTCTAAGTAAAAGATCAAGCTTTATTTCTGTAGTTCATTGATATTTGTCTGCCATAATGACTAACACCCGACAAATGGTCTTCGATCGTAGGTTAATTATAATTCTTACCTAAAGATCTGTCCGGTATGCTACCCACAGCCACTGCATGCACAGTCCTGTACACCACACTATACATACTTTTTATTCTACACGCGAGAACCTGATTGAAATGTACATATACAGTGGCTTACTTACGATAGACAGAGATCGCAGAAGTAAAAACAACATAGGATGCATAAATTATTATATTTACTCACGCGCTAAACAGAACCTACTCAGACTGTATGCATATATATATAGGCACACGTGTATCCTCAACATAAGGACGTATGCACACAAGAAAAAAAGTCTTTATATCAGTAGGAAGATAAAAAAAATTAATCAGTACGAAAAACACGCGACGCGTATCAAAAGAACATCAATTACAGCTTCGATCTGTGTTTGGCTGATAGGGTTTGTGTATACGTACTTACATACCTGCCAAAAATAAAACTTTTTGATATAGATCAGCAATGAACTGCCCTGACTGATAGAACACCCTCTTTTTTCCCCTAGAGTTTGCATTCTTTCGATCTGTTCCTCGTTCTGTCACTTTAGTGACAGTTTCTTTGAGCCATCGTCCACACTGAATTAGGCTTGTCATTGGCGAAACCCCATCGGTCTTCATTCCTCCCCCTCCCCCAAATAACGTCAGGTAAGCACTCGATTTTTCTTTTCTCATGTCCAGGTGTCCGGGAGCAAGCATGCTAGCGCATTCTATAGTGTGTTTGAGTTTCCGTTCTGTAATTTTCATGCATTCACCACACTTTAATACCCTTCAGTTATCCAGTTATCTCTGGGTTTACCATGGGGAGTTATGTTTGATGTTTGATAACTCCCTGCAAGGATCGAGAGACAGGGGCGGATTATGCAGAGAGAGAGGTGGACGTTATATTATGGGTTTGTGTCGACAATTAGAAACGGCCAAGTTACATTCTACCAGTCCTTATACTGCCGCTCAGGTGTATACTGACTTTTATCGTTTTCTTGCCCCTCCCCCCTCCCCAAGAGAACCATAATTAACTTATATCCCCCCCCCCCGAGAAAGTACTAAAAACTGTGCCCCTATATAGCTGGCCCCAACGATCGATCTCTCATGTATGCAGCCCATCGGCCGTTGCTGTGTAGCCAGGTCTTGGTGACAAAATAATTTTCGTCTCACAGCAGGAGTTCCCAACATGGCAAGTCGACATCGGCCGATGACATAGTCTGTCGACCTCTTCTGGCTGGCCCCTGCTGATGAGGGGATGGGGGTATAGGGGGAACGTGTCCCTAGGGCTCGATCGTGACGTCTGTAAGCCCGGGCTGGTCCTTTATTTATATGTTTTTTGTTTTCCAACTCGGACACGGAGCTTGTAGAACTTGGTTTAGTGCGTGACACAAGCGACGAACATATTTAATTACCGTTTGCACAGTGCGACTGCGACAGTGGTACGTCAGGATCCTGTTCAGGGACATTTTCCTGGACCGCTGACTGCTGCTAGAGCAGATAGAGAAAGTCTGGGAAACCGACATATTGTGAACTCTGATGTCTCCAGAATAAGCAGTAGAACCAGCACCCTATTTATAATTATACTAGTATTGAAACTACTTAAATTCTTTCATCTCCTTTGTCTTAGAAGTTATTTTCTTTTTGGTCGGAATGCCAGAAACGTCTGCAGCAGACAGGTATGCACGTATCTGAGTGTGTGAGCAGCCGACTTGAACATTCAGCGTGGGCATGTGTGGAGTTGCCACCTCACACTTTCACACATCGACAGGGAGGCAACGATGATCGAAGTCTTCAGCATCAGATATCAATCTATACCTTGTCACTATTCAATCAGTTTCTCTTGTTAGACAATTTTGTGCTTGCTTAATAAATTTTGGTGATTCTACTTAATTTCTTTTGCATTCTTATTAGGCACATCTTGGATTAGCTACCCTCACATGCCCGCTCAGACTAGCAGACCTATCCTTCCCCCACCCACCCTGCCACATTTATACATAAGCATTGGCATGCACATCTGAGTGTGCATGTCAAGTTTCCTTTCTCCATGACATACATACTCCAGTTGTAGCTGTCAGAATACACCCTGTACACTTTTATCTCCATGTTTAACATGACCGCTTTTATCTGGTAAGCTTGTGTGAGAAAATTTGAGAAAAGACACATATTCTGCAATTAACCTTTAAACTATGACCCATGCACCCTAGAAATCTTGTTTAGCCATTACAAATTTATAAATTCATATCCTGTGAAGCAACTTATTTTTTGATGACTGCTGCAGTTGTTGGTGTTGACATTCATCTACAAAAAATCATTTTTCAAAGTTGTAATTAAATGTTTCACTGCACTTACTATTGTCTGCAGTCTTAAAAATGCATTACTGAGACAGAGTATCATACCAAAAAATAAAATAATACAAAGAAGACCTGGGCTAGTGGAAATTTCAGTAGACTAGTGGATATCAAAACTTATTAGCCTGTCGGGCTAGTGAAAATATTGGAACTTCTGCACCTCTGTAACAAAACTGACACAAACATGAGTTTCAAACAAGCATTAGAAAGTACATTTTGAGCTGGTAGAGAGCATATAAATGTCTGTGTGTTGCCCAAATCATGGCTAATATGCTTATGCCAACAAACATTTAGGCATATAACACACAAACTACAACTCATGGCACTATTGTACAGATGCTTTCTTGATAGCTTCATTTGAAATGCACCCTTTCAAATAGAAACAGAACAAATAAGAGAGACACATTTCCAAACTGGAATGTAAATCACTTTAATTACAATCTTTGCAAAATTCACCTAAGCCTTTTATTAACCTCTTTTGAAAATTCTCAGAGAGCAAGAGAAAGTACAAAAACAGAAAACAGAAAGAAAGACAGACTTACTGACTTTACAACCCTTGAGGGTACTAAGCTGCTACAGAAGATGAACATATAGGTAGAAGGGAGAAAGGCAGATTGATGAAAGCCATCCATAAAAACAAAGAGAAAAACCCTGCTTTTAATTGAAATATTATATATGACGTACAGATTTATTTTTTCCCCAGCAGAGGATCAACCATTATAACAACGCAACAAAAGCACAGTCCTGACAGCCTTTTTTTTTTTTGTCTGTAGTAGTCACTGCACTCAGTGCTGACGCCGCTGAACAGCCTTAGAATGTTTTGATGTTTGATTGCTGTGGCCACGCTGTTCTTGAGACACACTCAGAGGTTGGCTGGTAGTTTCTGGTTGTCCCAACAATTTTAGGTACTTCTGTTTATACTGAAAGAAGAGATATGACAAGCCATTGGTTTAACACTAGAGCCAGTCACCACTATGTATGTGTGTGTGTGAGAGAGAGAGAGAGAGAGGGGGGGAGATTTTTTTCAGCTTTCGATTCAATTTGATTCGATTCACTTTTTATTGATCAGCTCCATGACCTATTTCAAGGGAGGAACAACATATACCCACCCTGCTGGGGCATCAACCGAAACGCATAAACATGCACATAGCTGCACCATACATAAATACATAGCTATACATAACCATTCTTACAGATAGATACAATTCTGAAGTCCCTTAAACACTGGACATGTGAACCATGAAAGTTCTCACAGGAGAGAGAGAAAGGATACAAAGAGGAGGGGAAAAGCAACACAATGTGCGTCCACATGCATGTGAGCAAGTGTACATGTTCATGTGTGTATATGCATATATGTGTGTTTGTGTACATTGGTGAAAGGGGGACCCAGCATGCAACTAGTGAGAAACAGAAATGGATGACATGCAGAAGGCTAAGTGACAAAAAAAAAATTCATGCCTCCTCAGCTGGCAAACACTGTCCTAACGACTCCAGTAAGAGTTTGTCCCCTTGTACAGCTGTGCAGAAATCCTTAAACGATACTCGCCCATCATGGTCATCACAGTCCTGTTTAACAATAATAGTAAAAAAAAATTATTGGAATTGCAAAAGTTGATAAATATTTTTACTGAACATTTAAACTGGTAATCTGCAATCCACTGTGTGCATATGTTTTGTACTCATTCATAATTTTCATGCATGTGCAATACTGAAAACACATAATTACACATGCAGTAATCATCTACAACACATCATTTTTACATATGTTCAATTATCTGGATATATTTGTATCAGGACGACCCACAGTCCCAATTGATCCAGATACTTGGAGTTCTACTGTAACATAAATCCTTCTGGCATGTACAGAATCTATTTTCTCATGCCACCAACCTCTGCAAATATCTGTAACAGTAGTTACAACATGCAAAGTATTGTGATGCTTTAAATGTACCTATATAATTCCTGGGCTTCTTAATTAAGAACATTTCCTATATTTGTTATGTAAAGGACGCAAAAATTTGATTTCATTTATCGGTTACAGTGGACGTTATTCATGAAAGCCTTTAACTAAATGCTGTCATATCCATTGTCATGTCAATTCTTCCGATACATTCCATGAAACATCTTTGAAAAATTGAATACATTTCTAATATATATGGAAAGTGTAAAGTTACTCTGTTAAGCTACTCAAAACAACCATGAACATGCCATCTGTAGCCTTTGTTTAAAGCCCTCTCCCCCCACCCAGCCCCAAAGTGAAACACATATATGTTTCAATCTGATTTCGGTGTATTCATGTCTATTTTTTGTATTTAAACAAAGAAATTGTTCGAATTCTAGAAATGAGTTTCCCATAATGAACAAAAAAGGCATTTGTTTAAAAAGTATTTGGCAATTACATGGGTCTTTAATTATAGGCTCTTATCAGAAAACACCAACCAGTTTCTTGAGGATAAGGTCTGTCAAGTCCTTGGTACCTTCCTCATCATCATCCTCAATAGATTTCTGAAAAAAGCCAATTTTTAGGAAAATGATCTTTATCTTAATCTCTGGGTACAGATTAGTGCATGTAAGCTTTCTCAAGAGTAAATGTTCACAGCTGGATCAGCACATGTGGTAAGCAGGGTGACAAAGAGGACAGAAACAAAAAGACATCTTTTCATGGCTATCCATCTCAAGCTGAATGTAATTTGTGTCTCATGGTAGAAAACTTACAAATACGGTGACAGTTAATCACATGTAGAAATAAAATCCTTTTCATATTCTATCCTGCTCCTTCTCTTCGTCAATATAGTTAAGGGATGATTACATGACAGAGGTTTTATGCAGAACCTATATACACCTCCTCTGTACACCAGTAAGGTGTGTAATTATGTTTGGAAGCGTAGGGGCAATAGACTGATGAAATATTGGCTAAACTGATGACTATTTGCAAAACAGAACTGTTTACCTGAACAACACAGTTCTTAAGTAAGTGCATCATTTCTTCTCTGGTAACGTAACCGTCTCCATTCAAATCATATACATTAAAGCAAACTGAAAGCAAAGCAGAGGAGACATTTATGGCTTTAGTATCTCAGTTTTTAATTTGTAGACAAAAATATTCTGTGCACAAGACAAATTTCAACAAGATTCCACAGAAAGTGACAAGCACCTTGGGTTTTGTGCCTTTGTCATTACCATGTTTGTAATTTGAAAATGCATGAATGCTTTGTTGTCTTATACAATTTTTAACAGAGGTATTAATGTATTGATTCGACAAACAAATCTTTGCTGCAGTGTAAATTTACCTATATGTGCATACACAGTCACAGTCATATACCTATACACAGTCACAAACAGTTAAATGCTTATATCGTATGAAGCAATTTATTTAGTAACAAATCTAGTGCAATATGGGGTAAGCAAAACTGAATGCATACTAAGAACACAAACCTAATTTCTGAAGTATCTTGCACCAAGTACTCATCACTGATGAGTATGAAGAAATGCAGTTTTCTGCATGTGACCCAGTTCATGCAAGTTAGCATGTTTATGGTACTCACTTTTGTTAGTGTTTGCTCAGTCCAAGTTGCACTTGTTTTAACTGCTTAAACAACTGACAATGTTTGCATTATATCAAGATATTAAATATAGTATAATACTGTTTTTGATAATGAAACTGCAAAAACCATCGTCTATTTTTGAGAACATACATCTCATTTGTTCTTCAGGCGTTCCCTTTAAAAATTTTGCCATCCCCAACACATAGTCCTCCATCTTCAGATGTAGTCCTGTTGCACTGACATCAAATGTGCGAAAGACTGCACGAATAGAAGCATATACACATGTATTATATATACAATTTTAAATCATCACAGTTAAGAAGTAGCATGTTTCCCCACTCACTCATAATGATTTTGGATTCGCAGCTTAGTTTTTCAATTCTTCTCCATAAATTTAAATCAAACTGTGAATGTAAAGTCCTATTGTTTTTAAGTGGCTCTTCCCAACTGCATTTACGTTTCCTAAAACTACAGTATGTATACCATAGCTGTTCACCATAAACTGTTAAATACATGAAGAAAACAGAAAATAAATTTCTATCAAGGAAATGGGACAGTTTTTATTTTTTCCACTTTTTCTAAGTTAATAAATATGCTTTGAAGTAGGAATTCCTATAGCCAGTGAACCAAGGGGCAAACTGCACTGTTCACAACAAGCTGAAAGAGATGGATGGTGGAGTCCAGACAGAATTAAGACAGATGCAATAGTTGATATGAGAAATGACAAAAGGAAAAGATGAACTTAGCGGTAGCATCAATAGAGATTTGTTTCCGGATCAAACTAAATGCAACAGAGATGATAAGCAGCACACCTTAGCAATGCGACAGACAAAGTTATCCATGGAGTTGGACTGAGGGCTGTCAAAAATGATCCTAGATTTTTGGCCATGACTAAGAGACAATGGTAGCATTGTCAACATGAAGAGAAAAGGCTGGAGAAACTAGAGGAAGCTTTTGGCATGTACCAGTGGGACTGTCTTCAGTCTTAAGTTAAAGTTGTTCATCATCCAGTGTTTGATGACCTTGTAGCAGTTGCATGTGTGAGTCAGTAGCATCTGTACATCGTCAGATGTATCAAATGTGTCAGATGTGCAAGTCAATAGCATCTGTATGTTGTCAGATGTGTCACTGTCTAAAAGTTGGGTATCATCACTGTTTATGATGGTAGCACTCATCGAATCCTTTTGTACAAATCACAACAGACCAGTTTTTGATTAACTGTATATAATTCTCAAGAAAGAACCAGAACAACTTATAAGCTCACGTGCAAGATAAAACGGAAGTCTCTCTCTTCGAAGGGCAATCATTCACGAGTAGGAAAGTTATCTCCCTTGGATCAACATTCCCAAACAATCACCATATGGAAATGATGCTTGATGTGATAATGGGCTGATTATGATAGACAAGGGACAGGTGTACACAATAGTGAAGTCTTTCATGATGGTGGGGGAGCTTGGGAAAAGAAAGGATATGTGCGTGACACAGGATCTAAACCCAAAAGCATCTTATTGGTGGTGACCTGTGTTGTGGTCTGCCCCATTCCCTACTCTTTATTAACTTCTGTATTTTAAAAATGGACATTTAAAAAATGAATATTTGCACAGATTTTTGGTTTTGTTTGTCAGGGAACTATATCAAAGTAGTTGAAATCTGTAAAATTAAATTTCATTATGAATAAGTTATTACCTTTTTTTGTTTCAATACATTTCTTTTGCTTTTTGACTAAGGTCCCCCCACCCTCCATTACAGAAGCCTTGATGTAAATAATTGAGATATTTCAACTAGCTTTAAAAAGATAAACATTTATAAAAGAAACATTGGCAAATAACTCACTTCTGTCCAGAATGAAGTCATCAAGCATGTTAAATTCATTCATGAGTTCCCCACGCATGGTATCTCGATCGAGGCCTTTGTCCTTGCATTTGGCTTGCCAACTTGCCACTAAGCGTTGCACCATTTCTTTGCTCACTGCATTAATTTCATAATATTTTACAGATGTGGGGGGTAAATAACAATATTAAATATAACAGTTAACACCTAGGCCTATTATCTCTTGCTTATATATATATGACTTGATCAGTTTTTATAAAAACAAGGGAATAAACTAAAATATTATAATTAAAAAAGCATTCCTTCTCTTAGTGAACAAATGCAGATTATTTCAATCTTCGTGCAGATCAAGAAACTGTTTCCTAATAAGACTATGATTGTATTCAAAACTTCCCAGTCTTAAAGTTGATTGCACTGTCAGGTGTATGATTAAGATGAGTGCTTGAAAAAAGTACAAAAACTGCTGCGAAACACATACCCACTTACATCTACGTATGAATGCATTTCAAGCATATCATTATAATCATTATGAATCATATAAATACATTACACAATACACACAGTATGCGAAATGCATGATACAACTTCAATAAACCCGAGACTAACCACCATGACTAAAGATAGTGGCAGTACTGCAGTACTCGTAGTGCTCGATCAGAACAAGTATGTCAATTTCACACAGTATTAAGTTGCGAAACTGTCAAAAACCTCACAATTTGTTTTTCTTGTTAATTCTGCGATCTTCTTGTCAGGTGTCACTCGTTTGGATCCCATACTGTGATTAAAGAAGTGCGATGACAGGAAAGACCATCGACGAAACTCAATTTGCAAAGCTCGCTCGCTCTCCGAGTAAAGCTAGGTTGCCAAGCGCGCTACGCATGCGTAGATGAAAAATAAGAATATTATTAAACTATACTAAAAAAAAAAAGTTTTCAAAGAAGTATTTTATAAGTAAACTTGAAAACGGTATGATCAGTTCCCAGTCATGCTTTCCTTAATTAGGTTTTCCTCGAATGTGCTAATTTGATACCGCAGCGAATATTGAAAACATGGCGGACGCAGACTCGCTTCACGACGTTGACACGAGCTCAGACTTGGATGCCGATCCCAGAGCCATTGACGCTGACGCTGAGAGCGAAGAACAGACTGAAGACAAGTAAACCACAAATAGCTGTTTCCTTTGTATATAGCAGAGGACCTTGCTTGTCATAGATATCAAACATTGCAAACACTTGACTTGTACTCGCTTGTTTTACGTTAAAGTGAAAACCCCATTTTCATGTCACAGGGCATTTTACACTCGTTCATTACGCATCGTCTTCTAACTGAAGTTTTAAATGCTTCTGGGGGCTTCTTAAGACAATTAAGTAGGTAGTATTATTGAAATGTTAATGTGCCCATTGGAAAGTATAGAAAGAACTAAGAATAAAGAAAATGAACTTTTAAGCCAGTAATGCAAATGTCCCAATCCCCATATATATGTTTACAATGAAACTCGGGTGGGTCATTGGAGATCACCTGCTTTTCTTGTCATTATCTGTTAAGTCTAAGAAGGAATGATGGATTTTTGTAATAATGTATATTCTCAACCAGTAGTTTCCTAAATGTGATAGGTTAGTTATCTGCAGCAGTACTACAGAGCTTCTACATGCAAGCTACCCTGATTGGTATTTGGGGTTAGTGAAAGGGGGGTGGGGTGAAGGGACCAGCATGCTGGCAATTTGGGAATGGCACCAAAACAGTGGGGATTATAGGATTGGATCTAGTGTTTAACCTGTGTACTTTCTGTCTTGATTTTGCATGTCTTTGCAGGCTGTCACTCAAGGTTTATCGCCACTTGAGAGTTTACTTTTCCCTTAGCACATCGTCCTTGTGCTCGCTCTGCACGATCGCCATTAAGGCGATGACATATGCTTAGGTGGAAACTATTCTCACTGTATTATTTATGATTCTTATATCCTTACTTCACAGCACACCGTGGCACCAGCCCCCATCCACCTACACCATGACCACGTGTAGAACACACAACACTTTCACCTGGTAGTTTGTACAGTTCATACAACGTAAAGAAATCTGTTCTGATAAGGGGCGCCACTCTCTGTTGTCCTGAAAGACTGACGTCAGAAAGTCCTCATAGCTGCGCCTTGTGAGAACCAGACTCGTATCGGCAATCTTCCCTCGTGTCCTTTGCCTCTGGAGAGAGCTTACTGAGAGACGCAAGTGCTCTTCCTGATGTTGCAACAGCCACCGACCTTAGACCTCTGAACCCACTCTCCTAGAGTTCAGTTCCAGGCAGCCTTCCTTCAAGGCTGAATCTTTGCCTTCTGCTTTAGACGGTTGTCTAAGATGCCTTGGCCCTCTAAACCAGTCCTTTTATTCTAAGTTTTCATTCGTACATTTTTGCATTCAGATACACATGGTCAACTACAGTTACATACATTGACCAATCAGGACAGAGACAGCAGAAGACACACCCCATGTTAACTACAGAACACGCCCCCTAAGTGGAAACCTTCACACCTCCCAGCTACATCAAAGCCCTGGTGGTCGACACTACGCATTGGCCGCTTCCTTCTAATGCATTATCTCCCCCTCCTTAACTAACCCACACCTGGCCAGCCTGACACCTTTCAAAAGCTAAGGTCCATTCCCAGTCATGTCCCCCAGCATCAGTAACACCTTGCCCCTTGCTCTAGAGTCGGCATCCTCATTAGAAGTGTGAACAGGAACCTAACCTGACCTTGTAATGACGTGAGCAACTAAATGGCGGCTTCAACAAGGGGATAAAGGACTTAGGCCCTAGGGTTCTGGATGAGTCACACCTATGATCTATGATGCAATCTCTTTGACCCACCAGACCCAAACTCCTGACAAGGTTACAGGTACTCTGGCTTCCTCTGCCTTATTACCTCATCCCTAAACATCAGTCACATCATCCTTTCTGCTGATACTCCTACCAGGATTAAGAAATTAAACAACTCTGAACAGTGAAGCTGTACATAGACTGGGGAGCCTAAAATGCAAATATTTTTTATGTTGTTCCCATATTAGAGAGATATCCATTTTATTCAGTGGATCTGCTATACAGTGAATAATTTCCCCCTAAAGCCTGGATCTCCCTTTTATTCCCACCACCCACCCCCAGAAATTAATGCAGGGTGTACTTTTATGCTGTAGCCAAGATGCCACCATAAGGAAAAAGAGCAAGAAGAAGCGAAGAAAAGCAAGAGATTTTGAGCGGTCCAGTGGTGATTCCGACACACAGGTGGCTAATGATGAGGTGGACAGGAGGATTCTTTGTCCAACATTAGGTGCTGGAGCCAGGCGAGGAAGCAATCAGACAGGGAGTGACCGCTCACAGTCTGGGGTGGAGGCTGACTCTGAGAGTCAGGGTTCCCATGATTCAAAGAAGCTAGTTGTTGAGAGAAGTCTGGAAGTTGAAGATGCAGAGGATGATAGAAATGATAACCAGCCTCAGGTATGCAGACAATGCATTTGGGAAGTACACTTTCATTTATTAGTTGATATTCAGTAGTTTGCAAGGGAGATAGAGATCTCTTTTTTGAGTTCTGTTATCTGGAGTTGGGATGTCACTGCAAAATAACAGAAGCAGACCTATTACAATGCATTAACACCATACTCCAAAGAAAACTGCCAGTGTAGTTTTAAAATACTTACCTGCTATAGTAGTGACTTTCGTTGGACTCTTGGGTAAGTCCAAAGTTTAAACCCTGCATTGATCTGCCTCAATACTTCCACTAGAAGCAAGTGGATTCATTCAAAGTTCCCTTAGAAATACTTTGTGTTTGCTTGTGGAAATGTTTTTCAGCTCTCTTCTTGTCAAATCAACGTTTCTAAAACTATAGTATAATGAAACATTTTGGGGTAAATAAAAAAAAAATCTCTAAAACAAGTTAGCAAAAATACAAAGTTCTGTTCTGTATTCGCTAATTTAGGCATGTGAAATGGGCATTTTAAATTACCAAGTAAGCAAATGATATGTAGAAGTATATGGTTTTCAGTGTTAAAGTACAAGTAATTCTGGCTATAATAAAGAGTGGAAACTGACGGTATGTGACCTTTTGTAAATTTGAAGGTCATTGAAGACATTATAGGCATGCCAGAAAATGCATAATACATAGAATGCACTCATTCATCTGTTTTTTGGATAATCAAAATTAGAACAGGATAATAAGAAAATGGGAGAAACTTTACACATTTGATTTTTCTGGGCAGTTCATCACTGATATTAGGACCAATATCTCACACTTGTGTGCATTTCTGTTTTACATTCTGGCTGTTAGTAATGTGATTCATATTGCATTTCTTGAGCAAAAAGTAGTCATGCTATGCATGTTTTCCTGGTAGTTTCATTTAGCATGTGAAGCAAAACGAAAAAGTATTACCAGTCTTATGAACATTAATAATAATTGCAAGGGTCTAGTACATTTTTAAAATTTAAAAACAAAACTTACAGGATGTGATGCGAAATTGAGCTAGATGGCATCAATTTGTGTCATATTTTATTCTTTATGCTGGCTTTTGCAGTGTGGGGCAACTTTCAGCAACCTTGCTCAGATTCAGAAAGCAGTGGAGCTATTGTCCTTGCAGCACTCAGCTCCTAAAAGCTTGGAAGAGGCAAAGAAGAAGAAATTTCACTTTTGGGAGACACAGCCTGTCCCTAAGTTTGGTAGGAAGGATTGTTGCAGTTTTAACTTCTTATTTCCTCCTTTGTGATACGCAGACGATGGTCTAGAAAATCTAGCGATGTTTGATGCTTTTATAGCGTATGCAAACAAGTCTGCCATTTTGTCCCAGAAGAGATATTTGGCTGGGTGGACAAGTTTATGATTGATGTCAACAAAGGCACCTGCACTGTGATATTGATTCTGTGCTGTGTTGTCTCTACTCCCACAGTCTAAAATAAGCTTTTTGTTCTTTCTGCCCCTACCCTCATCCCACCCCCTCCCAGTTCTTGTACCTATGTGGACAACATGTGGTAGATGGAGTGTAGAAGACGTAAACCTTCTTGCCTTAAGAATTTAGGAATAAAAAAGTTATGAGAAGGGCTCATAATGGTGTAGAAGGTGAGATATATGTGTTAGTCTGACTTTTTCTGAAAACTTTAGACGAGGTAATTCACTGCAATGAGGAGATTGAAGCAGACAAGTCTGTTGGAGAGATCCGGTCAGAGCCTTTATCCTTGCCACAAGGCTTCATTTGGGATACTCTGGACATTGGGGATCCACTGATTGTAAGAACTCTTCTGTCTTTCAGTTTATTCATGAAGTCTGCTTCACAATTAACCACATATGGAATCTTATGCTGAAGTATGTTTGTAATATCAATTATAGAATTTACATAATAAGAATAAGTTTTTAATAGTGATACTGATTTCTCTGACTTTGATCTTTCCCGTTAAGATCCGAAGATTTTTGAGAAAACAGTCTGTAAATAAAACTTGAATGCATTACCTCTTTATCACAAAATCCTGATGAAGGTTATGTTCATATAACCCTGTCTGTTTCAGTTAAAGGAGCTTTACACATTGCTGAATGAAAACTATGTAGAAGATGATGACAACATGTTCCGATTTGATTATTCACCGGAATTCTTGCAGTGGTGAGTCTGCTATGGTGACTACAGAATTCTAAGGGTTGACCCTGGACCCGTTTAGGTCGTAGGGGAGTGGGGGTGCATGACACCCTCACTTTTCTGTTGGCTAGCATTATGAAGGCTTACCTTGCCTGACCCATAGGTCAGGTATCCATTCACAGCTGGGTCAACTGGGGGTGGGGGGGGGTGCATGCTGTATTGCCAGGTATTGAACCAGTGCCTTTGGAATCGGAGGCCAGCACTCTAACCACTCGGCCGTCTGCTAGAACAGAGTTCTAGTCTGTGGTATTTCCATGTCAGTGTTTTTAAATGATAAGGAAATAAAGTAAGGTAAAGCTATTTGGGAAGGTCATTTTTGGCTTCTTGAATTTAGCCTTGGGTCATAAAAGTATGTTTGGTACATTACAATAACTGCCCCAACGGCTTCCTGCTATCATAAAACAAGGTAATTGGTACTGCAGATTGCACAAGATTCATGCTCGGACTCATGTACTTTTGTGTGCTGAAGTGAGCTCTTCTTCTGTGAGCAAACGGGATGTTGTAACTTTAAAAGAAAGACCAAATTGATTATAAATAGATTACCAAACAAGAAACTAACTTTCAGAGGTGGGCGTAGGGTTGGGGGACAGTCACGTTTTCTGCTTGAGCAATGTTTTCTTTTTTTAAAAACTTGTCCAGGAGGTGTTAATCATTACTTGTATTCTCTCAGGGCACTTCAGCCTCCGGGCTGGCTGCGTTCCTGGCACTGTGGCGTGAGGGTGATCAAAAGCAAGAAGCTAGTAGGCTTCATTAGTGCTGTGCCAGCAAACATCAAAATCTATAGTCGGTATGACTTATTGTCAATCATATATTCCACTGTCATTTAGGCTTTTCTTAACTACACAAATGCGCATCGTAGTTTTGGCGAATACACATGGCCAGGCTCAGTGATCTAGGATGCTTATATGTCTGATTAAAAACCACTATCATCTGTATGGAAAAAAATTATTTTTTATGTGCTGAATGACAGGAGATGACATGCATGATACAACAAGATCTTTGTGCACAACTTAGCATTTGTTTTAAATAAATATGAATTTTTTGTGGGGTGGGGGCTTCCCCTAGGTTTTGAAATTACAAGGCATGGCATATAATGCACCCAATTCAGTTAGGAGGATTTTACATACAGGAAGGTTGGTGGTGGGTGGTGGGTTAGTATAGCTATGGGGCGAGGTTCTGTGTGTTTGGTATTGTGGGTGGGGTGGAGTGAGTGTGTGGTGCAGAGGCAGCTTTTTGTTTAGCAGACTGCAGAAGATCTAGAGGGTGTTTATGGGCCAAGAAGTCCAACATGTCTGAATGTTCGTCAAAGTCATTGTCAGAGCGCAATCTGCAGAGTCTGAGGAATTGTGAGTAGGGTACGCTGTGTAGTGTGGAGGGTGGGTGGGAGAATTGAAAAGCCAGGACTTCTTGGCCCGTAACTACCCTCTAGATGTTCTGCACTCTGCTAAACAAAAAGCCGCCTCTGCACCACACATACACTCCGGCCCACCCACAATACCAAACACACCGAACCTCGCCCCATAGCTGTACTAGCCCCCCACCCTCCACCAACCTTCCTGCACATAGAATCCTCCTCTCTAACTGGCACCTACTATCCAAATCTGAACCACAACTCTTCAATCAACCCCCTCTCCTGGCATCTTGGCAGGATAAAAACCTACAAGATCTGGTCCATTCTAAACTAAACATGTGCAAACTTTTCCCTCTTTCCTTCGGCACCACCACACCTGAAAATAACTTTTAACATCAAGCGTCACTCTGCCTGCACCAACAAAATATCATTTATGTCATCTCGTGCACCGTCTGCCCCACTCTGCTCTACATCGAGACTGAATGCACAGGCAACAACCGCTTCAAGGAGCACCTTGCTGACACAAGACATAAGAGAAACTCTTCGGTCCCAAGACACTTCCACATTTCTCCGCACACATTGTATAGCATGAGGGCCTGTGGTGTTTGGCAAATAGACTGCAAAAATATGGTGTCTTATTTCATTTCCCATTTCAGCACCATGGCCCCCACAGGGCTAAAAGCACTTGCCTCCCTTCCACCCACTTCATGACTCCCTTCCTCCCGCTCTTGTTTATCTTGCTAACACCCCCCTATTTCTTTTCCCTTACCCCACCCTTTCCCCAGCCCCTATAGGACATGCCATTCTATTGGCTGTAGGCTTTCTTGCCACTGGTGGTGCAGCATGGCCTACTTCTCATGCACTGTCCTCTCTTCTCCACATTTCCTGTCCAGCATCCGTGGTGGACCATCGTCTCTGCCATCTAATTAACGTGTTTTATTTCTTATCTGTTTGTATCATCCTGAAGAAGGGGCAATGGTCCAGAATGTTGACATTATGTTTGCCTAGTTTTGCTTGGCTAAGTTCTCTTTGTTATTATCTTATTTACCTCAAGCAGCAGTTACTTGTTTATTTTCTCTATGCTTATAACTTGTTTTTGTCAAGCCTGGTTAACCATATTGAATTCATGAGCCCCAGGTGAAAAGCATGCATATTTGGCGTTACAGTATTTATTTGTGATATAAAATGCATTATTTTCATGTTGTTGTCTAACTGAATGCGTTCTCTACTTTCTGCAGACCAAAGAAAATGGTAGAAATAAACTTTCTGTGTGTACACAAAAAACTGCGGTCAAAACGAGTAGCACCTGTGCTGATTAAGGAGATAACAAGACGTGTGCATCAGCAGGGACTGTTTCAAGCTGTTTATACAGCAGGTGTGGTCTTGCCAAAACCAGTCGCTTCATGCAGGTAAAGATATATGTTTGAAGGGAAGTAATTGTGATGATGTTAGCATACCATGAAAAGCTTAAGTTGGGTGAAAGAGAGGGGGCAGCAGAGAAGTGCATTTCTTAGGAATGTGTCGTAACTTGTACGTTCCTTCATTTTATGGGATAACGTTTACAGTGACAGGCATGACCATAAGAGCCGTTTGCTAATATGACTTGTGGCATGTTATTCCTGTATAGTACAAAGACTTTCCAGTTAAGATCAGATGATAAAAATGCACAGTAAACTTCGGACAAGAGGTTTTGGTTTGGTTTGTTGCTTAACGTCCAGCCGCAAACTATGTGCATATCAGGACGGTGTTGCTTAGACAAAGTTTACGTGCTGCCACACGTGGGACTGATGGCGCAACACGGGCCTCAGTCCCACCCAGTCACATTATACTGACACCGGGCCAACCAGTCCTAGTACTGTTCCCTGTAGTGCCAGGCGTCTGGCAGGGCAGCTACTAGATTGCCAATTTTTAAGTCTTAGGTATGACTCGGCCGGGATGCGAACCCCCGACCTCCCGCCTCGGAAGCGGACGCCTTAACCACTAGACCACCGAGGCGGTCTTCGGACAAGAGGGTGGAGATATAAAATTCATAGGTTTGAAATGCATGTACCTGGGTACCTGCACTTGTAGGAGTTGTCAGGCATGCCCGAGTTCTGTTAATTAGCTGATTTCCAATTTTCGTTTTTCATCACGAGGATCATTCTTATAGATCAACATTTGAGAAAATTGGGGTGGGAGCTGAGGTGAGGTTTGGCAAAACTTGAGCAAGGTTCCCAATTTAATTTCATGTACAAAGAGTTCAAATCATGCATAGAAGTTGGAAAGCGTGTCATCTTTGCGCACATATTACTTCCCTTTAATGTGTGTGCATCTTTTAGTCTTTTGGTTTTTCTGCGTTATCACTAATTCCATAACTGTTGTTTTGAAGTACTAAAAGTAAAGGAATAATATTTCTTCTTAAATTTTTTTATTTCAAACCGTTGGAATTATGTTTTTATCGCTGATCAGGTGTTTTTGTTTTTGTTTACATTTTCTTAAAAGATACATAGAGACTACAGGTAAAGTCATGGCCCTTCTTTACATGGCACTGGGAACGAGATAAAATTTTCTTTTTTTAAAATTTTAATTTTGTACATTTCTTTTAAAATTCTTCAATGGCTATGATCACATAATGATCCTATAAGAAACAGATTTCCAATTTCATAAATGTTTTCAATCTCAATCAGTTAATTAGTCATAAAGATGATAGTGTTAACAGTTTTTTTTAAATTATACAACAGTCTATTATTTTCTATTATTATTGTTGTGGCCTGGTTGTCAATGTCACGTGATACTTTTCTTCTTTTTTGCCTCTCCTGACTGACATGCCTGGGTTGTTAATTATAAATATGAATCTCACACACACACACACCCGCATGCAATGGGGTAGTCCACTGGAGCAGCTATTGTTACTAGGAAAGTGAACAATTTGTTTTGTTTTTTTTTATTTTGTCTCTGCTGCTTGCATTTTCTGAGCCTTTGGTCAAGGTTATCAGTAATCACAGACAGCTGCTTGGCTTCTAATGCTCTAGATGCTGGCTGAACTTAAAACGGCAAAAATAAAAATGGAGAAGTTAATAGCTGTCATGAGTAACTATAAAGGAATGGGCTTCCTTAGCTGTGACATGACAGTATGATTTAGGCGACTTCCTGTCATTCGAAGTTTGTTGATTTGTTGCAGATACTGGCACAGGTCTTTAAACCCCAGAAAGCTTATTGAAGTGAAATTTTCCCATTTGAGCAGAAACATGACTATGCAGCGTACATTAAAATTATACAAACTTCCTGATGTGAGTAAAATACTTTCCTCCTGTCTTCACATGGTAGCTAACATCACTTTTGTAATCTTAGACGGTTCTTCATGCTCACATTACATGTATTTTTACAGTTCTTGTGTATAAAATTGAGCAGTGCTGTTCAGGAATTAATTTTTTGACAACAAATATCCGACAAATAAAAACATCAATATCAATGGGTTTTTTTTTTGCTGACTTGCTTACAGACTCCGGGAACATCCGGTTTGTGAAGATTTACTGCAATTTCAGTTTTTAAAAAAACTTCATCAGAAAACTAGCCTTTCTTTTTGCTGACTTGCTTACAGACTCCCAGGACACCTGGTTTCCGAAGATTTTCTCCAGCAGATGTGGCAGATGCCTATAGACTGCTAGTGCAAGTAAGTAAGAGTACTAGTGATAGTGGAAGTCAGCTTCATGAGGAAGCAGAATAGCAGTAACAAAGAGCGTACACCAGGCAAAAGGCTGACCTTATGCATCTTGTTCACATTTTTCTAAACAGTTGAATTATTTTGTTCATCTGTTTTCATTGCTAACCTGCTTTCAGCAAAGACCAATTAACGCAACAGTATCATCTGTCTTGAGATATCTGTCCACCCTCCCTCACCACCTTTGCCTCCTTGACAAACTGTTTTGTCAACATTTAACTTTTATAAATGTAACCTGCATTTTATAAATATTTTTCGACTTTTCACAGTACATGCAGAAGTTTGATTTGGCACCAGTGTTCTCAAAGGAGGAGTTCCGGCATTGGTTCATTCCAAGAGAAAACATTGTTGATAGTTATGTTGTTGAGGTGGGTTTTATAAACTTTCAAAAATGTGCGTAAAAAACATAACTGACGAAAAAGTATGATGCTGACATCCAGGTAGGAAACGTGCTAATTTATGGACTTAAAGTTATGTGTTAATTTATGGGTTTTGCTTGATAGTTTTGCAAGATTTTCAGTGTGTCTTGTTAGACTAGCTAACTTCCATCAAAATTTAACGCACAAAAAAATGTTACAAACAATAAGCTGTTTGTACACCACATAGGAAATAAGTGTTTCACTTTTCTTACAGCGTGATGGGGAAATCACAGATTTTGTGAGTTTCTATACCCTACCATCCACTGTGATGCACCATCCAACTCACAAGCTGCTAAAAGCAGCCTACTCCTTCTACAACGTTTCTGGAGCGACGCCCTGGGTGGATCTTATGCAGGATGCTCTCATCGTGGCCAAAAATGTAAAAATATTTTCCCTATATCTCTTTTAGCTACTGCACAATGTGGAGACTCGGGCTTCTGAAAGCCTAAATAGGTTTGTCAGTCACAAGAGTTTAAAATGGCATTACACACAGTCTGTTAATCTGGCAGCATTTACCTTCTATTATTTATCTTCAGACCCTGCTAGCTGTAAACTATCCACAGACTTGCTGTTTAGTATCATAAAATAAAGATCAGATTTAAATGTAGAAATATACTTGGTAAGTTTGGGTGGGTCTGAGGTGCAGAATATTATGAACAGGCTGCATCAGACCACACTGGTTGAAAGGAGTTTTGATCCTTGATTATCAAGGATTAGCTTGTGGTGGATACTCTGAAAGTGTTCTTCACAACAGATGGGATTTGATGTGTTCAACGCGCTTGACCTCATGGACAACAAAGAGTTCCTTGAAAAGCTCAAGTTCGGAGTTGGTGATGGCTTTCTGCAGTACTATCTGTATAACTGGCGATGCCCTTCTATGGAAACCCACAAGGTCTTGATTTTTTTCCCTCCTGCCATATAATGGTGTGTATGTACGTGTGTGTGCGCGTGTGTGTGTGTGTGCACATATGCGCATATGGCTGTATCAGTGCATGAGTAGGTTCCTGCATTCATCTTCAAGTGTGGTATTAGAATATGGGTCCGTCTCAGAAATAGGCACCACAGGAGAGTAACCCACGTTCAGAATGAAAAAAATGTTCAGGGATTGTGTATTATGCCAGCTACAAGTACATGGCTTGTAAATATATTTCCGAAAATGCATGTTTGCACCTTGTTAGATTTTTTTGGTGAGTGGGGCAGAATATTTTTGTGAGCTTGTTTGCCACTTTCATCAGATTGTTTTGGTTTTTTTTAACCGCAAAGAATCAAGCACAATGTTTATAAAACTAAAACTTTTTGGTGGACGTACCAGTTGCACTAATTTTAAGTATTCCACACAACTTGCTAAACAAAATTTTCAGAGTATTTGCTTTTCATTTACAAATTTTGCTGTTCACACAGCATGTGAGACCAGACGATGGCTGAATGTGTGTTAACTCTGCGCCAGTTATTTTCATATTGTAGAAGCTACCCTATGTTGCCTTAACTTTATAAACTTTGCTGATTGTGTGCCATGTAAGGCCAGACATTTGTCAAGTCTACAATGATTTTTTTAATTTCATGTTGTAACAGAAAAATTACCTCACATTTCTTCTTGTTGAAGATAGGTCCTGGCTGGACCATCAGAATTTGAGAAAGTTTAGGCACCTAACTATAAGTGCTGGAGACCAATGTTTCTTTGAAGAATCATTAATGAGAACTGGCTTGCATTCTTCCTTGTAACAGAATGTCCTTCGTGTCTGTTCTTATCACATGTGATAGATGATGTATTGCATGTATTTGCATTTTTAAGCATGATTTTGTGGCTTTTAGTTTTCATTTATGAGATCTGTTCTTGGTTTGTGTTCTTGTCTCAACTGTCACCACATGCTGATTGTGACAGTGACACTGTTCACTTTATTCGCATGCACCCCATTATTGATGCAACTCTGCATTGAAATCTGCATGGGAGGCTTTAGTTTCATTTCAGGATAGATTACATGACTGATTGACTGATTGGTGCCATGCCTCAAGAGCTGCAGTGCCAGAGGGTCATGTACTTTGATGATGCCTGTAAAAGGAACTGAAAGATTTCCTTTAACTTTTCTTTTAGGTACTATTCCATGACGACCATGTTTATCAGTCAACCAATTATCAGCATTTCATTTTAAAGTTTTGGTTTTTAAATGATGTGTGTGTCACACGTTTGGTGCCTATTTCTGAGACAAAACCCATATTCCATCATCCTGTTATATCCTTGACAGGCAGAAACTTGAAAAAGAGGTATATCGGTGAAGATAATGGAAATACTCAGACATGATAATGTGGCATTGCTCAATTTGGATCTTTGCCAAAGTCTAACAACCATGTTTCTGGGTGTTGACAGGTTGGGCTGGTGCTACAATGAACAGAATGTCTAGGAGGAACATCCAGAGAATGCATCCTACTCGCAGGCTTCCCTCCATTCTCATTGTATGGATAATTTCTTTGTGAAGTGCTTTTAAAAAATTTCCTAAATGGCTTATTGTGCAACCGAGTAATGTGCAAGGTGGGGGAGGGGGGGAAGGGTGGTTCAGAATGAGGATGCGTGTTTCGTATGTGTGCATTTTCCAGGTGTGCATTTGTTTCCCCTTGAATGATACATCTGAACATGCAGATGATAAATGCAAGTCTGTCTGTATCTTAAGCCATTAGCATACACTTCATACACTAATCCAGTAAAACAAAAAAGCAGCGGGGCAGGGTCACGTGGTGATAGCGCGATTTGTTTACATTTTGTTTCCAAGGAAAAAGTGATTACAGCGACCAGCTAAACAGACAGCACTTGAGAATTATTTAATACAGCATCAGAAAGAAATGCACCCTGCCATTGAAATGAATATGAAACGGGCTGATCAGCTAAAAAGATCAATCATGCACCATAGGAGCCACACACACCTAGCAGCAGTCTTGTGCAAAGTGGCCAAAGAAACATGAACATGTAACATGGTAGCTCAAATGTTATAAACAGCAACATGATATATAAATAGTTACATTGCTTTTGATCTCAGAAAGTACTGAAGAAAAGTGTTGTAAGTTATCAGATGGTCAGTGGAAAACTTTTTTTTAAATATGCTTTGTGGCCAAGAAACAGGAGTTGAGCTGTGCTATTGAAGTAGCTGATGAGAATGAAATTCACAGCTCCAATCGGGCTGCAGAAGAGATCGAGGCAATGTAGATGTTAGCAAGTTGTAGTGCTGTGAGTTCTGCATCTCTACACGAAAGAGCTACCGATCTCCATCCAATCAGGGCATGCTGCAAATGCGTGGCAAAGTCATCTTCAGACCACACATCATGACTACCCATTATCCCTGGACCAGTGATTCCTCATGTTTCACTTTGCAGTGTCCTTACTTTAGTGAAGTTAGGCTATGCTTTAATAGGTTAGAACGTGGCTTTACAAAGCACTAATGTGAGTGATCACTGAGCAAGATGAACATTCTGTTTTGGAAAAGTTCATTAAAAATTGAACATGACTGAATAGTCTCAAATTGCAATCCACATAAGTGTTCTTTCCGTTCACACATGAAAATCAGAATGAAGCTATCCCCACACCTTAATCCACCTCAAGCATTTATCTGGTCCCTTTTCACATTTGGAAAACTTTGCATTGTCACACAAGGATGCTAATTAGGAGATTCTCCACCAGATAAACAGTGTTTGTATGTACTGCCATTCACTGCCCGGTCTTAGGAAAGCTAACTCATTTTTATGCAGAATGGTTTCCCTTTATATTTGCGAGTCTCTTTCATTACGAAAAGAATGTCCATCTCAATCTGTTCATTAGCATACTGGAAGACAAGACAGAATGTTTTAGCTTTTTCTTTCCCTCCATTTTTAATAAAATTGCCTGGTTAGTCAGAATATCCAACATGATTTTGTACTTTTTACCTCAGCATGAAAAGCGTGGGCTTTTTAAGTCCTTTAACTGTCAGTTATGCTCATAGTTAGCTTTGGCTTGGATCACTAGCCTTGTGTGCCCTAGAGTAGATCACTGACACCAGGTTGCCAGAAGTTAAGAGAGTACAGGGATATCACACAGCAGAATGTTTACCTGTGATCACTAATTTTTAATGCCACAGGACATTCTTCGACTTTATGTAAGCTGCTTAGCTTAGCTACGCAGGTCAGATTAGGCTTATCAAGATGAAATGTTATGCGACAGTTCTACCATTGTTGGAAAAAACCTCCGTCGTACACCCTGGCTGAGTGGGCTTTTCCTGTAAAGCAGAAACTGTGGAAGGACTTGGACACAGGTAGATTAGTGGAAACTCTGTTGTTTGAAGAGTCTTGCATTAGCAGAAGTGTGTGAAGAGTAGAGCGATGCACTGGTTTTGAACAGTGAAGACTCTATTTTATTAAGTGTTCAAATGGGAGTTTTTGTGATATGGTGTTGTGCCAAGCATGATTTGAGTATAATTTTGTATCTGGAATGGTGTCCTGCATCGGGCAATCTTTTTCAAGTGTGGAGTAGCATATTTCCAGACATTGTCAACGACCGTGGAAGGGATTGACATACATACTGTGTGGTGTTTGGAATTGAAGGGCTGAGTCCAAAAAATAGAATGGCTGAGTTACTTGAGATGAAGAGATGACGTGAAAATTCAACATGGCAGTTTTGTGATGCTTCTTGCAAAGTCGTTTGCCCTTTGAAGTGGAAGATTTGCAACTTTTTGCAAGACTTATCAGTTGTGTGAAAAAAACATAATCTGAATATCGCGAGAGAACCATCTGAGTTTCTTGTCTTCCTCCACCCATCCACCACCATGATGTTTAATTTTCAAGACATGCTTAGATCTGAGAAGAGATATCACTAAAATGTGAACAGAATGTTCCTTTAAAGGCAAATCTCTGTAAATATTAAGATCATTGAATTGGGTTCTTCCCCAACCCCTTATACCTAAAATAATATTTGTGAAACATCACTGAAGTGAAATCTTCTGAGACAAAAGTATGTCAGATTTTTAGTTCAGGAGTTTCAAATTGACTTTCCACCCTATATAACTGTTCTTTCAATCTTATTTGGATGTTTAATCAAACTTATGAAATTACAGTATGCTAGCATACATACATCTACAGCCGAGTAATCTGCGCATCCCGTCACCAGTCATGCATGCAGTGGGATCTCCAAGGTTGCCAAATCTTCCCTGCAAGACCAGCTAGTAGTGCTTTGCTGCATTTTCTGATGGGTTCTTGTGGAGGAAAAGGGGAATGATATTAGGGGTGCTGCAAGCACCAACCAAATTACTGCTCAGTAGTGTTGCTTGAAAAGGGTGATAACTCTAAACTGATAATTTAGCATACTGTTGGCATGCCCCCTCCCCCCAAAAAAAAGCGCTCGTTCTGTTTTAGGTCAAGTTATCAGAAATCTGTTCTTGGTGTCTTGAGTATGGCAATAGATGCCGTCTCTTCCATCATGCAGGAAATCGTACAGGCATTCAACTCGTGTAGAAGTTTAAGAAAATTTGTTGTTAGCAGATTGTTTTTACAGAGGGAGGTTTTTTTTTTTTTACTTCATATTGTCAGTAACTGTTTAAATGCAGTTCATACATGGCGTGGTTGACACCACTGGGAGCATGCACTTTGATCATGAATTGACCCTCTGACCCACATCAGAACACCTTGAAAGACAGTGCATATAGGGAGTGCCTTCTGAGCGTTCCTCTGCACTGTTTGGCTACAAATGAGCCCTTACAGTGTGATGGGCCACGATCATGGCTTTCTCTGTGGAGCACAGTACAGCTAGTGACACCAATGCATGCTTCGTTTTTAAGCGTGGTTTCTGTATGGGTATTTCATTATATCCAGCAATGTTCGGATTAAAGTTTGTATTTGCTGTAAGGTTTACAAAGGCACATCTTACCTTGAAGGCATCACCGTATGTGAGTCAGCTTTTAGTTTGTAGGGACAAAACTCTTACCGATCGTCATTTCATTACCCTTATCGACTTTTTAAATTTTACCTATTTGAGGTTCAGTTAAGCCTCGCGTGCGTGTGTGTGTGGCTTGTACAGTATACAAATCTGGTGCCGTGTATCATGATTGCACTTGTTTGTGGACATGCAGAGCTAAACGTCTTTCATGTCTTTTGCTTATCATTCAAACAACAGCAAGCAAAGAAGTGTGGATGACGACTTATTTTTTTGTTTGAAAGCACAGTGCTGAAGTTATGTATTACCAATGGCCAGTGTTGAAGAACAGGTGGTGCTGAGGTTTGGAACATTGTATGATCAAAATACATCATTCTCTTACGTTTTTTGTTCCCCCTTCTGTATACTGTGGTTCCCTGCCTACATACTTTGTGTTGCTGTCTCACCTTTTAGGAAAACTTCCATAGTCACAGCTATGCGGGAGGAGTTTGTGCCAATTTGTAGGAACATTTGTGCATGGGTTTTCAGTTGTGTGCTGTCTGAATGTTTTTGACAGAAATCAAAGAGGATTTGCGTTAAAACCATCATGCTTTCATTTCAGAATGAATGCCAGCATGTGATTGTATAGCACTGTTCTGAGCAGCATTTGAAATCTCTTTTTATTCCAGACAGATCTGTCAGTTGGTGGGGGAGGGGACACTACATAGTCTATGCAGGTAGTAGTAGCAAAAGCTACTTTTCATCTTTGGTACCCTCATTCCTGTAATATCCCCCACCCTTCCGGGTCCCCAAGGAAGAGTTGATAAATGTTTCAGAAGACCATTCAGTAGAGACATTAACTTATTGAGGTCTGACAGCTTTTTCCACAAGCCCTAGTTGCTTAAGACTTCTGGATTTCACAGTATGTTTAGGCAGTAGAAACATCCCAGAATATTATAAGCAAACGTAATTTGATGTGGAAACGAGAGCATGGAAAGTCAGGTTAGTGGAGTGCAAAAGCTGCCTGAATGTCTGCTTGTATACAAGCCCTACAAGCAGCATGTACTCCCACTCTGTGGTGGTTTCCAGGTTTAAGGCATATTCAACAGACTGCATGCAACAAGTTTTCCCAGTTAGCGTATTGGCAAACTGTTCTGTTTTTTATAAAGTGAAAAGTTTGGACTGATTCACAGGCCATCAGTGTATGATGGAGGCCTTTCGAGGCCATAAGAACTGGATATGTCTTCAGTGTTAGTTGTGAGGCCATGACAACCTTTTGAACACATGGCAACCACTATAAACATGATCCTAGAATCGTCAAGTTTGCAGGCTGATTGGCACTGGTGAATTTTGTTTATATTTAAAAACTTGTTGCACCTGCTGTTTGATGTTCTTTTGATCGGAAGTTAAAAATTGATGGATTGTTCTCTAGTTTCCGTCTGTAGATCCGACAGTAGAAGGTTTATGATAATATGTTAAATGTCGAAGAGAAGGGTAAATACTAATGCAGCAGATTATCAAAAATTTCTCAGCGAGAAGCATTTTCCCTGTTACCTATGCTGAAACAATGTTATAGAATTAATATCCTCTGATTGTCCTCGCTCATGTCTTAGGCCCTTCCAAGAGAGTGCATGTCCTTGTTAATGTGGTATTTATGTTTTCTATGACATTAAAGTATATTTAAATGAAGACAAGGTGTCTGGTCTTTGTGTGAAATTGTGGGATCCGAATTGTTCCTCCCTTACACGACCGCCTCGGTGGTCTAGTGGTTAAAGCATCTGTTTCGGAGGAGGAAGGTTAGTGGTTCGTACACCAGCCAAGCCATACCTAAGACTTAAATATGGCAATCTAGTAGCTGCCCTGCCTGACACTAAAGGGAACAGTACTAGGACTGGTTGGCCTGGTGTCAGCATAATATGACTGGGTGGGTTGTGAAGCCTGTTGTAACAATATGCATGTTAGGCAGTAGGTACTCTGTATTTTGTGTAGGGGGATAGATGCAGTACAGATTAGAACTTTCCAACATAGGACAAGGCTGGGAATTGACCTCCAATGCACTCGACAGACTGCACAGCAGACATATGCAATGTCAGAAACACTGTGGTGAGATGTCCAGCACTTGGTCACCCACACGCTGACACACCATAATCCAAAACATTCACTGTCCACAGAAGTCAAGAGCACTGCTGCCAGTCACAGCCACATGTGCAGGCCATGGGAATTTAAACTTTCACATCTAAGTAAGCTATATAAGCCCTGGTAGTACCAGTGGGGGGAGATACACCGACCATCACATGGAGGTAGGAGATGGATATGGAGATGGATAGATGAGAGGAAGGAGATAGGCAGACAATCAGATGGAGGCACAAGATGGATACAGAGACGGATAGCTACAGAAGTCACAAACAGGTGGAGAAATGTTAGAATTGATGTTAACTGTCATGCCATGGATCACCATGCTAATAAAATCTTATTGAGACAACCAAACATGCGCCAGCTTTGAAGATATGGATGAGTGCATGGTGACCTGACATTGCTACCTTGCGTCCACCTTGTAATCATACATTTCTCTTTGTGGTGCCGCAACCATGTTACATCTTTGTGGCACCGTGACCCCTAGTTGTGAATTCATAAAATTACATCTGTCTTTGTGGGCACTATGTTGTGTTGACAGCAGTCCAAGTGTGACAACACATTAACCTGTCTAAGCAACACCGCCCTGATATGCACTTCGTTTGCGATGGGACATGAAGCAACAAACATACCAAACCCTCCTTTCCACCCACTGCTTCTTGTGGAAAGCCTTATTGGTAATCAGAAGAACATTCAAACACTTCTGACCCCAAATATAACCTTTCACTAACTGAAAGGTAGTGGACTCAAGACTTCAGTTTACCAAAACCACAAATATAGATGCTGCAGGTTGTATTGCAGAACACTCATCATAACTAAGGCAACCCTGAACCCATAAGTTAGCAGGAAAACTTAAGTATAACAATTGTTATGAATATTTTAGCAGTTGCACAACAGTCCTACAAATAGTATTAAATGTGATAATTTTATTCCGTCATTCATATCCGTAGCTATCTCAATATCTTCAGCAGTGCTAATGAATCTGCTTAGACTATTACAAAATCTCCACAGCTGTAGACAGTAGAGGCATAGATTATTAGGCTGCAAACCCAAACCCCAACTATCCACTCTTGCAGAATAACACAAAATGCAATCTCTGTTACTAATGTAAGTAGCCATACATTCTTCAGGTGTCCCATTTTACTGATTTCAAGACAAAGTTCTTTACTGCTTCAGCTGCTCTTTTTGTGCTGACCTGTCGTTCTCTTTCATCTTTTTGGGCACAGACTCGGAGATAAACTGCGAGGAAAAAGAAAAAAACGAAATATTTTTTAAATGTTCTGCTGCCTTGTAAATTTGAGCATACAGTTCATACAAAATGTTACTAGTGAAGAAAGGCAACATGATTATGAAAGAGCAACTTCTGATCAACAGACAGAACTGTATTTGCATGTCTATTACTGGTTAACTGCTGCAAATATAGTGTGTACACCTTTGGAATGAAAACCATAAAATGTATGTGTGTGGGGTGGGGTGAGGAACTTCAAGCACATGAAACATCTACAAAAATGTTTTCAACACAGTTCTTACCTTTGATAAACGTTTTCTGATCTCCTTCACTGTAGAATTCACAGATGCTTCAACATTTGGGTCAACAATTGGTCGATGACCCAGCAAGTGCTCTCGCTCTTCCTTTGTAGGTGGGAGTGCAGGTCCCTGAGGCTTCCCAAGTCTGAAAGCCTCCATCTGAATGGCACAGTTAAGTTCATCCTTCGCTTTATCCGTGTTGAAGGTAGGAGCTGATTGAGTGTCTTGTCTTCTGCTGGCTTGTCTTGGCACAAACCTTAAAGTCTTCTTGTTTGGACTGTAGTGTTTTATTGCAAATGTGTTGCTCCTTGTAGCTGCTGCATTAGTGCTTTGCGGTTGCGGGTCATTAAGAACAACAGACGATAAGAAATCCTTGGTGGCTTTCACATTTCCTTCAGCTGGCTTTATACCAGTGCTGGAACCTGTTGGCACTCTGGTGTGATCTGTACTGTCAATAGTTTCAGCAGTACTTTTCTGTGGGTGCTTTATTCCAGTGCTTGGAACTACTGGCAAGCTGGATGGACTGTTCCAGACATTAGAAGCAGGCAACAAATCTGACGCAAACTGCAACGGTAATCTTGGCAAATTTGGATGAAACTGTTGGACTCCTGCTGCAGTTGATGGTAGACAAGCTGACTGGGGAAGTTGTCTTGAATGCTGCTCCGGCTTGCCAGCTGCACGTAGTCATAAACATTAAACTGTTATATACTCTTGTCACCAACTCAGATAGTGGTCATTTCTATGCTATAAAATTATGTAAAAGTGACCGTTTATGATATTGGGTAAAATGTACAACTTGAAGGGTAGCGCCAGTTTGAGATCTTTTGCTCCATCTGTGTTAAAGAGTTTTTCATGCTGTATGTGTTTTGTGGGTGTCAACGTTTTTAAAACAGTATTTGTTTGAGAGAGGAAAACGTACTGTTTGAACGAGAAAAATTAATTTATTGTTGAAGATAATCCCAACAAAGTACTGGCAGCGCTAGACGTAGCCGTATGCTGACGTGTGCAACCAAGGGAGCCTACCGTACCCAAACACGTAGCAAAGAGAGAGTCGAAAGTAAGGAACATGGCAGATCTTCTTATTGTTGAAGTTAGGGGTAAAAATGGCGCCAAAACATGTTTACATTTTCTGCTTAGAAAGTCAATGAAACAAAAGGCTTTCAATGGTGTATAAACTGATAGTACACAGATTCATGTTAATATCAGCACAAAAGAACCTGAGGAAAAAATACACACTTGAGAGTAATTTGGTAAGAAAAATCACCTTTTTGTTGGTGATATTGGTGTCCATGCAAGTCAGTGAAAAAATGAAAAATCCTGCACCATATATTTCTGTATAAAAAGAACGACTCGAGTGTTAAATCGACAGAGCAAATTGTTGTCTACTATAGGGGAGGCATTTTATTCCATGAAAATCACGATGATTGCGTATGTTGCATAATAACTGCCAAAAGCATGACTTTGTGTCAGCTGTAACCAACATCATATGGGGCACCCTCCAGCGACCCATTCCTTCCTAAGTGCAGCACCCAGGGACGTTCCCCGACTATCCACTTTTCGGGAAATCTGAGTTCTGTCATTTTACTAGATAAAGAGAGCAAACTGTGCTTAACTTGTAGCTCAGGCTTATGAGGTTGTTTCCCTTTGAACGTATTGAGGTTGGAAAGTGTAGGGGTTTTCCGCACGTACCCTCAGCTAACCAAAATGGCATGACAGTACAGGAGGTGGGTTTTCTGTGCAGTGGATTTCAGTTATTTCATTTCTGCTGGACTTTAGCTAACTTTGACTAAACATGAAAGATTAACCCCAACAAAGGTACTGGCGCTCCCTTGGGCACATGCGTCTGCATACAGCTATGTTGAGCGCTGCCAGTACCTTTGTTGGAGTTATCTTTAGATAATTTAAGCGCTCGGTCCTCATTTGTTCTTTATTAATGAAAGATTAAGTTAAGAAAAGATTTTATTCAGCATGTGTCTACATTTAAAAATCAGGTTTGATTCTTGTCTGTAGTGCATACGGTTATTTCTAGGGATTCGTACACATGGGCCTAAAACGTATGGCTCAATCAAACAGCAATGAACAATTAACAATGGCTGGCAGGCATTGGGTTGCATTGGGTTAAACAGAATATCAGATTAGCTGGTACTTTCCATGCCTCTGAGATCTACTTCTGGTGCAGCAAACGAAGCATGTTTTAAGTTTCCCATCCTACAAGTACAATGCACGTTTACATATTTCTTTCAGTTTCAGTCTGCTTAGTTGGCTTTTAAGTTTAAAGGTATATTATAAAAAAAAGAGAACATTCTACGCTGGGTTTCTGCTTTTCTGCAGACCAAGTGTTTATGACAAAGAGGTCAAGGTCATATAGAGAGCTGATTCGGATGTCATGAAAATTCAAATGTGGTTATTATAGTGTATTTCAATATATTGTAGCACCGTTATAACAGCAAAAGAGCATTAGATATACTTCTGAAAGGTGGAAAATGTTTCTTCTTTCCACGCCAATATTTTACTGTAGTTGTGGATATGCTGCACATAATTACTTTGTACTTGCTTGAGACCCAGTTATCTTTTGAAGGCGGGGAGCTCCAGACCCTAGCAAAATGTTCAGATTTTCTTCTTTTTGAGGCCCATATGATGAAGCCATTGACATAAATATTCAAAACAGTACGGTGTTGCTTGTCTGTGCAGGCTGGATATGCAAGTATGTTGCTCGCAGTTTCCATGTAACTTACATCATTTTTCTACTGGCACATTACAAACTGTCTTGCTGTTGCAAAACTATTTTAAGTGAGTTTTCAGTAGCATTAGAACGCACAGCCTGGTAACTTAGTTTTCAAAGAAGGAATATGCTTGAATATGCTTGTAACTGAATGTGATAGCTTTTGAAATATTGTAAGTTATGGTTTCAACTAAGGCTTAACATGTTTGAGCTCATTCAATAAACTAAGATCTTGTTCTTGAATGTATAATAGACATCTGGCCTCAATACATTAACTGCAATATGTTGGAATTTGAATGTCTTGCATTTTCTAGGTGTTGTAGTTAAAGGGTGGAAGGGATATAACATACAAGTACATGAACTGTATTTTTGTTGTTTACATGGCTAACATCACAACAGCCAATGATATTTTTTAAATTTCAATGGTCATTTTGAACACAGTTATAAGTAGGCTTGGCAAAAATAACCTTTTCACTGGGATTCTTTAAAAACTTTTCCAGGTACCTCAGTCCCGAACCTGTTCCCAATATCGTGAACGGTCACAAAAGAAAATATTTAACAAGTTTAAACTAATCCTTGTTAAATATTTTCTTTAAACTAATCCTTAAGGCGGGTTTCCACGCTTCCAAGTTTTAGAGGCTTTCAAAATGAAGAAAGCTTTGATTGAAGGTGCCAGCGTTTACATGTGGCACGATGCAGTCACCTTGACTCCGTGACTGAGATCATTTGTAAACTAATGACGATTCTCTCCTCCTGACAGAGGAGAGAAAACTTTCCACAAGCTGGTCAATGGCACATTTGCTCAACTTTCACATATGCACCAGATGCTGCAGATGGCACAATTTTCCCAAGTAAAAGCAGAACATCTTGATATTTACACACCATGCTGGCGAATCTTTGCTGCGATGACTCTGCGTCGATCCTCCAACTTCTGCCGTGTTTCCTGGACAGTCTCGTACTCCGGGGCATAACACACATGCAGACTTCCTCCAAAGAAAGAGTAGTCATCCAACTTCTTTTTCGCAAATCTATGAAGATTTGAAGATTTATTTTAAATAGCAAAACAGTTACCGAAGAAAGCCTTAGCTTCTTTATAGAAAAGGTTGAAGGAGTAGATTTATAATGGCACAATCAATAGGTAGGCCAATGGAAAAGACATGCTGAGTATTCGGCACATGACAAACTGATGGCAATGATCAATGCTAATGACTCTTTACAATAATTATTGTCATTTTATACTAAATGTATTTGTGTCAGTGTGCCACCATGTGCACGTGCTTGTGTATGTGTTCAGGTGTGTGATTGTGTTAGGGAATCACTATATCACTTATCAGTATATGCATTCATTTCGTCCATGGAGATCAATATTAAGGAAACTTCACACCTCCACCACCAAGATTTGCCATACACACCAACCTTACCTCGATGACTGAATTTTCTGAAACTTTATAAGGTAAACCTCTGAGAACTTGTCTGCTGGGTAGTCATCTAGAGGGCGACACTCTACAACAGGACCAAAAGATTCAAACAGCCTGGACAACTCTTGACGCGCACCAACTGCTGGCACACCTTGCACCAGGAGGTAGCATGACTCGTGGTGAACTGTATACACCTGAAAGACGTTTTAGGCTGTAATATGCTAACTACATAAAAGTATGTGTATATATAATATAGAGGTGGAACTGTACCGATACTTACTACTTAGTACTTAGTAGTTAGTGCAAAACAATGGAATGATTATTTCGGTCTCTCCCCCTTTCCTATTTTAATAAATTATACTATAGGAACGATCTTTTGATCAGTCCGACATTTACATTATCTACAATGCTAAAAATCTATATACAAACAACAGCCATCAGTATCGACAAGACAAGGACTCGTCCACTTCTGCTGTAACTACGATACAAAACTATTTTTAGCATTAGACGTCTAGTTTTACTAGTACTGTAGGGATCAGATTCAGAACGTCACTGGGGTAGGTATGAGTTTTCTGCACACACTTTTACAGCCTTTGGTCTTCTTCCTTCACGATAAGCAGGTCGTGTGGCGCACACTTCAAGGCGAACGTGATGCTTTGGAATATCCAGCGAATCCATTCCACAACCACAGACAAGCATACGTTCTCACGATAACATTTCGTTTTCGTCTGATCCTGCTTATTGCGCATGCTTACACTCTGTAAGGGAAACAACTGTACCTGAATTTCCGTTTGAACCGCTGGTGTTGATAGAAGTGGATAGTTGAGCTTGATGTCATTTTCTTATTTTTAGTCTTTTTAATAATATTTGTGAAGTGTTTTGAAGGCGCAGAAGTACACATGTATCCAGTCTTTGGGCGGGAGAAAGGTTCAAAATGTTTCTGGTTGGTCTGACGGGCGGGATCGCGACTGGCAAAAGCACAGCATGCAATATGTTCCGTAGACAGGGTGCTTACATTATAGAGGCAGACCAGATCGCTCGAGATGGTAAGACACACTGAGAGAGAGAGAGAGAGAGCAAACGAATTAATCAGCCAGCTTAATTGAAATTAACTCTGCAAGAGCCTACAGCCTGTTTTTGATCCGAGCCGATGTCATCAAGTTAACCATTAGTGCATTACCTGGCAACTGGAGGGACACCCTTATTTTCATTTTTAAAGCTGAAGTTACACAGTTGCATGACAATATAAGTTTTAGGTGACTGGTGGTACTATAGGAGATAAAATATTGTGAAAGATATTATTCTTTACAAAGACTAAATAGAAGTTATTCACATCATAAGTTAACAATTTTTGGAACAAACTAACATGGTTTTAATAATCAAAATGGTTTGTTTCAATGGTCACATATCAAAATTTACCAACAGTAGTATATTATAAAGACTGGGTTTGTTTGGTTTAGTCTTGGTTTAGATGAATTGTGTGTGTGTGTGTCTCAGTGGCTTGTTCTGCATGCATTGTGTGGTTTTATGTGATTGCACGTTCTTTTGTGTTAAACATTAAACCATAATGTGCATTACTTGTGCGTGTGTGTGTGTGTGTGAAACAGTTGTTCAACCAGGAGCCCCTGCCTGGCACAAAATCCGTGAGCAGTTTGGGGATGGAGTTTTCTTTGAGGATGGACAACTCAACAGAGAGCAGATGGCTAGAATCATCTTCTCTGACAGTGCCCAGCGCAAGAAGCTTAATGAAATAACTCATCCTGAGATTCGAAAACGAATCTTTTGGGAATTGATGATTTGCTTTTTGAAAGGTATGAGATGGGGGATAGGGGGATGAGGGGGATTTTTAAGCTAAGACAGCTTTTATATGCGTATTTTACAATTTCATTTTCTATCAACAATGTTGTGGAATTTCTTGGGAAATTTTAACTATTAGCAAAAGGAATTTTTAAAATCAAGTTTGCGTATAAATAGCTGAATATGATTCCAAATACTTTAATACTACATGCAAATAATCCTACTACTGTTTCTGTGGGTGACTAAAAGTGAAGTGTACAAAATATATATTCTTACACTGTCACAGGTTATCAGTTTGTTATCCTGGATCTGCCATTGCTGTTTGAGAGCAGGAACATGCTGTCCTACCTTAGCTTTGTCATTGTGGTATCGTGGTAAGTGGTTTCTTTCACAGCTTTTGTCATTGTGATATCAAAGTCAGTGGATTTTCCAGATTTGCCCTTGCTTTTTCCTGTTTTGTCATTGTGGTGTCATGGTTACAGCTTTTTACAAGTTTTGTCATTCTGGTGTATGATGATGAGCTGCTTTTTTTCCTGCTGAAACTGTTTGTCACATTTTCTCTCCAAGCCTTACGTTGATGACTTTGTAGCCATGCATTATGTGTTAATGTGTACATATGCAGCCACACATGTTAATGCATACATTAGTGCATGCTGAGCAGCCTGTAGCTTAGTTGTAATGATGCTTGTTACCTGTAGAGTGGGTTAAGGGCTTGGATCTCATGTCTAGCATGCATGCTTTCTCATGTGACACCTGTTCATAAGGCTGGCTGATGGACTTGGAGTGGGAGTTTATTCCTCCAGGTGTTCCAGTTACCCTGTTTTCGAGATTCAAAACACTTTATTATCCTGAAAGATTTGAGTTGCAGTGCCAACATATAGCGCGCGCACACACACATTGTGTCAATACAGACATATATCACATTACTATGAATAAATAAGCATCCTTTCTTTTAACATAATACACATTTATAAGATGATTCAAACACCTACATGAACCAAAAGATAAGTACTTCACCACAACTTCCTCTCTCCCTCTTCCACCCCTCTCTCTCTATATTGCTTTTCCTATCCACCCAGTCTACCCTACTCTCTCTGTCTCCGTCTTCTCTCTCTCTCTCTCTCTGACAAACAGTGTAAGTACCTCCACACTTCAGATGAACAAACAAGTACATCAGCTGTTCAGTAGAGAGACTGGTTTAGGAGCAAAACTCTGTTTTGTGCTTTAAGTGTACAAAAGTAAAAGCTCCAATTCGGAATGATGGGGAAGCACATGGCTCCTGTCAGTAAAGATGCACTTAGGTTTTTACAGCACATTGTTTATACAACACACTCATGTGCTCTTGCCTGACACCAACAACCCTGTTACAAACATTCACCAAATGATCTGACACTCTTCTATTCTTCACTTACAGACTACCATAACAGCAGATAAAATAGAACATAAGAAGACAAATGCAGAATACAATGTTGGAAGATTGCACTCCTCCCCAACTTATTTACACAAATCCTCACTCTTTCCCATTTGCCCCAGCATATGATAGCCTTCACTGGCAACTTTATGTTAAAACAAGTAGGCAACAAACCAACAAACCTTACATGTTATCATTTGCTTGTGATTATGTATGTGGTCATGTTTTGGTTGTAGCTGTATGAGAATAAATGTATGTTTGTTTTTCTGTGGTCAGCATGACAAAGGGTTTGGGTTTTTTTTGAACAGCACAGAAAACCAGCAGCTTCAACGACTAATGGCGAGAAATGGCTATTCTCGGGATGAGGCTGAAAGCAGAATCAACTCCCAGATGGCACTGACAGAAAAATGTCGCATGGCCAGCTTTGTAGTTGACAACAGCGGCACGGTGGAAATGACTGACCGGCAGATTTCTGATTTGTTCCACACATTTGAGAGATCTAAGCTGCACTGGCCCGTCCGCATTTTAGTATGGGGAATTCTTGCTTTTATTTTATTGATTATTGTAAAAATTGTAACTTGATTTTCCAAGGGGATTCTTTGCTTAATGTTTGGGATCTAAATTATGCCTTCTTTGAGATGATCTGCATCTGTGCTGTTGGTTTGATTTTTTTATATTTGTGATAATAAATCAGGCAAAGCTTTCAGACAGCTACACCCTTGTCAATTGCTGTTTTGGTGAAACTTAAAATTTTCCATGTGGTAAGTTTGCAGCAGATAATTTTATGTGTTAAGTTTTAATGTATACCACATAGATAAGTTGAAGTAATATACCCAGAAACTGTAGGCAGATGGGGTTTTTCAAATGTTTTTGGACTAAAGGAGATGCCTGTATATTTTTGTTGATTATTTGATGAATACTTGCGAGAATCTGGTGGAAAGTATGAAGCTGCTGGCTGGACTGGGGTGGAGTGTGGGTGGGGAACAAAATGAAAACATCTTAGACCCATTTTGTTAACAGCATCTTTTTAGGGACAGTTTGATGATATTCTTTGGACTTCTTTGGGAGAAAGCTGTGGCCTTCTTGGGGAAGAAGGTGGAGCCCTATGTTTTGTAACTGTGCCTACAATATTTGAATTACGTCATTTATGGGCTGTTGTTCATGTAATAACCAAATCCGTATTTTTAGCTTTAAACATCTATTGATTTTTGCTAATTTATTTTAAGTCAGGTTTTTAGTTCTTAAGCTCATTGTTATGAAATGTAAAACATTAATTGTGCAAAACTGCATTTAAGCATAATCTGGTGCCTTCCATATTACTTCTTCTCTCATCTAAGGTAGATCTTTTGTCTCATGCATTTCCTATTCAGTTCTTTGTTTTTCTTCCTCAGTAAGACTACTAAGAGCCAGGATAACTGTAGTGAGCTAATGACTGCAAGTTGTTCATCACCATCGAACATTATTTGCTATTAGTGTACAGCATGCAGAAAGACTGAGGAAATGAGGGAAACCCGATTTGCATGACTCTCTACACTGTGACTCGTCTAAGTGTTTGTGTGATGAGGTGTGTTTTGCACTGGAAGCTGCAGCTACAACTAAGGGTCTTTTCTGCTGGCGTTGTCCACAACGAACAACATCCCAGAGAAAAATTTGTCTTGACAATGTTGTTCAGTGTACAACAAAGTAGGTTAAAGTGCACGCTATGATTTAAAGAGGCTTATCCTTGTCACTATGCAGCACCAGTCATCCTGTCATGTGATGGCATCTGTCCATAGATCCTATGTTAATCCTGGCTTTTGCATGTACAGATGTACACATACATTTCCAGAGTCAGTTTTGGGAAGTGTGCCCTTGCATATTTGACCCAAAATTGTAGACATGCTAGACCCAGAAGGCATTCTTTTCGCTGATAGTAATTGTTAATAGATTTTTTCTGTGCCAAGTGTTTGTAGGAGAAGACAGCCCCCTCCCCCCTCTCCCATCCATCATCATAACATTTTTTTCTTTTTGGTCAGGGCTGGTTTTTAAGGAAATCTTCTGCAAGAAATGTGGATGAGAAAATAATAAGTAGCTACAGCACTGAGTGGCCTGGCGTGTGGCTTTCTATTTCAGTTGGATTATCCCCCTCTAATCACTGAAAAGTATCACGGATCCTGCAGCACATCATGGCACAGCTTTTCCTGACCATGTTATACAAATGTGCATTTCTAAGACTACTAAGTCAGGAATCTCTAATTCCCGGGTTTTGGGGGATTATTATCACATACATTTTTCCCTTTTGGTTTTTGATGTTCTCACATCTGGCCCATCTAGTTTTAATCCTGTTTTCCTCACAGGATTTGTGCCCAGGTATTTATGAGGTTGCACTTCTTGCCCCTTCTTTCTTTCCTGGTACCTTCTGGTCCACATGTTCCTTGTGTTTTCTTTCTTTGTCTGGGCGGTGCGGGGAGGGACAGTCAGGGAACAGAAGAAACTATGGGTGCTTTTCCTTTGGAACTTGTGATGACCTAGTTCACAACAGGAAGGTTGGTTTCACCTGATCTTTCAGCCTAAATGAATTGCAGTACCTTGGGGAAATGTTTAGTGATACAGTCGAATCCGGTTAATGGGACCACCGGATAATCGGACCAGCCGCTTATTCGGACCGAATCTTAAAGAACTGAAACAAATCCTGTGTACATAAGCCTAATATAGAAGATGCAAGTCGCCTGCGTACAGCGGATGTAAAGCGTACAGCACGTGCCGTCTTAATTGTAACACAGGACATGTTCGTGTAATCGGACAGCCGGTTATTAGGACCACTCCCGATGTGATCCGATTAACCGCATTCGACTGTACCAGCAATTTCTGCATTTAACTCTGGTCTGAGGTTTGGTCTGTTTCTCAGACTCCAAGAACAAAGTGTCTGCATTTTATCATTTCTTTTTTCCCCCATTCTTAACCATGTTTCTGTGTCGAGGCTAGGAAAAGCTGTTAACACATTAACCCTTCTGTCTTCGTATTCTGTTGAAAAGAAGATGCCACTGGCACAGTCATAGTGTTATCTTACTGATACAGGTGAATAAATGGAGAGTATTTGTCCTGCACCTAGGAAGGTGGAAAATGCATTTAATGATCTGAGTGACTGATTGTTTAGTGTGTGCATTGGTACACACCAGTTATTTTTAGTTTGATAGTATGTCTAATTATTCATGAATGACTAAGCATATCTTGAATATGGGTATTGTAATAACCAAATTTGTAATAATTTTTCTTTGGAGTCTTCTAAATATTGGTTTAATAATACAGAAAGGTTATGCCTGGAAGAAAGTGATTGAAAGGTTTTTGCGTATATGGTTTTTGTAAATTTTTGTGCATTCATATATTCAGAAGGTCCAATGTATAGCTCCAGGGGAAAAACCGATAAGGAGAAGGTGCTAGATGATTGTAGGTCGTGCAGACCTTTAACAGACGTGTTTGGAATAAAGGAAGCTTGTTCGGCAGGCTGATGATATAATGGCTGTGTAACACCAGCAGTTCCCATTCACTGGCACCCGTCAGGAGTTGACCACTTTGACCCGATTAAGTAGCTTCCCTAATTATCATATGATTTCCTAAATAATTTACATAAAGGATGCAGTTCAGTATTCAGTTCAGATAAGCAATTATCTAGGTCAGACCAAAGCCTTCTTGCCTGGAACTTGGAATACGAACGTTAACCTGAGCTTGAATATATTTGTGCATGAATTCTGAAGAAATTGTTACTCTGACCTTAATCTGTAGTTCTGCTCATGAATTCTGGGCATCGGGAATGGTAAAGTAACTGGCCACAGTCAATCAAGTGATGACCTAAAATCAAGGGAGGGTTATGCGACCATTTACCCCCAGTCCTCTGGTGACAACTTGGTGATGAATTTCTTTGTTTACTTGCACGGCAGTCCCTCCTCAACCTCCAGTTCCGCCTCTTATCCTTTCATTACCAGTCGCCGGCTTCCCACCTCGGCTCTGACAGAGAGAGAGAGAGAGAAAGAAAACCTAAAGTTGCTGTCAGATGCCTTGAGGGGACGCGATCCAGGAATGACAGCTGAGGATTTTTGTGCAGCTATTTCAAGCTTCGGCCTGTAAGTGCGTCTATCGGACTTGAAAGGGCCATTGAGGTTGTAGATGATAATGCTGAGAAGTCATAAGGGGTTGCAGGAGAGGTGGGGCACAGGACGAAAATAGCTGTGGCTGGCCAAGGGTTGTCAAGAACGTCAACAACAAAACCTAGCGTGGAAACGAGGTGTGAAGACTATCAGGACTTTCAGACAACTTTCTCTTTACAGCTTTCGCCACTATCACGTTATTTCCTGTCAAAGTTTTTCTTTGAAAAATTGCGGATAGGCAATGAAGAGAACATAAGCTTTTTTCATGAGATGCGTGATTGAGAGAATAATGGAGCAGAAGTTTGTTTGCTACATTGTGCCCAGTAATTGTTCCAGATGGATGCATTAGCAAAGGGCGTCATCTACGGTTGTATCATGGCTGCACTGCACGGGCATTCTTGTCTGTACCAGTAATAACAGCGATCATAAGGCCCATTTGCGCTGTGTAATTTAACATGAATCTGCACCTACTAGCGTGGAGGGAGGATAGGAACTCCCATGAAAACAATTACAATCAGCCCTGGTGCTTTTTTAAAAAAAATATTCCGATATCCTGAATTAATAACATATCTTTGATGTCGCTGTTTCCAAGTTCATTCTGAATTTCCTGCAGTAATGAAAATACTGCGCAGTATTCATGTTAGGTTCGGGACAGCTGAAAGGTTTTTAGCATATAAATTGTCTCACCGCAGGGACCCTTGTATTTTTATTTTTATTACAGGCTGCAGTGACGTGTAGCTCAGTGGAATGGCCTACTGATCACCATGGTGACAGTCTGTCAGGCGTTGTTATGAATTGGCACATATTTCTTACTATGCTTGGTGAACATTTTATTGAGTCTGCGGGCGTGAACTTCACGTTGAGCTGCATAGTTTTGTGGTTCGAGGACAAAAAGCCTTTATATATATATATTTTAAAAAATCCTATGATCAATTTTGGTCAGTCAGGTTAATACATACGTAGAATTACGACAAAGAGAAAAGGCAGCTATTTGTTCACCGTCGTGGTTATTGATTTTATTTTTTGCTGAATGCCCATGGTTTCAGAGACAGTTGCTTCCGTGTTGGAGAGAATTGTGCACACCCCCCACCCCACGGACTGGAAAGCACGTAACGTGGCACCTAATAACGCGTGATGTATCGTTGGAAAAAAAAGCACGAGCAACAGCTGGGCTTAGCACAGATTTATGTCGATTCCCATTCTTGTAACCCTATTCAGGCTTTTGTAAGTGGTGGTTCGAAGGTTAGGGTGTCTTCCCCCACCCCACCCCAACAAATCGAGGCACGATATGCACGTCACTTGCAGAATGAGTGAAAAAGATTGTGAGTTGCGCAACTTGAAATCGAGAGTTACGGAATCCCTACACCTGATCATGGACAATGTTTTATGAAGTGTTGCTGAACAAAGCGTCTTGCCTAATAAAAGCCATTTGTGTAGCGTTCTGTTCAGGTTAACTTGACTTCTGGTTCTCAACTCTCGTAATTGGACCAGCTGGGTATCGTACCATGATGAAAGTTGTTCTTTATTGGGTGTCTTGGAAGCGATTCCACATCTGTACCCTAAAAATCTTTCCTTAAGATTTTCCTTAAGAAACATCTCCGTAGCCATTCCCGGAACTTCTTGCAGACAAAGCTGGTCGCTTTGGACGCAGGTTTTACACAGGACCTCTCCAGAACAAAGGGCACCTTGGAAATATGTGTTTTTATCGTTTTATGGGGCCCTGGATCAGCTTACCCAGTGTAAACCTCCATTTAGTCATTGATTTTTATACGTACATTCCAGCTTTATTACAACCGCGTTACTTAAGTTGATGCATTTGTTTTCAAAATACTTCAGGTTGTGCCATCCTGTGTTATACTGAGTTATCATTTAGTCAGTTTACTTGTTTGTAACAATTTTATTCTGCAGCTTGTACATTTCGGAATATACAGTAAAAGCTCACATGCTGTGTTTACAAAATACTGCGTTGTTATCACTTAAATGAAAGCCTCACCCATGTTCGGAGGAAGTGAGAAACGATTCATTGTATCTTAGTATAGTCAGGTTAAAAACGAGCCCCATTCGGAAACAGGAGCGATCTTGACCGTGACCGAGTGACGTAATGACCTAGGGCTGATTGACCGACCTTGCTTTTAAGCGAATGACAGTGACATGGGGAGGGAGGATGACCTGAAAGATGTGGGTTTGGCCAGTGGGAGTAAATCGCGCCACGAGGTGATCTCATGTTATGAAACGAAATAGATCGTAATCGCACGTGGGTAGTAAAGTGCGTCATCGTTTTTAGACTGGGTCAGGATCACACTTGACAGTAAAGTGCGCGATGACATAGTGGTTTTTTTTAAACGAAATAGGTCGTGGTGGTGATTTAGAAGGACAGTGCTTCCACCTCGCGGTGATTTCGCACTATGGGGGTGGGGTCCTATTACTAAGCTATGCACTGAAAGAACCACCAGACTGATGGCTGCAGTAAGATGGCCAGTGCGAGCAGGCAGTTTAATGTGTGGGTAAATGGCCGAATGGAGTTTGCACAATGTTTAACTCCAGGAAATAATCCTTGGGCACACCAGGGTTCGAACCAGCAGCCTCCATCTGCTAGTCCGCAGCTCTCCCAACTGAGCTATCCAGGCCCCCAAAATAGGTCGTACCTGCAAGGTCTGCTTTTATAGGATGTAGGCGGCCCCCCCCCCCAAACCACTCGGGGGGGGGGGGGGCTGGGAATGTGTGTGTGTGTGTGAGACGTAAAAAAAAAAGGAAATGTGAATCTGAACAAGTTGAAACATGAGGAAACAGAAAACGGCGCCAACAGATGGTTATCTCATGAGGTGGTGTTGGAACCGGTGTTAAAGTTGCATTACTGATTGTTTTATTTTATTTATTTTTTTGTTTGTTCGTTTTAAAGTCTCTGTTAGTCATCCCTTAAAGGAGCAAATTCTTTCCTTTAAGTGGATGTCCATCAAGAGCCACGAGGTGGCCGAGGCTTATCGCGTGACAAAAATAGTGTTGGGCGGGTATTGTATGGAAACAACCAATGTTATCACAGCTACGGAGAATTATCACAGATTGTTATTGGAATGCCATAAAAATTGCACAGAGAAAGAGCTTTAGATATCAAGAGGGGCGGTAGAGACGCCATCGGCATGAACTTTAGGTTTAATGTAGAAACAAGAAAGAGAATTTCTGTGTTGTTGATAGGTGTACATGGTGGTGCCGTCTGTCCTAAAGCCTGTGTTGACCCCACCACTGCTATTTCGAGTCTCTAGCACAAGAGAAAAGTCACTTTTAGACAGAGGGTTTTGAGCTTTACTGAGTCCCTTGTGACTAGGTTTTGTCCCTCGCTGACCAAAATAGAAATAGGTTTTGCTGCATAAAGCCACAATCCCATCACCAGTAAACTCGGTTTTGAAAAGACCTGGTGTGCGTTGGTCGTATTTGTGACGCTCGAGACAGTGGTCACAAGGGGTAAAGGTTAGACATTGAAGGCTCTGTTGGACGAAAAGCGCTCTGTGCTGGTCACAAGAAGGACAAGGAAACCAACAGTGATAGTTTGGAAAGAAATGACGGCGCAGGTCAGGACGAACCGCCTCTTCTAGAGTAGAGGTAGACAGGGCCATATACAGAGAGTCAGTAGAGTATAGGTAGACAGGGCCATATACAGAGAGTCAGTAGAGTATAGGTAGACAGGGCCATATACAGAGAGTCAGTAGAGTATAGGTAGACAGGGCCATATACAGAGAGTCAGTATCCATTTCATAGAGCTGGTAGTCAGCGCGACAAAGAAAGACATCCACAAAGTCAAAATGGAACTGTAGCATACGCAGTTTGGCATACTGATAGACGAAATAACATATCCGAAGGGGTAGGGCCCACAAGATCTTTTTTTTTTTTGGCCATTTCTATTTCGTAGAGTTCTTCTCCCAACTCTGCCAGTTCTCTAAATCGACCACTTTACTACTTATCTTGTTACTGTTTCGCTTCAGAAGTTTGCAGCCTCATGTACGTGTAAGGAGAACGATTCGCGTTTCAGACATCCTCGTGTGTTAAATGTGAAGAACGTGGGGGTTTTGCAATGCACACAAACCGATGATTGTAAACGTTTATACTACCGGAGGCCTCCATTGTGAGCAGTCCATCACAAAAAGAGAATTCTGTAAGTCTGAACACAGGCGATGGGTTCGTCGTACCCCAGCAGCTTACCGTGGATTCCACACTTTGCGGAAGTTCTCCGGGCACTCTTCTACCCGCTCTCTTTTCTTTCCCGCTTCGCCTTTTAATGGAAGCAGAAAACAAGAGTACGGATCTAGCTGAAGAAGTATGTCCTGCTGGGTTAATGAAAAATTCATGCATGGATTAATGAGGTATTGCGTCCAGCCAGTCGGGACGAGATCCCAAACAAACAACACAACCGTTTACGAGCGCAAAAACAAAACCAACAGAGCGTGGAAGCTTCTGTCATTCAGTTAATAATAGGTGTATCGGACTCCCTTTGGTGTGCGCGCGCGTGAGAGAGAGAGAGAGAACATGCGTGTGCAGACGTGGGTGTATACATACTTGGTAGGTTGGATCTAGTGTCGGATTGCCATAAGATGGGATGATACTATGAACGATCGGAGCAGCATCGCAAGAGAGGACACTCGCAACCTTTGAACCTTTCCCCACATGGCCTGGAAAGGACAAAGCCTCTTGCAAGAGGAGCGATGTATCCTCGCACGAGCTGCAGATCTCTAGGGTCACCGTTTGCACAGCCCAGCTAGAGCTAAGAACCGCCGGGGGGAAGGGTTGAAGGGGGTTGGCATGGATATCTTAGTGCTAGAGACTCGGACACAGATGTCGAAGCTTTGGGTTAGAATCCAGAAGTGGTCCTAAATCCTACCTGAATATTTCGGACCTGGGGCCAGTCGCAGGACGGCTTTAGCCTAACCTACCCCCACCATGCGCCCGACTATACCCCTTAGTCTAGACTACTTACGCCATCCTGATACGCCGCTTGCTTTGCTCGTAAGGGCGAAATGACCCACGTCTGTAGGACTAAGCCACTAAATTGTTGATTCGTTTCGTGGTTTCGTTTCGAAACTTACCATAATTCACACGAACACACTTGCGCGCATACACACACACGAGCGTGGGGATGTGGTGAGGGGAAATGATAGGCTATTGATAGCCCAACCCACAGCAGCGGCATAGCAACATGGTGTTACGCATTTTGAGGAATACACATATACAAATCTCGTAAGTTCGTTACCTTGCCTTCATACAGCCTGCGATCATAAGATATCATTCTAAGTACATGCTGTCGACAGCAATTTCACAGCAAAATTATCTGGCAAGAAGTTAAATTAGGGTGTTGTGGAAAATGCATTTCTTTCCTGTACTGTAAATGGACATGCAAATAATTATAAGCACGAATCTCATTAGAACACAATTTGGGGGAGAAAAGAGACAAATCTAATGATAGAGTTTTCTTTAAGAACCTTCGTGGCTGATAAAAATGTAATCTATGAAAGAACAGTAGGGGAAAAAATTGATTAACGACAATTGTGAGGTGCTATTCAAGAGCCCTCCTGCTGTCTTTCAAAAGAACATTTTTGCGTCGAGAGTAATTTCTCCTGGGAAATTCTTGTGTTTGTTTCTCGGAAGAAGTCTAATATGAAATTGAAACTGCCAAACGCATTGATACGTCGCTCTAGGATAGCTCCAACCTCAGTCCTTTTCTCTGTTCTTGTCCCTCCCCGGCCCCCACCCCCCCACTAACTCACGCTATTCACAGAGGTATCAACAACACGCAATAAGTAAAGTGGTTAGAATGGCGTCATGTGGAACACATAACGGTTAGAATGGTGTCATGTAAGAAATAGAGGATCTGCCAAGTTCCTTTCTTTCGGCCCTCTCTTTGCTAAGTGTTTGGGTACGGTAAGCTCCCTTTGGGCACAGGCGTCTGCATACGGCTATGTGTGAGCGCCGCCAGTATCTTTTTTGGAGTTATCTTTCGATAATTTAAGCGCTCTGTCCTCATTTGTTCCTTATTGGTTAGAATGTTATCATGTAGCAAAAAACCCAAAGTGATTAGCATGGTGTCATGTAAGAAGTATAGTGGTTAGAATGATGCCGCGTAAACAACATAGTGGTTAGAATGATGTCGCGTAAACAACATAGTGGTTAGGATGATGTCGTGTAAACAACATAGTGGTTAAGATGGTGTCGTGTAAACAACATAGTGGTTAGAATGATGTCGTGTAAACAACATAGTGGTTAGGACGATGTCGTGTAAGACATATAGTGGTTAGAATGGTGTCGTGTAAGCAACATAGCGGTTAGGATGATGTCGTGTAAGACATATAGTGGTTAGAATGGTGTCGTGCAAAAAAGCCCACAGCGGTTAGGATGGTGTCTTGTAAGACATATAGTGGTTAGAATGCAGTCATGTTAAAAAAGTAAACACAGTAAATGTGATGTCATGTAAAAGGTATAGTCGTGGTGTAGACTGGTGTCAGTTCGTTTGACTTTCCTTTTCCGTATGGTTGTGACAGCAAATACACTCGTAGCCTTTGGCAAAAAAAAAAAAAAAGTTCTACAGGAAAAGAACTTAAGTGCGAAGGTCTCTAGAGAAACAATTAAGTTATTGATAGTGAGAATCGTGGGTCGGGAGGTCAAATCTTGCACCCGAGACAAGTTTTTAAAAATTATTGTTATTCTTATTATTATTATTTGGGTGTGTGGTTGTTTAGAGCCTTACACCTGCCAAACTGGCGGTGTACATACGCACGCACAGACAACTTTGTGAGCCTCGTGTATTACCCCATTTGTTCTGACGGGACTGGCTGATGTTTATAGATATTAAGCCATGGGCGGGTAAGGACCGACAGAGATGCTTTTGCAGTCACAGTTTGGTCAGCAAAGTTGTTGTGTTTTTTGGGAAAGTGCTTCCACCTGTCAGTGATTTCGCACTATAGAGGAAAGGGGAAGATGGCGATGGTGGTGGTGGTGGTGGTGGGGTCTGGTTGCAGTGGGTGAACTGGTGGTGGCAGAGGGTGGTTTTCTTCAGTCTGTCCTGTTCTGTAGTGTCCGAGGTGTGGTGGTTTGCTGTTGTCGCTGTCCCTACTAGCTGTTGCCTACTGCCCTTTGCTTAAGTGACAGATTTTGTATCTTTACTATTAATATTCTAATTTATGGTTAATGTTTAGTTCCCTGCTTTAAAAAAAGCAGCGCTGTTTTTTAATCAAACCTAGAGCCACGCAAAAAGTGTAAGATACATATTTCTATTTTACCTTCGTTGCCTTTTTTTGGGGGGGGTCTACGCATTTGTTTGCCTTTCATCAAACAAATCACTAAAAAGAACTGCAATCGACCCATACATGGGAGGCCATTCCGTGCGAAGAAATCTCGAAAGGCTAGGCACATCTGCCTCGAAGAATTCCGTAAGAAACCTCACACACAAAGGCCCTGTAGACATACGTGCAGTAATTACTGCCAATAGGACAGCCTGGCTGGTAAAAACACTAAGGTCTGACATAGCTCGTGGCCAGAATTTTTTTATTTTACTGTGGCTCTGCGGACGTTCTTATTGCGAAGTCTTTCTGCATAAAAGAAGCGCTGGGCGGTACTAGCAGCCAAACTAACACGTAAGGTCTTTGCTGAGGTTAGACGCTAGAGGCACAAAACTCAGGGTTTTTTTCCTTAGCTGAGCAGGGAGGGGGTCTGCCAAGCTGTAAAGGTGAGGCTCTTGCACATGTCTGAACCCACGCGATGTTACTCAATAATGGCCTGGGGATGAACGAGCTTTTTATTCAAGATATTAGGTTTTAAATGCGAATGCGCAGCTTTTAACTAATTAATCCTCATAAGATGCAAGAATTGAGTTTCTCTTTTGAATATCTCCGATTAGTTGAAGAAATCGTTTGCCGTCTCACTGCGAGTACGCTACGAACGGATTCTGCTTTTGACCCACCTGACTATTAGAGTTTTGGTTAGAAGTTGTGCATGCGCACTAAAACATTCAGTCAACAAACGCTAGGGTCAGATTGCGTGTGATCGCGGCTTCTCTCTTGGTCATAAAAGCCACTGTAAGTCCCAATCATCCTGTGCATTCTACGCGGACTTGAGCTTCTAAAAACAAAAGGGAACGTTGATGCCACACCTTGATTACTGGAATGTCTCACGAGTGAATTTGATTTTTCCTACACGGTTCTCAAGAGCTGAGAGAGAACTAAACACACAAGATACACCGACCTGGTTCGCATTTCTGACTGTTCCCCTTCCGTCACCGTGGGTGCTCTGACATCATGAAAGAACTTTCTTTCGAGAACATCTTGTCGCACAATCTGCGGTGTAAGTAAGGCGATGCAGTGAGCAGCAGATTAGACGCACCCGTGAGCGATGGTATTCTGAAATGTGCATGCAATCGAGATGAACGCCTCCCCACTTCTTCCCCACAACCTATCGGAACCTCTGGTTAATCCGAAGCAATTGTTTCCCAGGGGTTCTCGCATGAAGTGGCTGTGGTGGTGCCAAAGGGTGCAGTCTTTGGGAATCCGGGTCGAAGACGCTCCTAAACCTCTGAATGCGTCTAGACGTCAGGTCACGCATCCTAAGCGGAGCAGGCGTTAAACGCCAAAGAAGTTCGTTTTGCATTTGCGTGAGCGAAGACCGGGCTAATTAGCCGGAGGAAGCCGGGGAAGGAGACGTGAACATCAAATGCACTGAGGTGAACTGTCTGCACTGGATCGCGATCGCAGGCACACGTACACAGACACAAATACCCACCCACCCCCGCACATGGTTGTGCATACACATACGCACGCATGTACGCATGCGTAAACACTCTCTGAAGATTCATATCCAATCACACATGTACGAAGCTGGGAGAAGTTCGTCAAAACCAGCCAACCAGCCAGCCAATCAAGCAACCAATCAAGAAGCGAATATAAATGAACCAACGAGAAAAAAAAAAGCCAAATAAGCTAGGGAATAGATGTATCAGGAGGACTGGTTTGGGCTTGAGTCTGTGTGAAAATGTGAAAGAGTGAAAGAAGAAAGTGTGTCTCACGGAGAAAAAAATCCCTAAAGTTTCAAGCTAAACGACCTATATAAGAGGATTACATATTTTGTCAGCCAAGCATACAGTGATTACTAAAGGATCGTGCGCCTGGAGAAGATGAAAATCTAATCAGAATTTCGTTCAGACGCTTGTACTGTATTTTGCGTCGCACACCCCACTTCTGTTACAGATGTGTTCTGTTTTAATCACCTTCATTTGCGCCTCCTGTTCAGCATTTTGTTTGTTTATTGGCTCCTTCCCCACCCCACCTCTACTACCACCAGAATTGCCAGTATTGTCATCATCCTTAGGGGTTTTTTTGGCAGATATCTACTCCACCAATTCAAACTCTCTAACCCCTCTCCTACGCCGCTTTCCATCCCCCACCCTAAAAAATGATCAGAATGTCTTAACCTACAAAACCTAGAAAGAGGAGAGCTTTCAGCCAGTCCTGCGACGGACAATTTAATTAAGCCCATTTCTTCCTGGGTGAGGGTGAATACAGTTCGAAAATTAACATAAATCCCTTGAGATCCCTCTGTCTTTTTCCCTATTCCCACCCCGCGCCTCCATCCCGCCACCTTTACCTGCCTTCATTCCTCAAATCAAGAAGGCCAGTCTCGGACCTGTGAATTATGATCGAATCACTTCCTTATGTCGCGCGTTCTCTATGGGCGAGCGGCGACTGGCAAGACGCGGGGCTGGAATTGGCCGGCGCCCCGAGGGTGAAAGCTTTGTGTTTTATTGTCATGCTAATGCAAGCCTCTTTCTCCCTGGGGTGCAGCAACACGGCTTCGTGAACACTCCGGTCCTATCTCGAACCAGACCAGACCCTTCCGAGAGGAAATAGTTCCCATGTGCTGGTGGAATTTGAAACAGAAAAAAATAACAGGTGCATGTTGGGAACGTGTTATACCAGCCTTTTGTCCAAGCAGACACGACCGTTTTGTAGCCTTGAAATGTCACAACGCGTCGCCTACCGGGGGTATGTAAAATCGCGACAGCTCCGTTTGGAGCCGTTTTCATAGGTTCGACGGACGATCGACCGCGTCTCATGATGTTCGGCCATTCGGGGAGGTCGTGGTCCTCTTCGCTGGTCCAAGAGAATCCCTCAGCGGCGCTGCGTGTGTGTGTGGGGGGGGGGGGGGAAGGAGGGGGATTCTAGCTTGATCGTGGAGAAGAGGGTACTTGGTTCGGGGAAGTCTACGATGCCAGGGTAGAAACGAACGGGAAAAAATTTAAGGGGGAAAAAACCCAGTGTCTCCATGACTCTCAAACACAGACGGTTTTATAACTGGAGAGTATAAGCTTGGGCAAGAAGATTGTGCGCCGTTGGTCTGCTTTCTACCCATAAATTCTGCGCCGAGCTGACATCGCGAGCGTCATGTCTGTAACGAGCCAGCGGATTGGCGGGCCTGTAGGTTTTGTTCTGTCCTCAGTTCGGCTCAGCAGACTTGCTTCGTATTCCAAGCGTGCCGCTGCCTGTAAATCTGGCAATTTGTCACGAAAATCTCGTCATAAATGCGTCTCTGGGAGCTGACGGCAGATGACCAATGTAGAAACATTCCACAGCGCTGAACCTCTCTCTCTCCCCTCCCTCCATGGCTCCATCCGTCTAAGTGTCAGTCTGTATATCGCTTGCATATGTCTGCGTCAATCTGTGGGTCTCAGTGCACGTGCATCCCTACGCGCTTTCGCGTGTGTATGCGCGTGCGCGTGTGATCGCGTTAAGACAACTCACAACTACCAACTGTAACCGATCCCTGGCTGTAACGGCGCTGTCAGCACCTCTGCTTGCAGTCGACAATAGGAACCAGCTGGAGCTCAAGTCTGGTTACTGCCCCTGGGGAGGGTGGGGCGCTGCCAGGCACAGACCTCACGATGAATGCAATTCCCTGGCCGCTCATAACACCAAACCAGGAAAGGAGGGAAGCTCTGCGATATTTCTTGTGTCCATTTCCTAATGAATTCAAATGAGCCAGCGACGCTCGAGTCGCTATACAAGAGCCAAATTTTCTGCGAGATCTCGAGCGCCGGTGGTCGGCGAACTCCTGGGGATATCCTGGCTGCAGTCCTGCCCTCGCCCGGAGAAAGAAATCACCTACAGTGAATAGAACGAGCAATCGTGTCCCCGTGTTCCGTATATAAAAATGCGAGCAGGCACCGTTTGTCCTCTAAAGTGTGGAAAGTTTGGAGGAAAGAAGTGGTGGAGGTGGGGGGGGGGGGTAGGATTCAGGCTCTATAGATCTGTCCATGATGGACTCTCAGATCACGAGCACACCTTTCTAAACGAACACCGTCCAAACATGGCCCTTTGCACAAAGCGAAAACACGTCTGGCAGCTGGCGTAAATGCCGGATTCCCGAATTTCGCATTTAGGCAAACTGTGGATATGCTGCTTCTTTTCGTTAAGGCGAATTTCCGGGCAGTGTCGCGTGAGTCATAAATTTCGCTTGATCCTTTGAGACATGGAGAAAGTCCGAAACGCCAACACGTCATCTTAAAAGGCGTTTCTTAACCGGCCAAACTGTGGCGAAAGTGTTCGTGATTCCTGTCTGAAGCAACTAATCGGATTGCACCTTTTATGCGATGTACGACGAAACTTTTAATTAATTGTGATCGGTTAACAAACCCCTAGAGAAAGCAGTGCAATGGTTGCAAGACTTCTGATTTTTTTTAAAACTGATTCGTTGCCAGAACATAAGTAGGCAGAGTTTCATCAATACACATGCACACCTCTAGAGAGTAGACTCTGATAATGGAAGCAAATCACTTTCTAATTTAAAAATTGCACCGCAGGCATCGTGTAACGCCGAACACCTCTGTCGATAGGGGAGAAAAGGAAAGACAGTGAGAAGGAAAAGAAAAGCACCAGAAAAAGAAATAGCAATTGAAGAAAGAACGAAAGAAAAGAAAAGAAAAAGAACCGATAAAGGGGGAAAATGAATCAAGAAGCACAAGGTAGAGAATCTGCTAGAGAGACCGCCGCCGTAACTTCTGGACTTACACAAGGGATCACGCAAACATCAGCGCTCTACCCTCACGCACGCACGCATACATGGGCACACAGTCGCACTCACGCGCCCACGTACACACGTACTCTAACAAGCACGCACAAAGAGTGATTGAGTAAGAGAGAGGGAGAGAAAACAAGGTCTCAAAATCCTGTTGTTGATAAGACGGATTTCACTAACGTGACATTACTATTCTTTAAGCTTCATGAAACACCAATTACGGGGTTGCCATAGTAATCCATGTTCGCAGGCAAGCAAGATGCCTCGTTACCAGTGCGCGTGTCCAATAGAGAAAGCGTGAAATGGGCTTAAAATTCATCGGAGGCCACATGCCCAATATGGAGACCCGGGCAGGCGCCACACCCGAAATGGCGCCAATCATTTAAGTTTTCTGAAAAACAGCGCAGCGAGCAAAGGCAGTCCTGTCAATATGGCCACTGGAACAGAAACCTGCAGCGCCCTCTATTCATGTATTCTGGGATCGACACTCTGTGGGAGTTAATAATCGTTATTTCTTTGAGCTTGTGAACGCACTGTAATGACATGTTAGGGAACTCAGCCATAAGATAAAGAAGTAATGATTTTTTGTGAGGTGTTAATAACAACAATAACGATGGTCAGAACAATGTGTCATTGCCTGCCTCATCGACGACGATGGTGATAACGGTGGGGGAAAAACTGAAACAAGCTAAAAGTAGAACAAATATCTCTTCCTTGCTGGTCGTTTGGCTGTCAACTATACAACAGCTGCAGCTAATGATAACAGCATCTTTGAATGATATTTTCTGGACACGTCGAGGAAAAAAACCAACAAATTTTTAACTGGCAAATACGTTGGATCTCTGAACAGATCCTCTGAGTTCTGAAAGCTTAACAGTCATGTTCAAGCAACTTGATTAAATCACTACAATGATCTTTGAAGTTGAATATAGTCCGATAGCTTTATTGGCGCTTTGATGTTCACTTTCTGATTTTGAGCAACGGCAAAAGAATAAGCTATGATTTCTACAGCCAGAAGGTAATTGAATTTTATTGGACTTCATTTGTTGTGGGCTTCCGCGTGCTTTAAGCAGATATAATAATTCTAGAAGATAAGTCGTATCTTTTTCTTTTACATCTTGTTTTGTTTGAACGCTTGATGCTGACAATAACACATGCCACAACAGAGACAGTATTAAGAATTTTATTACCGATTTGCATATCTACATTATCACTGTTATCGTTCTCCTCTGATCTTCATCGTCATCACCGTCTTCTTTGTTCTTGTTAAGAATAGGAGTAGGTTGTAGTAGAAGCAGTACTGAGGGAAATTCTCCAAGATGAGTTACAGAAACTGCTACTCCAACCATCTGATCCTTTCCTCTCCCTCCCCCCCCCCCCCCCCCGTCATCTCTCTGCTCATGCCTCTCGTCATTATTTCGTTTATAAAAGAGAATTAGAACTGTTCCTTGCTGGGGGTCTGGCCTGAGTAGCACCATTGTTGTTTTATCGTTTGCTTTGTTCCTATTTAACCTATCATAATTGTTTATTCTGAATCGTTTAAGGGCGCAACAGATTAAACAAAAAAGACATAGCAACTTGACATTCAAAAGATATAAAAGTTGATCAAATGGATCAAAGTTGAGTTTTTACAAAAACTTTACAGAAAGCTGGCTGTTTCTTGTTACAAAGAATTCAGGTCACCCGAGATAACAAACAAACAAACAAAAAACCAAAACAACAACAACAACAACAAAATCAGCAGGGGGACGTTGCACGCCACCAAGAATCAGTGAGGAAAATAATGCTGAGAATACAAATCTGTTTGTAAAACAGTTTTAATTAGTGATCACGAATTTTAAGGCTTTAAGCTTTGGAGACTATGATTCTAGTAAAGCCTGCTTATAGGGCTAATATGGATTTTTTTCAAATCCGAAAAACGTATTACAGGTCTATCTGTTGTTGTGCATGATGTCTTCAAAGGGTTAACTTATTTGTTCGTAGACTGGAAGTCTCTCTCTCTCTCTGCAGCTGACCTTTTGCTGGTGTTTTCGTTGCCGGCCTGGTCATTCCCAGTGCAAGGTTGTCCAGCACTAGAGTTGTTTCCCTTAGTTAATGCCAATAAGATTTTCAGAGTACAGCAGCTGGAGCCTTGGAAGTCCGCATTCTTAACTCTGTTACAGGTCAACAAATTTCTCTCTGACTCCAACCCGCGAAGATGAAAGGCAGGATCTTCTGAGGCTGTAGTTTGGAAGGAAATCGGCGAAGAAGAGAAAGAGGTGGGGTGGGGTGGGGTGGCTGTGGTGGAGGCGGAGGGGGAGGGAGCAGACAGAAAGCGTCGTTTAATTTGATGTCGCATCCTTCGAGTAGACAACGAGTATTGATCGACCAGCGCCGTGTTTCTGCTCCTACCCTTCTCTCTCTCACCTCTCGACCAGCATAAAAACTGAGTCACATCTAGAAGTTAATACTCGAGACATCTTCTACGGTAAACTGACTACGCAGCAAGCGGATGATGTCAACGTGAGAAAAAAAATCGACGACATCTACAAAAGTCGGAGAGCGTAACAGAATTTGCGAGCGAGATTCTAGAAGGTATCCGACTGGAACTTGCGACAAAACTTATTGAGGGAATGGACAGGACTTGCACGTGACGGGGTGGTTGTCTGCGGTTGATATAGCTCTTACTAATTACTTGTTTTTATGGTTGGTGAAAAGGCGGAGGGACGCTAGAAGGGGAGGAGAGGAGGGAAAGCTGAGAGGAAGAGATACCTCCACACACCCTTCCACATATGAAAAAAGAAAGGCATGTCTTAACGTCAGCTGGAATTAGTTTAGTGAAGGTGGATGACAACTAAACAGTTACGAGGTTAAATTTTAAACGCTTTGTTTAATATTTAAAAATTGTAAGAGATAACCGACATCAAATCTGAGCACAAAATATAACAGCAAAGCTAAAGACATCAACGATCGAGACACCCATAAACAAATCCCACACATAATACCTACAATAGTCCAGCAGATATTTAAATAAAGCAATCAAGCAAAACCAAAATTCTAGCAGCGAAACATGCATATAGGAGAAATCTGTAAACAACAGGCATTCATTTCACACTTTTTCAAGGCAAAAACCACTCCAGTACACATGCGATTATGCAAAGAGAGGGAACTCGTTCATCTTTTGTGAATAGGCGCTTGGGAACAACTAAAGAAAATGCACCCAAAAATGTCCACGTGCGCACAAAAAAGGAAAAGAAAAATAGAACACTTGCGTATATACTCCGCGTGAATCCCTTTTTAAGCCCACGTCTTCGGGCAGTGGAAACCCAATGTAAGACGATGTCGGCCGTTGTCTACATAGGACGACACAGGGTCTGGGCCGACAATGTTGGATAATCGCCCTTAGTTGCTTGGGCGGGTGGGGTGGACCGGCTATTAATAGCACAATTAGCATGAAACATTTTAAGCAAACATCGTGTCTATACGACCGAAAGAATAACAGAAATAGATAAGATAACTGGAATAAGTAAAGAACAAATTTTAAATGATGCGAGATCGAAAAAAATTTAAGAGTAAACCAAATAAGAAAAATAATTAAAGTGACAACACAGGGTAAGACGAGAGCAGTCCAACAAACAGGGGAGTTAAAAAAAAAAAGTGGAAAAATAGCATAATCAGCCGCAGTGAACAATGAGATTAACACGTAACAAAAATTACGAGAATGCCCAAGCCGACAACAATTAGTTCAGGCTGAAGAACAATGAAGTCACGTTTATTTTTCTCCGACCGTTAAAAAACACTAAATCGATCGAGTGTCGTATACCTCATTAATCTTACCCTACATTTTTCATCCCAGAATGGATTATAGATTATAATGTTTACGGATTACGGCTATATAAAACTATACAGGCTGCCATAAAATATAAACGCTGGCCTTCGTATGAATACCTTTAATGGGGCTCCATGAAACTGTCTGAGCCCCTTTTCTACATCGTCGCTTCTTGTAAGCTGCATTTGACAAATATGAACATAATCTCTGGAATTAAGCTCTTGAGGCTCCTCTTTACGCAGTAATCCTGCTTACTGACGGAAAATCCGTATACAAAGCGTTTTGTTCGACGTGCGAACTCAGCTCACCGCCATTGACCGGAGCTTCACTGGCATAATGAAAAGCTTTCAGGGGAATAACTCCCCAGACGCAGCAATCAAAAACAATCTGGCTTGCGTGCAAGGCTCCGCACTTCGATATAAAATGCTATAAAGCTCCTTTTTGTATTGGACAAGATGGAGTACCTTCGATTTCAAAGGCTGGCCGAAGTCAGCACTGTTTCTAGTACGATCTGAATAAAGCAGGACCTAAAGGAGCCCAAATCGCAATGCAAGATTGTCTTTCCTGTCTGGTCCAACTATCCATCGAGGCGCCGTGATCTATGAGTCAATCAGCAAGAGACAAGGAGGCCAGTGGCCGCACGCAGCTTCTCATCTCGCGACCTTTTCTGGCCAAAGATAGACTAGAAGATTGAGGCTTCCCGCGCGAGTACAATCTGGTTTGCCAAGCCAGTAGGTGGTCTTCTAGAAGCAAAAGGATGCAGCGCATTGAAAACAGCAGGATATACGATAAAAAGTGGGTTTGGGTGGGTGGGAAGATGATGGGCTTGCTCGAGATAATTCGTCATCTGTCGTCTAAGTGAAAGACAAATTTAACTTGCAGAGAATCCGAAACATATGTGAAAGTGTCTGGCGCCGAAAAAAAAGGATCGATCCAAACCTTAATACGATCAGCCCATCCAAAACACCCCTTCTGTCACTAAAACCTATGAAACAATAATACTGTTGGAAAGGTCATGCTCCTTCATCATTTTTTTATTCCTGGACAAGGCACTCACATTCAGCATGCGTAAATGTGTTTAAAAAATATGTATTTGGAATGCCGTGTCTAAGCGGAGCATTAAATGTCCCTCCATAAATCACACGAACGGTTTAAATACACACACTATTACAGCCGCAATCTTCGCTTTGAAGACCTTGAGAATTTGGACCTCATGTAGTTTTTTTTAAATGGCAATGCACCCCAGCCACCCCGTCCAGTCCGAACAGGTTAACGATACCCTTTCATCAGCAGGAACAACAACCCAGTAAATCTCCCCATACACAAACACGTTTTCCCCACCTCACCTATCCTAATCCCCCGCTTCATTACCGTTTTCTTGCATGGACAGCAACAGCATATCCCCTTGCTTCGCCGTACTAACACCAGTATACTAAGGACCTACACAGTGCTGAGAATAATTAGCTCTGATGGCGATATGTGGTAAAGTGTCTATACTGAGCAATGCAGCACTGGATACATTCTTCCCGGCGAAAAGCGACACCTAGCGCCCATCAGCACGCACACGGATGAAGAGAAAGTACTTCATTTTTTTCCCTTCTGACCGAGGCGACGAAGTGCAATGAAGTGCTGACGCAAAGCTGTCTTTGCAGTCTCGAAGACTGACTCCAAGGCAACAGCCGCGCCGTGCGTGCCCTCCAAGGAGCTGCGGCTGTATTCTCACACCCTCGACCTTTCGTTCTCTGGTTCGCCACTTTTGCGCATTGTCTTAGGCGGACATATTTTACACGGAACCACTCTGCCCTAACTGGGCGACCTGTCGGCCAGCCTGGTATCGATCACACCGTACCACGCTCCCCGGAATAAGACCGCGACAAGTCGGGAAGAAATGACGAACGTCATGGTGTTTCTCGTCTTGCATACCACAGAAGACTTGATAAAACGCTAGAGATGGTTGGATCCTTCGATTGCTTTTGCACTGGGAAAGGTTCGTCTGCACTTGATACTAAGGACTACTTCCCTCCTCTCCCGATCTTTGTACTCGATGCCGCCGTCTGTTTAATGTATGTTATCATGAACCACAGTACAGATAGAAACAGGGGACTGCGGCTTGGGGTAATAAAGGTAAAACGAAGAGAACTTGGCCAAACGAGACTTCGATAGGAATAACTTATTTGTTATCTGCTTGTATTTGTGCTGTCTTGAAGAAGGGGCCATGGCCCAAAACGTCGACTTTCTAAGTGTCGCTTGGTTAAGTTCTCTTTGTTGTACATTAACCACAGTCACAACTCAGTTTTTGAAATGCGTTACAGCCGTATGAGACAATAAGGCCTTTCTTAAACGAACGCTGCTTCCACAACTGTCGAGCTTATAGACGTGGCCAGGTTCGGCAAAATAAAACGCACATTCATTCGATTAAAAATGGCGCTAAGCTGCCTTGTAGTAACAGCTGCAGCAAACTTCTAACTGACAGACGCATTTCAAAGGAAGCAGTCATGAAACGAAGTGGATGCAAAGCTAAAAATAAAACAATGCGCTTGCGAACGAAAACGATCATTTTTCAAAGCATCGTTACACACTTTCGGGATGCAGAGAAACAGAAAGCTGTGGCAGAAAGCATGCTGGAGCCGCAGGTGTTAAAGCTGGTACTTCATTAAGGAGGCTGTCTAAACAGGCTCTCTTGCCGGAAATGGCTGCTAGTGTGTGGTGAGCGATCAAATGCAGGGCAGCCAGATAATGGAAGAACCACGTACAGAGATGGTTTGGTCAATGTAGACAACATTCTGAAGCCATCGGACACGCGAGTTAAGTCAATGAGGTTCACTGTGCCACAAAGCAATATGGAGGTGTTTTACATATATGTTACCTTTGTTTTGGCTGTCTTTTGCTGGCCAGTGTTACACAAGTTAAACTGTTTCACGAAATTGTAGAGGAAGATGGAGACTAGATGAAGCAACACTAGCCGCTGGCAGAGCACGCAGACAGATTTAAATACGTAATTTTCCATGTAACACTAAGCGATGTAATGTACTAAAGACATGGGGCGCATGCGCATTACTCAATCACGCACTCTGTTCACAAAAAGCCAGGGTGATGAACAACAAAACAGGTGATGTTATATCGAAATGTGAATTCCTGACTAGGCAAAGCAATTGCAATAAAAAGCAAAGACACCTTAAGGAACAGATGAAGACACAACAAACAAAAAACCAGTCTAGTGAAATGGGGACATGTTTGCCTGAATTTCCAGCCTGAAGTTGAAGGAACCTCTGTCGTCAGCCTCGCTGTCATGTCACTCTTTCTCGCTCCTTGTTATCTTAACCACTGGATTTTTTTCTGTCGCTGATTAATTTTTCTTGGAGAAGATGAAGAAGTTCTCTCGGCTCCATTGGCTGATCAGCCAGGTCACAAGCATCGCTGAGTTCACTGAACGCAGGCTCGGGACACAGGGCGCCGTGTGCCCGTGGAAAGCCTGTCTCCATTCACCGCCTTTACATTGATCACACTGACAGGATATTTATTACCTGCATCATTCCGTCGGGAGTCTGAGCACATAGGAGCCGTGAGAGGGTGGGGGTGTCTGTATCTCCGTTTTGTCCCTCGGCATCACCCTCGGTTCTTTTTATCGCTCGCTCGCTCGCACGCATGCACGCACATATACATACATATATATACATACACCTGTTTCTCCTTTTCACCCACAGAAAGTCACGGCCTTCGTGAATTTTTATGAACGAATGGGAAGAAAACAAAATATGTATAAAGAGACTCGGTTCTTTGTCCTCACTGTCTGTCTGTCTGTCTTTTCTTTCTTTCTTTCTAGTCAATACCAGCATTTATCCCTTTCTTCTCTGTCTCTTTTTTTCTTCTGCTCGCCATCCCTACCCCGCTCCTTACTCTGTTTGCTCTGCGAAATTGCAATTGTGAGAACGAGTACTGCAAATGCAGCTAACTCAATATTCCGACAGTATCAGCCACAAGGATTCCGATAGATTATTGAATCTTGTGTCCAAGGAATAAACAAAAGTTATCCTTCATTTGGTCAGGGAATATGAAACACTTGTCTGAGTTTGTTCTGGCTGTTTTATCCAGAGAATGCCAAGATCACATTTTAGCTACATTGTTTGGATGATTTTCTGCCACACAAACAGATCATTTGTATCCTGTCTGCTCCCGTTAAGAAACAATCTGTGTCGTATTTCAAGTTCTGAAGGTGTAATACTCGCTGAGACCAGCTTGGCACACTTTGGGAGGAAAAAAACATTTCAACTTTTCCATCGCCTTTGCAGACTTGTCATTTCCACCAAGAAAAAATATTGCAAAAAACAAAATTTATGGCTGTGTACCTGAAAAACTTCTTCTTGAGCCAGAACGAAAATTGCAGTCTGTTGCGAGAAATCGGATCCAAAACGCCTCTGACGCTCGTTCTACCGTCGTAAGGCAGTTGACTGTGCCCCGCAGTCAGTCCCCGGAGCATGGAAATAATCTGTTGGCGTACACAGCCGATTGTTTTAATTTAGTAACGGACTTTTTTTTTAAAAAGTTGCTTCCCCTGCTCCCTTCTGCTTCTCGTCCTGAGCCTTGATTCTGCCGGAGGGCTGACGATAGGCACTTGACTTGTAGCTGTCCTGCGACGCCCAGCGAGAATAGTGAGCGTCTCCCATGAGGTGGCGTTACGCGCATTCGCACAACGGGACTATTCAGGCAGACGACATGCCCAGAATTGCGAAATAAAATATTAGTTTAACAACAGAACCCGATAAGTACGCGCCACTGGAGCAGGAAAGAGAACTCTTCGTTAATCAGTGTCGACTGGGTCGTTAGGTAACTAATGTTGTCTGTCTGTCCCTTCTATTCTTCCCTCTATCTATCCGTCTGCCTGTCCGCCGGTAGGTTGAGTCCATCCATCCATCCATCCATCCATCCATCCATCCATCCATCCATCCATCCAGTCTGTCTTTCCCATCACATAGCTGCATCCCATTCGTCTGAATCAAAGATGTTTCGATGTGGGTTCCATTATGGCATTGCTCATAAGGTCATTGTAAATGCAGTGAACATGATTTTGCAGGGTAACCACTGAGACGGTAAAAAGTTCGTCCTCAAAATATTTAACTGAAATGGGTTTCTAAAATCACTCGCTAACTGAAAAGCAAAATACTCAACTGACGCATACGGTGTGGGCTCCTTGAAAGCACGCATGCACACACACACACACTCACTCTCTCTTAAACGGACGCACAGACTTCTAACTAGCCAACACATCAGCAAGAAGCACATTTGGCTGATTGGCTGGTTTTGTTTTTAAGGAAAGTACTTTCGATTAGCTGTGATTTCCGAGGCTGGACAGAACTTCCGAGACCCGTCAACAGGTGCGTCATCCAGACGGGATGCGAACCTGCGATGCACTTACCTTCTGGCACTGGTGACCGGCCTACCGAGCCCCCTTAGCAGCGCCATTTTCTTGGTCGCCTCATCTTGTCAGAGGGAAACAGGATCACTATGGCAACAGGGGCGGACCGGAGCTGGTTGGGAACTTTAACGAGCCCGTTGGTCATTCTACAAAGATCTAGGGCATAACCCGCGTCTCATGTTGAGCGGATGTCCGTCCCAAGCCAATTGCTTTCGTATAAAGTCCTCCTCTAGTCTGATCCAGCCCGGCGACTTGGAACAGAGATTATAGAGTTAGACATCATTAACGTTTAGATGACGTGCACACCCAGGCGGACTGACTGAAGCACTGACTGACAAGTTCACGTACAAAGTTGTAGCACCACTAAGGGGCTTTCTTCTCGTTAGGAAGCTTGTTTCGCTGTCTTATGAAAAGGTTGCCATTTCTGTAGCTGTACGTGTGCTTAAGAGAAAAAAAACCAAAGGGAGGATAATTTTTTTTAGTTGTTCATTCTAATTCTGCCATTCTGTGATGCCAGTGTAGTATAGGGTGTTGGCAAAAATGCCAATTATCTAAAATTTTAAAAAATCTGAACAGTCAGTACCATCGGCATCCATTCCTGTCTTTCCTTCTCATCCCTGTCCTCATAACCGCATCCTTTTCCTTCTTCTTTTCCCTCCCACCCCACCCCCAACATCACCTGAACACCTCAGCCTCAACCACCACACCCGTAACTGAATGTTCCATCTCTGTACCACCACTCACGCAGAAATTTGCTGCGACACAAAAGAACATTCCGAGCTCAATGAAACTTTTTTTCTTTTCTCTCAAACGTGTTGACGTTTACACGCAGACATTTCTGCAAGCGCGTGCTTATCTAGAAAAATCTCCAAGGAGTGAAGTTTGCTCACTGACCGCGCTGGGATGAGACGCGTGATCTTCTGGCATCTTGCAGCCCTTGTTTTAGGCGGCTCCATTTAGGTCCGGTGTTCTCCTGTCAACGTTAGTGTTGACAGAGTTTAGTTTTGTTAGGACAGTGTGTCTGGCGCCTGGCTCGTAAAGGTAATGTTAGCTAGGGGAAATGCGGTCCTCGGAAAACGAGATCGAGCGAAGATAAGTTCTCCCTGCTCTCGGGCTGGTTGCGTGAGAGGTTATCTCTTAGATATACCGAGTCGAGGTGAGGTGGGAGGGAGAAAAAAAAAATGAGCGCTAGACTTGTCGGAGACGAACGGACGGGCTAACAGATTCACAGACACAGGCAGGGAGAGCGAAAAGAAACTGAACACTTTCTGCAAACACAAGTTTTCCCGAAGTAGAAAAAAGAACAAAAGAAAGAAAGACTGTAGAGCGGAGAGAAAAGGAACAAAAGAATGTGAGTATATAGAAAAGAATTAAGAACAAGAAGGACGAGAAGGAGAATGAAGATGAAGAAAATAGTTCACTATTATAAAGCGCGCTTTGGAAAAAGAAAAGGAGAAAAGAACAGAAAGAATAAACACAAAAGAAGAAAGACAGAAAACGAAAAACAGAAAAGAAACGGACTAAAATTACAAAAAAAACAACTTGTTATTCCTTCCCTTTTCCTCTGCTTCGTAAATTTTGTCACCACTCTTTCTGTCATTCGCACGACCCAAATGGCCTCTGGATTGTGCAGTCGTGTTTGAAGGGCGGTTCACAAATACTGCCAGGGTCCAGCAGGACAACTGTGGTTAGCCGACTGGAGAAACAGGGAAAAAACTTTTATTTGCACAGATATTTCGTGGGGCCTATTGATTCTCCGGCCAGCTCCGGTGTCCGCTCAATATTGCTTTTCTGTGTCGGCTTCCTCAACACAGGACGGGGCCGAATTGCACGCGGGGTCAGTGTTTGAGGCTGTCTTTATGCCCTGTAAGAAACATGCATGCCCTGCTCTTTGCAGGATAGTGATCAGGATCGGCAAATTCTCTCCAAGTTTTCTCATTTTTGCGCGCATCCTAGCGTGCAAGATGTCGGCCGAAGGTTTGCGATTGGCGGTCTAATATCGGCTGATAGCACGCCGACAATTGCAGACCATCGGCCAACATTGACATGCATGTTTACGTGAGGAAATGGTAAATGGGCCTATGCATCAGACGACAGTGTGTGCTGTTTTCACACCTAACGATCGTTTGGACCCCCTCCACCACTTCAGGACAGAAAACAAACAAACAGACAATCAAACAAAAAACCAAACCAAACCAAAGAAAATGGAACAAAACAAACAAATAAACAACAACAACGACAACAAAATGCTACGTTCTTGAAAAACGATTCAGCACAATATTTTCTCTTCCCTGAGACTAACCAAAACAATAAAAAAAAACATTGATCAAAAAACAAATAAGAAATTACTAGCTTTGCAGATAACATTTCTTTTAAAGATTTTGTTATCTCAAATCGCACGATCTATTTAGTGATTGTCTGAGCGATTGTCTCAGGTTATCGTAGGACAATCTCGGTATGCAAGACCTATCATAACAAATAGGTCCATCGTCACTTTGTTTCCGATGAATTTCGAGAGCACTGTGTAGCAGTCAGCCCACTTCAAAAAGTCCATCTCCTACTCAGGTCTTGACAGTTAACATGTTCCAGGCAAGCTTGGGGTGAAACTGTTATAACATGGAGAGAGAGCAACTAGAAAAATACATGTACCTATACATGTACCTAAACATGTACCTATACATGTACCTATACATATACCTATACATGTACCTATACATGTACCTATACATGTACCTATACATGTACCTATACATGTACCTAAACATGTACCTATACATGTACCTATACATAAGGGTAAGGGTATACCTTAACCAAACGAATTGTCGTTCTGCTTCCTCAAACTTGGTCGCTAAGCGCACGGCCAGGTTCGGCCAAAAGAACGAATATTTGTGAAGGTGAGAAAGGTGCACCGATCAGCGCTTAGCGCGAAGACCATGGGACTCGGACCTTGCATCTGCCACACGATTTCCTCTGTATGTAACAAGGGCAACGTTTTGTGTGATACGGCCATATTCTTGCTGATTCGGCCTAAAATATAAAACAAACAAGCTACATCCAACAGATTCATTACCATCGCAAATTGACGTGCCGCCTGTGACCCCTGACTGTCTGGCTCGATGTCTGAGGGCTGATAATCAGATTCCTAGAGAAAAAAGTATGAATCATCTATGACATCTATGATTAGCTCGTGGATCTTAGTGCTGAAAAACGAATGTCGTTGTCTTGCAAATAGAGTGTTTGTTAAAAAAAATATGATGCAGAAAATAAAAGGTTTCTTGCGATTTTTTTTATTGCTGAAGTCCAGCCGTAAACGAGGTGCGTATCAGGACGGTGCTGCTTGGATAAGCTTACATGTTGAAACACGTGGGACTGCTGTCGCAACAAAGGCCTCAGTCCCACCCAGTCACATTGTGTGACACCGGCCCAACCAGTCCTAGTACTGTTCCCTGTAGTGCTAAGCGTCTGGCAGGGCAGCTACTAGATTGTCATTTTAAAGTCTCATTTATGACTCAGCCAGGGCACGAACCACCGACTCTTCCACCTTTAGACCACGGAGGGAGTCAGCACGCCCTTAAGATGACCACTCGGTGATGCTTAGTGATGCAGGGCGATTGGGTGGCTGGAGGAAGGTACCGGGGTTTGGGAAGTTCCTGGCCGCTTGCGAGTATCCTGTTCACTCATTGCGACTGCGACACTGCCACAACCAGGCAGAAAGTGTCAGCAAACGCAGACTCGACGACCAGGACACCTACGATCGACGTCCAGACAAGACGACAGGTTTATCGTCCTGTCGGGGCAGCTGCGAGCAGCCAGCAATGTCATCATCAGCGACCATCACATCGCGCCCGCAACTTACCAGCCCCACGATAGCTGACGGGTTGTCGGAGGCCCGCGACCCTCGCTATTCACGTTGCGCCCACAGACCGAACTTCAGCTATCAGGGTGTCTATTTTTAACAATGCAACCTAGATAGTCGGATCAAGGAAAATCCATGTGATGCGCATGCTTCAAGACCCTAACAAGCAGTTCCGGTTTGCGACCGGCGTTTTTGATTGTACAAGTCACCAATCGAGTATAGAATGGCATCTACTTCCCAAAGCTTGGAACTGTGCAGCAGTAGCCCAACTTCAGCAAAAAAGCAGAGGAAAGCCAACTGGACGAGTCGCGAAATATGGATGTTTATAGAAGAGGTTTGTCATTTAGTTGATTTTTACTACACATCGCATTATCATGCCCAATACATCGACCGCTATAATTACTCATTATTTCACCGGCTCTTTTTTAAAAAGTAACTATGCGTTCATTATAGTATTCTTGGCATTTTTCCGGCTTAGATTTTGTAAACATTATACTATTATTTATAACTTATTGTTTATGACTAAAGACTAGCTGTTACCATACTAGTAATGTAGTATATATATATATCAGTGCACCTAATGTAGTAATGATTAATGTCACACATACACATGATTATTATGATATTTTTGTATTTACATCATTCTACTTGTGATTTATTATATTTCAGATAATTCAACAAAATTCAATAATAAGTACTAATGATTACATTGTAATTAAAACAGCACTTAGTAATAGTAAAAACTATTATTGTCAATTTCTTTAGGTGAGACTGGAGAAAGGATCACTTATGTTCCAGCTATCAAATGAATTAACAAATAAAGCAAAAAAAGTCAATATGGCAGTGCATTGCCGACAAGCTGTGGTACTGACGCACGAAGTCCCCAAAGTGTCAGAGAGAACTATAGGGAGTTCTGAAGTCAGAGGCCGAACGGCGGCGTGACAAGCGGAGGGCAACTGGGGAAAAGGTGCTGTCAAAGACTCCGAATACAATGTCACAGTGTTTGATATTTTGGGGGAGGAGTCTGCCCTTATGGACGGAAGTAATGGTTAGTATAATGGTCAATACCTACAGTAAATAAAGACTGTGTAATTTCGCAGATAGTGTCGTATAACAATAGATTGCAGCTTGACGTGCTGCAACAGGTGTTCTTTCCAACACATCCTGCACTGGTGCGTTTTCATAGTCATGTCTGTGCACACCATTGTCTTCATTGTCTTGTTCGTCATCCGAGTCTACATCTGGTAAGTGGAGAGACCGGGCACGGTTGCTCAGCATGAAGCAAACTGTAGTCACGTGACACGCTCTTTTAGGCTCCAGTCGCAGACAGCTACGACAGTGCTCTTCTTAGCAACACCTGAAAAACACCCGAATCGTTACCACACTTTGGCTGACTGCTTCTTTTACACAAAAACTGTTGGAAGTAATATTGATGTAAGCAGAATACATAAAGTATTGAATGAAAATATTTGTGAAAGAAATGTCTGAAAACATTTGATGAAATTCTGAAATGTGGCAAAGGGAGAGGCAATGAATTCCAAAATGCAGCAGCCCTTGCAAAAGAAAATGGACCAAACCCATACTTTATAAGTTGAATGCATGGCACAGGCAGGTGTTAGAGATGTAGATGGGAGAATTATGTGCTGTGATGTGTTGACCTCATGAAAGCATTGAATTAGTACTGTTGATGGCCATACAGTTAACATACTTTTAACATACATAATAGGTATCAATGACCTTTTCGACTGTGCACCGCGTAGTGGTATGGGCATCATTGTACATTCTCTCCTGTAAAGTTGCTAGATTAAGGTAGGGGGTCAAAAACCAGTCCCCGATCAAGTAGCCACTGTCTGCCAAGAAAACTCCATCGAGTGGTTTGGTTGAGTCTCAAAGGCTGCAAACAGTGAGGACTGGCAAAGAATTCTGGCATCATGGACGCTTCCAGGCCACTTGGCAGTCAGATCAATGAAGATTAGATCTGCATTACAGATCACCTGTCATCCAGATAATAGTTTAACAGTTTAGTAGCTTTTCTCTCAGCATCCTCAGAATCAAGAAACTGTGTAGGTTGATATCTTGTTTCCATGCTCATATATCTCTGCATGAACTTATATATGTGTCACAGTTTGAACAAAAAAGATGCTAGTCCCCTAAATCAAATTATTTGTATCAATTAAGGTGCTAGCCAGAACATTCAGTACCATCAAAGGAAACTCCAGAGATCTACCTAAGCAATGTAACATGCTTGTCACACCTGGGAGATTTCTTTTTGCTCTTGACGGGTCGTCTCCTATGCTCGCTCACACAACCACCGTCAAGAGGGTAACATATGCATAGGTGGAACTATCACTGTATTACTAAATTAATTAATATGACTTCTCAATCATATGGCCGAGCCCCCACCACCTACAATCTTCCATAAAGAACAACAAAAGACTGTAATACAGTGAACACAAAAAAGAAGAATGTATTGTTGATATAAACAGCGAGTATTTACAATCAAGACAATATATGTTACAACTCGTTTAAACTCTAGGGCTCCCGCAATTTCCTTCTGTTTGAGCTAGGTCTACAATAACATCTAAAACCACCCTACATCACCCGCCTCGCCATTAAACACAATGACAAACCACGTACCTCCATCTCGCCTTTGCATACGAGAAAAGAATGACCACGAGATGCACAACACTCACAGAACACAACACTCGTTCCCGAATGCTTCTTACAGTCCGCACGACAGTCTGTACGTTGGAGCGCTCCTTCCTTGGATATATTCACCAGTAGATATCCCGAAAACCTCTTGAACACCTCCACGTAACAGCAGACTTCGATGCTGACGATCACACACGCCGCAGAGGATATGACGTTTCCAAAGGCTGACACACAGCCCCTTGAGCTCACCCCAAGAGCTCGGTTACAGCCTCCTTGTAAGGCTGGACCTTCGCCCCTGCTTCAGACGGTTGTCTTGTCTGCGGTCTTCTTCACAGGAGTTCAGGCTAAAGATGCCCTCACTGTAGAGTTGGCTGAAGATGTCCTCTCACAGGATATTTGGGCGGAAGATAGTTTGACTGTCTAAACCAGTCCTTTTATTCTAAACTTTCGTCCATAGATTCTTTCATTCACATGCAAGTGGTTGTCAAGACGGTTACATATATCAGCCAATCAGGCCAGAGACAGCAGAAGTACACCCCGTGTCAGCTACAAGGACACACCCCTAAATGGACACCTAGAGTGGACATAGCTACCCCCTCCCCTTCCTGGTTGGTTGCACCCATCGGCTACATCAAAGCCCCTGGTGCTCGATACTACGCGTCAGCAGCTTCCTCCTGATGCGTAATTCTCCCCTGTCCCCAACCCACACCTGGCCAGCCTGACACCTGCACTAGACCTCGTCCTTTCCCAGCTGTGCTTCAGGGTAAGTAACACCTTGCCCCTTGCTTCTAGAGCCAGCACCCCTGATCAGAAGTGTGAACAGGGACCTAACCTGGGCTGGTGATGACGTGAGCGGCTAGATGGCGGCTTGAACAATGGATAATGGACCTTAATTAGGGCCTGAGGGTCGTGGATGGGTCACACCTGGAATCTATGGTGCAGTCTCCTTGACCCACCAGTCCCCAAAACGTGACAATGCTGTTAGCATATTTTAAAAAATTCCGTACAGTCTTGTGGTGTTCTTATAAACAATGTGATGGGGTAAAAATTGGAAACATACCACCAACTAGAATGGTCTCTCTCTCTCTATATATATATATAGCTAACTGTGAAAAACCAGGAAGAAATCAGAGAGTACACATGATGTGTAAGCATAATTACTGTGTGTTTGCGTGTATGCACACGTGCAGTGGGGTAATTATCAATCATTGCAACATTTATCATAGATGACATGTGAAAACTTTGGTGCTTCGTTGTGTGAAAAGATTTTTAAAAATAGCGGCATATTTAAGAATATGAAAATGCTTTACCTGAACATTCAGTGGGTGATAATTCTTTCTGTTGACGAATTCGTGTTCATTTAATTTTGGAGCATGAATTCTGATGTGTGGACCGTCGATGTCGATGCACCCTATCACATTTGGGAAGCCAGCGATGTTGTGGATCTTTTTGTATATCCACTTCCCTCTGATCTGGAAACACAATCAAATGGTTTGCATGCCATTTTTATCGAGGCCAGAGCGACTTAGCCGGGCCCTAAGTTGCGGGAGGGGCCTAACGGGTCGACGTGGAAGATCCGTAGCTGACCTAGAGGGGTCCTCCAGCCGCTAACCCACTTAGCGGCTAACCCACCTAGCGGCTGGACATGAACACGATTAGAAACCGTCTGCGTGAGGCTCCTGCGTTCAAGGTTGCCCCGCAGTGCGACCTCTCCTGACTCAGGTTCATCACGCTGCTCGGCTGGATGGGGCCCGGTGACATCTGGAAGCTTCTACATGTTAGCAGTTAGCCAGAATTGTCTTCACTGATGAGTCCCCCTTTGGCAAATCGTTTCATGATGGCAGAATCGACGTCTGGAGCCGACAGGGGGAGCGTTATCACGATGGCAGTGTGGGGGAACGCGAACGGTTTGGTGGTGGGTCCATCACGGCTTGGGGAAAGCATGGCCTACAGAACACCGCTGCACTGCGTGCAAGGAAAACTCACTGGCGTGGCCCACAGGGATGACATTCTGCAGCCCCTCGTACTGCCAGACAATGGGATCAGCCGCCATTCTCCAGGATGACACTGCCAGACTACACAAGGATCGGGTCATACAGCACCAGCGTGTGACTGGCATGGACTGGCCAGTAAATTCTCCAAGCTTCTGTTATATCGGTTGCTGGTCGGTATCCCCGTTGAAGCCCACTCTGGCACTGTAAAAACATAAGAGAAACGAATTGGAGAAACTCTTGCTCACAAAGTAGGTCAGTACAATTACAATCCCAATATATAAACCCAAAGTAGGTCAGTACAATTACAATCCCAATATATAAACCCAAAGAAGGGCAGTAAAATTACAATCCCAATATATAAGCCCAAAGTAGGTCAGTACAATTACAATCCCAATATATAAACCCAAAGTAGGTCAGTACAATTACAATCCCAATATATAAGCCCAATATATATGTGTCTTTATTGTTAAATTGCTGTTAAATCTCCTTGTATTAAAGGTGGAAACGGACGCTTGTCTCTTATTATGTCTTGGTTGTGAAGGCATCTTTACAAACTGTTCTTGTAACATCTAAAGAACACGCGTGATCACCGACTTTCCGGAGTTAAGTCTGCGGGGGTCGGGCCAGATCATGACAGTCAGTAAAATTACAATCCCAGTATACAAACCCATAGTAGGGCTGTAAAATTACAATCCCAGTATATAAACCCAAAAGGCGCAGATTTTAGAAATAGGACTGCACCACCACCACCACCACCACCACCACCACCACCACCACCACCACCACATTGTCAAAGGAATGACCAGCAAGCAGAAAACCACTGCCTTACCACGCACTACCATCCCAGAAGACATCAACTACAGAGCCACTCCTCCTATACCCCTCTCTTGCTCCCATGGTGAGACATCAGCGCAAGGTAGAAGCACTGCCCACCCAAACCTAAAGTCGACGACGACAACAACAAACAGGAGAGAACCCATGTGATGGCAGGATAGGACACGCTATCCCTTGACCCCAGCTGCACGGGCAGCAGCAGCGCCCCCCAGTAAAGTCATGTTGCCTTCCCGTATCTCTTGCCTGGGAGTAACGCCCAGAAAGGGTGGGAGAGGAAAAAAAGGAGAGTGAACCAAGGTTGGCGAAACCACCCCACCATTACAGAAGAAAGAAAGAAAGAAAGAAAGAAAGAAAGAAAGAAAGAAAGAAAGAAAGAAAGAAAGAAAGAAAGAAAGAAAGAAAGAAAGAAAGACTAAGTGTTCAATACTTCATCAAGAC